>OY720177.1:7980363-8580363 GCA_963082885.1 Parascotia fuliginaria | reverse complement strand
ATATAATGTACCTTATGAACTGAGCTATCAAACACAAATACCTATATTTTTCAAACCTGACTGATAGTTCCAGATATTAGTGCATTCAAAAACAAACTCTTTCGCTTTATTTAAGATTATAAAGTGAGTATAGAGAAAAATACAATAAAGTATCATAAGAACAAAGACTGTACATGAATTTGATTGTAAACTGTTTCGATTCTAATTATTTTTTAACAAAAGAAAGAAAACCAATATCTATAGTATTATGACAATGAATTAAAGTACACAAGCCTTGAAATTTTGGGCTCATGTATTTATTCTGCAATAGAAATAATGAATAGAATGCCGAATATTTATTTTTATATAATACCCTACCAAAGTGATGGTACTCTGCCTGATGATAAGCTGTCAGTGAAGAAAAAAGGGAGAGAGTGGGATTAATTCAAAGAGCTCTTCAGAACATTCTCCGTGGTAAAGGCGATAGAAGACGGTCATTGAGGCGATATCTCTTCGCAGCGGTAAAGGCTCAAGGGTCTTAGTGGCCTCTGGGCTTTCGATGATACGGACTGCACGCCGCTGCAACCTATCGAGTGAATCCAATAACTACTGTGCGGAGCTATCCCAAAGATGAGAGTAATGCTCCAGGCAGGAACGAACCTGTGTCTTATAAAGAAGACAGAGCTGCTCGGACGTGAAGTACCGCCTCACTCTGTTCAGGACCCCCAGTTTACAGGAGGCGGTTTTAATGACGCACTCGATTTAATTCTTATGGTTGAGATTTTGGCTGATGTCCATTCCCAGGATACTAAGGATATCCTGCAGTGGTAACGCTGTGTTCTGTCAAGAGAAAAGGGAGGGAGAGGGAGGTAAAGAACGGAGATATTTTTGCAGAGAACGCGAACACCTTTGTTTTCTTGGCATTGAACTCGACCAAGTTCTCACAATCCTATGTAGAAATGTGATATAAGACCTGGTCGAGCTCAGTGACCACTTCTAGGCATTTTGCCTCGATGTCAGTCTGTTTATAAAAAGGATTAAAAACACACTTATCTAAAACTGGCGTTTCGTCTTGCAGCTGGCGGCATAATAGAAGTAAAACATTGTATTTGTAGATGAAAACACTATCTCTGGTACTGCCAATACAAGAACATCAAAAAACAAAAACACAACACTGCCTACATTGTGTTTATATGTCTGCGGACTTATATAGAGCAAATTTACTTTCTTAAATACTCCTACTTGAAAGCGAAATCTTTCAATGTTGTATCTGTTTTTATGTTAAATTTTTATAACACTGGTTCAACGTTTTTATTTCTTAAAATAATGTTATCGTATTCTATTGTTGTCATATCTCTAACAATCTAAACTTCCTCCTTCGTAATAAATACCGTATCTTTTCATATATGTGGGTCAGAATGAACGGAACTTTTTCATTTCACACATTTTTAGCATCAAGAATATTGCGGCACGAAATGCAAAAACTTATTGCGATATACAACCTAAATAACGTCATATAATTTCACCATATTTTGATATGACACACAAAGGACTGACTTGTAAAGATTTGTGCCAACTTTGTTGCATGTACGACTCACGTGCTTTATAGCTACTTGGTGTAGGTACTTACTTATTGTTAGAAGCGAGATTTTGTTAGTACCTACTGTAATTCAAAAGAATCATTGTTGATTATGACAGCTGAATAAATTTTGCTTAGTAAATTTTTATATCCAAAAGAATTACTTAGTCTTTTATTCTCATAAGTAATCAATACTATACTATACTATTCTCATAAGTAATCTATATTATACTATTATATAAAGCGAAAGAGTTTGTTTGTTTGTTTAAACGCGCTAATCTCTGGAACTACCAGTCGGATTTGAAAATTTCTTTTTGCGTATGATAGCCTAGTTCTCGAGGAAGGTTATAGGCTATGTGACATCATTCCACTGGCGATGGGAGCAGAGCAGTAAGCAAAAACACGGGTGAAACCGCGCCGCGAAAAGCTAGTACTCTATACTTAAAGAGAATCACTAACTAAAAGTCTGAATCTTGGCATTCAAACATTTTTTGGAATCCATCCATTTCATGCGTACTTTATTAACATTATTTTCATTCTGGCCGATTTCAATTACATTCTGCAATTATTTAAAGAAATTGAAATTTAGTTAAATATTTTTTTAACAACCCTAACAAAGGGATGAAATAGGGGTGTAAGTTTGTATAGCAAATCTTTTATTTTTAAAGCTATCGTCTATAAATTTATATACTCTTTTCTAAAATTAGTTAACACCATTTTTTTATATTTCGAAACTACCCTTATTAAGTGGGAAAATGGGAGTCGCAAGTTTGTGTGAAATTTTGCCAGTTTTAGTAGTAGTGGGTGACTATATTTCAATAGAATTCGCCATAGAGACCCATTTGCGGCAGTTTCATTTCCCTTAGTCTATCATAAATAGTCATATTTTCTAAGGCAAGTAAAGGATAGTAATTGTTCACAAACAATTATCTCAATATTTCTCCTCCTTGACAATATTAATACCTGGGCTTGATCTTTTGGTATTGGTTAAAAAATATATATTGTATATCTTATATTGTAGGTATATATCTTATGTGTATTTAATATATTGTATATTATATATTTATTCGGTATATTTTATCATATAATGTGTATGTAATTATAGAATGTAAGTATCTATTCGTTATACACTTCATTTACTCTTACACTTCAACTTTCCTCTACCACTCTGAGGTTTGCTGGGAGAAAACTCATTTTGGGTTAAGCTTTCTTTGTACTTGTTTTATCTGTCTTGAGCATTGTAGAAATAATGATAAGTTACCCATCCATTTGCGACCTTGAAGAAAGAAGAGAATAAAGTAACAGAAGAAAAAGTAGAAGACCTAGAAATATTACGGTAACTAATAAAAAGCTTTATAACTTTTAAGTAGTTTATATGTAACTGCATAAAGAGTACAAACGCTAATCCCATTGTAATAAGTTTGTATAATTTAAAAAGATAGCTGTGGAATATTTTTGTAAAGAGAAATATAAAGGTAAAAAGGTGTAATTTATAGTTGGTTCAATTCGCCCAAAACAACCAGCAAAATTATGAATTTATCTACTTCATCTCGTGTGGTTCGCAAAGGTTTCAGAAGAAAATACATTATATAATATAACTATAATGTACCTATTTATGAATAGATTGTACAAGATAAGTATAGCAATTTAGCAAGCAAGTTTAATGCGTTTGTTTTACGAATGGGTCCGCCGCAAAGCAGGATTTGAGCTAATGAGCTTTCGAGTTTCTGTTGCAAGACAACGCCTTCAGTTGTAGAATCAACGCACATAATACATATTTTCGTTTATATATCTTACTAAGTTTGAAACGATTAAACTGTTATTTGTGCAAAGCTGCATACACGAAGCGGAAATGAGTTGAGAGTGGGAAATTTGGGCTCAGGAAAAAGAATGCTTAAGGATAAAAGTTGGCTGACTTGCCTGAGAAAGTACGACTATATGTTGGACTGAGGGTAACGCAACTGCCGCAAATGGATCTAGATCAGTCCTGCGGTGCCACGAAAAATAAAATAAATCAGACATATTTATTGATTCCAGACAGTTTCCTCAAGGAAACCTAACACCGCTTCGTTGAAGTTATATTCTCATCACATCACATCACAATCCGTATAGATACCTATACCTAGCAAAATAACGTTTGACCTCAAAAGAAAACTTTGTGACCCTGAATGAAAGGATTTCTAATTTATCGAACAACAAAAGCAATTTTGCAACAGTTGTAACAACGTGCTATGGCTAGCATGTTTCGCTGCCTCGCCGCCTCCCCGCCTGCGTGTTTGTGTAGAATGATGTTCTAATCTTAAACCAACTTGGCCACAAAACTAAGTTTAACCTACTTGGTGGTGTAACGGCCTTTTGAACATTTCTGATAAAAAATGTTTTGTGTAAAATAGTTAATTACAGTTTAATTATAAACTTCCTGTTGCGCAGTTAATGTTTAACTGGACTTGTACTGTTTTACTGAATGACATTAACCGGGCAATATTTTGAAAATAAAATGAACGGTTGTTTTGTTGTTCACAATCTTTATGGTTTGTGTGCCGTTGTTAGTCAAATTTAGAAAGAAGGAAAATTTATGTTTGCGTATTATATTTAAAGGATGTGTTTTGTTTGAAATAGGAAGATTAAGACCCACTTGTTTGGTATATTTAGGGTGATTAAGATTTCCGTTGTCGTGGTATGATTTTATTCTTATAATTTTAATACCTACTAACATTTAGATAGAAACAGTTACGTCATAATATGTATGGTTAAAATATTATGATAACAATAATTTCTATTAGCGCACACAATTACTAGTAGACCATTAGTATAGATAGACCAATTTATCCCTGCCTTGTCGTAAAATTTTCAAAAACATTAAGTTTTAAATAATTTTCAACGAATACGATATTTACGTAAAATTTCAATTTCAGTTCAATTGTTGCTAAGATTAGTTACTGACTAACCGTTTGTTATTAAATAATGTATAGAAGGTAGTGTAACAGTTTACGGCTTCTTACTTTAATATTGCAAGAAGAAAGTTATTTTGCCACTAACCCTTATGCGATTATTAATTCAAGGACTAATGTAGTTAGGTAGCCATTAAGTGAAATCACGAAATCCCGCTGAAATCTTGCACTCCATATTTGATGTGCTGAGCTAAATAGCGATATGTAGGTCTAAATTGAAATGTTCATACGAAGTTATACGATTCAAATTGTGTTTATTCGGAAATGATGAAAATATGAACATCTGGGATGATACGCAGTCTGTGACTATTTGATATTTGTCATGGATGAGTGTGTACAACGGCTCATGTGTCGCTCAGATTTATGTATTTAAATGCTGTGCTCAATCGCTCAATATGGTGGAATCGTAAAGGAAACATAGTCAAATCGACACCGGTACGGGTATACAGCGCTTGCCGGGATTCTCACGATTTATGAGGCAATATGTTTAACGTCTACTACGGGAACCCTCTCTGAACATAACGGGGCTGTTACGTAAACAGATTGCTCGCGAGTGGTGGGCCGACGCTCCAGATATCAGCCTACGAACGACTCCTATACTTTACCTACAACTTTTATACCAAATCGACGACGACATTTTACTCTTTGTAACGCTGTATGTATGCATACGAATAGATAGCTACACTAGCAATTCGAGAACAATATCAGGAGCGTTATGTAGAGATTTTCTTACGCATTAGATCTGCCTGTTTTAGTTTTGAAACCAAAGGTACCTTAAATGACATCTATACTTCTATACTATTATATAAAGCGAAAGAGTTTGTTTGTTTGTTTGTTTGTTTTAACGTGCTAATCTCTGGAACTACCAGTCAGATTAAAAAAAATATTTTTGCGTATGATAGCCCAGCTCTCGAGGAAGGCGATTTAACATCACGCTACTGGCGACGAGAGCAGAGCAGTAAGCAAAGACACGGGTGAAACCGCACCGCGGAAAGTTAGTAATAGTATATAACTTAAACTATTACAGACTGTAATACAAATAGTCAGTCTAAAAAATATTGTATTTACCTATGTAGGTATACCTACTATACCAAAGTTGTCGAAAATGCGTAAGGTTAAAATATGAAAAAAATAAAGAGGTGTTGTAATCCGTAGGTATATTTTTGTAGGTGTTCTGCCTCGCTTTGTGACGCTTTATTATTCATTGTAATTATATTCTTATCAGAATTAATATGTATAGAAATAATATCTATTTTTAAATTTACACAACAATATACTAACATAATTCAGTAATAAGTGTTAGTAAAAATATCCATCGTGAAATGTTTGTAGCTGTAAAAAAGATAGAATATTTTTATTACCCACGTCTCCATTTCATTTGTCCCTTGACATTTTGATCTAAGCTCGTCTGACTCACTCGCTTTATGAGTATCAAGTGATTTTAGAAATTTCGTTTGAGTGTTTAGCATAAAATTGAAACAAAAATAAATAAGTTTGCCATAAACTGGCTGATTGCAAAGATGTTTGAAGAAGTCAAAAGTTTCTTGTTTGCGTTTCTGATTGTAGAGCCAATTTTCTTTAAAAGTTTGTATTAAATTATGTTTGATTGAATTAGTGCTGTGTTTATGTATTTATATTTGAGTGATGTGCTTTTAGGTTGAAGTATGTAGATTTTTCATCACTACTTTCAAACGAAAGAATAGATTTGTGTGATCGCTGGACATTATCCCCGATATCATGAGGGAACATATTCATCCTTCTTGATCTCAGCATATTTTGATACTTTCATTTTAACAGTTTCCTTGTGAGAGTATCCATCTATACTTAATGAATAAGTAGTTTAACTACATTCTGTCTGTTGTAAATTGAATTTTACAGAACGCTCCAAAGTAATTAAATTACACTATTCTTTAAAACTTATAATCAATGTAAGTACTTTTAGTGTTACTAATATATACTTAGATGGTACAGTACTTTTTCTTTTTTATATTTTCCTACCAGAATGCCACTCTGCTGATGATACACAGTCAGTTCAGAATCCTTATTTTTATTAATACTTTATTTGCAAGTTGTATGTAGGTACACGGAAGATTAGTTATCTATATCTAAACAAATTACTCTGTTTATATTTTAACTTTAAAATAATCCTTGTAACATACACTAGTGTAAATTGAAACTAATAAAAGTCTGTAGTTAACAAAATGAATTAAATCAAAAAATTAAACTACTACTTCAGTAAGAATTACTAAAAAGGAGGCATCAGGCATCTGACCATTATACCTACTTAATAAAATAATAAACACTTTACGGACCCACGACTGGCCACGACTGCTGTTTTAAATTTTCAGTAGGTAATTATTACTACGATATTATTACGTTATGTATATAATTAAAGATTAGATGTTTGTATGTTTGTTTGTTTATTTGCGACCATTTAACTAAAATCTATGTAACCGATTTAAAAATTCTTTCATCCTTAGAAATAACTAAATTCAGCAGGCAGGCTATATTTTATTATGTTTAACATCTTATTTTCAGTAATTTTCAGAATTTCAATATTTTCAGCGCCTTCGTATAAATGATGCATTACGTTACGACACAATGAGAAAATAATTGCAAGCCAATTACGACATACTGCAACTACAAACAAAGCGTCTAAACTTGATGTCTAACTAATGTAGCAACTAGGTGTCTTCAGTATATGCCTGACCAGTTCAGCGTAGTGCGACAGCTATCTGAAATAATATAGCATTTGACCTATTTCTACGGGGATTGAAAAACGAATAATCTGATCAAAAATTACGGGGAGATATAACGATATAATAAAATTCATTAGGTAGGTACATATAATGAAAAATACACTTTACAAACAAAATTTGTATAGATAAGCGGTTCAAATATTGGCTTAATTATGTATTTATGATGGCATGGACAACAATTTGCGAAATATAAATCTAACCACGGAGCCCTTACATGAGCTCGAGGCGCACTTAATCTATTTTATTTATTTATTGTAAGTTAAACTAACAGAAAGCCGGCCAAAATGGCGAAACATGGACGAGGCTAATTTCCAGCAAAGGAAGTATCTCGGTTGAAATAATGATGATGATATAAATGAGTAAGACTTCAGGTGCGGTCTTTATCGCTGTCGTTACGTTCTGGGTCTAGGACACGTTTCTCAGCTAAGGCGCATGTTTGTATTGAAAGGCTAGGTGTTCTTTGCGTTTGTTATTTGTTTGTAAAGTGAAGCACTCGCAAAACAGAGTTTTGTCGCTATTATAAGAGTTATCTTATTCAATCTACAATTCTTAGATTAAACACAAATAAGTACAAAAGGTAGTAGCTGCCTTCTGCAAAGTTATCGCTTTCTCAAGAAGCTTAGCTCAACCATCAGCAAAGGAACTTAACACCTTTTTGGGACCAAATGTAATTTGACAACGGATTTACTGTAACACAATTTATATTAGCGCAGTCGTCAACGACAACCTCTTATATCATGCAACGCAACAACTGTTTGGTTAAATTAAATTAAATTATTATTTATTAAGTGAAATAAGAGAAAATTGTAAAATTGATAAATGAATAAATAAATATTATTATTATTATTATTATTATTTCTTTAAGCTGTAGACGTGTGGCTCAGACATGTATGTCTCGAATATGACCGAAAATGTTATTTATGGTATTATAAATGTTATTAGAGGCATAAATTATTATCGTAAATATTGGATTGATAATATTACATCAATCCACTATTTCCAATAATAATTATGCAGCAAAGAAAACTGGGCGCCACTAGTACTTGTAAGTTAGTGATTTTAGTTACCCATATTAGGGTTTCGACAGCAGTACATTTCTGTGAAGTATTATTTTAATTCAAACTTAATTTATATATAAACAGTAATAAATTGAGTACCGAAGGGTACTATCAACTTCAAAACATTTCCAACTATTTCAATAGTAACTTTCAAAATTATAAAATATTGATAAATTTACCTTGTTGAATTTTTATTTTGCAGTTCGCACATTGAGTACACATTATGGTGGACAAGCCTGTCATTAAAAAAAAATGACAATAATCTATTATTATAATAAATATTTTAGTACTTGTATAAATGTAGTATGATTATAATTATATCAAGCGTGGTGGTTAATGATCATGTCTTCTTTCTATGAGAAGAGGTGCCCTGCAGTGCGATAACAACGGGCTGATAAGATGTTATCATAATACCAGCCCTTTTTCTGGTAAAATAGACTCCGTTTTTTACCGCTGTCATTACCTTGCTTTACTGGTAAATATCTAGTTATTTTTGTGCATAAATTACGGATTTCACTTCAATGCACACAGCGCGGCTAAACCTCCGAAACCTCAAAATATCATGCAGTAAACTACAGCAACAGATAATTTGATATTATTTGTACATCTTGGTTGAGTGATTGGACGCCCCAATTTCTGATTTTGAAATAATCAACAAGCGTTATGTTTCGTGTAATAAATGAAGAGTTTTGTTTCTATTTTGAACCAAAGTGGATCGTTTGATTGACGTACAGCCTTCATTATCGAAAAGTTAACCTGTTATTGTGGCGTAAATTGTTTTGTGCTCACATAAAAAGTGACGTTATTATACCTACCGACATTCGACAATAAATACAGATTGATTTTTTGATAATACATAAGTATAGCGTTTAAATTAGAGTTTCAAAAGTTGTGTAATTTTCGGTATAATAAGATTCACGTTACATATTCATTGAAAATAAAGGAATGCAAGAAAGATAAACTGCAGAACTAATAACCTACTGATCTACTTTATGTAAATTATTTTAGTTAGTAGGTACGAAAAACAATAATGCATGCAATTTAAGACTTACTCGCATACTTTTTGTAAAACTAATTCATTCTTTAGGATAAATTCAGCAACCGCTCCCCAGTAGTAAAAATAACTACCTAGTTTTGCTTTAATTTCGGTCTTCTACAGAAATCTGACTTCTGCAATTCCTTTCTTAGCCGGAATGTTCTAATTTGAGCGAGAAATTGTCTGTTTTTTATTATATAAAAATGCTTATTAACCGAAACCTGAAATCACGTCTGCATTACGGAAAAAATGCCTTTTATGTCAAATGTAACATAGCTAGCGAATAAATATGCTATGGTATGTTTAAAAATAGTAGTATAGTGGCCGATCCATCACAGCACGGCGTTGGATTACGCCTAGTATGCATAAGTAAATTTTTATCGATTGTAAGTCTTAAACCGAGTAAAATAATGACTGTGTAAAGCTAGCGTGGTAGCCTTACTTCAAGCCCTTAAAAGGCAACAATTGCGTGACGTTGGAAGATTCTTAATTTTGATTAGAAGCTCGCGTGAATGGGGTGCTTGTGGCGGTGTTCATCAAATCATTTAACCACCGGTGATGTTTATTTTACAGCTTTATTGTGTGTTGTAAACATTCTGATGTCTTTTTATAGCGATTTTGATACAGATTCTGTATTACAAAAGCTTATGTACCTAATGATTTGTCGTTAATGAAATAATTAATACACCAGAAGTGAAATATTAAACTGGTGGTGTTATTTGTGATTATAAATACATTGCTTAGAATAACTAACCGTTTAACTTTGACTGGCCTGTTGGTCTAGTGGTTAGTGACCCTGACTGCTAAGCCGGAGGTCGTGGGTTCGATTCCCACCCAGGACAAACCTTTGTGTGATTAGCATGATTGTTTGTTCTGTGTCTGGGTGTAATTTATCTATAATATGTATGTATTTACAAAAAAAAAAAAGTATATAAGTAGTATATCAGTTGTTTAGTACCCATATCACAAGCAAATATAATTGCTTAATTTGGGACTAAATGGCGCTGTGTGCATCTGGTAGAATATTATATTATTATTATAATAAAAACTAATCTATTGGTTAATGCAGCGAGAGCAATACGTCTGAAAATAAAGATGAAATTGAATATGGATTTCACGAACTATTTCGACTAGTTCGTGCTGAGTATACAATTACTCATTTTATCTTTTATACCGTTTCATCTGTATAATACTATTGTAACCCTACTTGTTTGTTGCCCTGAATAAAATAAAAATAAAATAAGACGTAACATCGCTGTCGATGTGATTACTTGTAAGTAATAGCCACAGATACATAATAATATAATAGATACTAAGACAGAGGCGAATTAAATGTTGGGAGCTTCCTAGGTAGACACCTCATCGGACCATTTATTCTACGTTATTTAGGTACAAAAATGTATGTGCGCATCCCGTAATGACGTCGCGTCTCTACGCACATATATACGTTGTTTGCTTTAGGGGCAATCCGCCATTGCTAAGACTGCACGTGTTTTAACGTTTACAGCTTGCACTTGTTTTATGCATAAAGCTACGAGGAGTATTATGACTCAAGAAGGAAATTAGTACAATGTTTGTTTCAGCAGGGCATTTGGTGCCCGTTAATAATTTTCTTTTGGTGACCTTTTCAAAGAAAAAAAAAATCACGGTAAAGTATATATGAGCAATATCGCCGAGGATGATCCAAGAATTAATCCTAAGGCATTCTCACTTAACGAGCGAAAATACCAAAAGATTAACTACTGTGTTATAGTCAGTGTTTTTTAATAATATTGCTTATTTTGTTTATTTTTAGAAACTTTTCACATACTTTAGAAATGTATACAACCACGCATTGAAGGTAAGAGCAATTTTGATGTCACAATGCATATTGGTCTGATGAAAAACCATAGTAGGTAATGAGTATATGACTAACAAAATGTCTTTAACTTTTAATAGGTAGTACCTACATTAAGGAAAAGAAAATAAAAATCATGACTGTGTTTTTGTGTACGTCACAAGCATTAAAACCTGCTATGTTAACCATTCATTCAATAAGCTATTTGTTTTATTTATAAATAAAACAATGAATAAGCAAAGTCTATAAACAATAGCTTAATTGTGCTGCAAAAAAATAAGCAATCAAATGCCGCTTTTCAACGCTATGCCATTTTATCCAGCAATTGTAAAGCAATATACTTTAAAAATAAAACTGAGTGTTCAAACATGAATCGGTTCAGCGAGGTAATAAATTGTAGGAACAAACGAAACTCACCGTTAAATGTACTATGTTAAAGTTTAAGTTTAAAGTCACAGCGCCCGTTTTATAGTCTAAACAAACGTATAAAATAAGTAGTTTTGTTATGTACACATTATATAACATTTCCCTAAAGATCTAGACATGAAGAGTGTATTTTACACATTTGTATTGTAGTTTTCATTTTAAAACTGCTTTAGGGAAAAGTTATTATTTACAGTTTTAGAATTGTTCTTGAGTTTTCATTACCTAAGTGTTGTCTGTAAGAATTTATGTGGTTATTAAACAATATAATATATTTTTTGTAATATGGATTATATTTATTAATGCTGAAAACGTAATGCAGAACAAATGCCTCTACCAAAGGGAGATGTTTTCCATGATATTTTCCAAAACCCAAGCTTGGCAGGTGGATCAGTGGACACCATAAAGTCATGTTTAGCTGCCCGTTACTTGATGGAATACCAATGCAACAGGCAGCAGCTTACCCTGACATGCACATATCTTTCTTGTCAAATTTGCTAGCTTCGTACGTTCTGGAATGTAACGTGTTGTCAGTCTCGCTTACACCTACGCAATTTGAATGTTTTGTTTCTGTCATAAGCCGGAGAGTACCGGGTTATACTCTACCTACATTACGCGTAATTTTAGCTATGTAGTTAATTACTTGGAACGTACGATTTCCTTTATTATGGATTCCTCTCAATTCCTGCGGCTTATATCATGGCAATTTGACAATTTGGCGTCAATGAGAAGGCATTTTTAAAATGTTTTAATTTGGTTTAGTTTATTATTACCAGAGTAGAAAGACAAGATAGTTTTTAAAATGTTTTAAAGTTATTTTAATTGAATATACCAGTGTAGATAGCTTATATTTTTATTAATAGACACTAGTCTTTGTGATTTATCTCAAAGGGAAGCCGGTAGGAATCGGGTTATATGGACCCTTCGCCACTGATATATATATATTTGTAAAAATACATTATACAGGTATAAATAATATATTTTACTAATCATGAACATGTCTCTGTTTAAACGTTGACGATTTCTCATACAAACTCATCCCCTATTTTAACCGCTTTTAGCCATTTTGTGAGGGATCAAAATAGGGGATGAAAGTTTGTCACCTTGTGAGAGGTCTGCCTACGCTGCGTCTTCCGGTGCGTGTTTGTCACTCAAGAACCACTCTTCCCCAAAGGCTGTCAGTTCTGCGAGCTATGTGTCCTTCCCATCGCCACTTCAGAGAAGCAACTCTGCAAGCCACATTGGTTATTGTAGTTCGCCTGCGGATTTCTTAGTTTCTTAAACGATCGCAGGGAGACGCCTAACGTGGCCCAAACCATTGCCCTCTTAGTGACTTTGAGCTTTCTGATAAGACCCACAGTTAGCGATTACGTTTTTGCTTCGTATGTCATCACTGGCAACACACACTAGTCAAAGACTTTGGTTTTGAGACACTGTGGTAGTACGGACGAGACGATATTATGTTGCAGCTGCTTAGCCGAGTGACCTCTTTCTCGAAATCGGATTTAATTAATCAGGCTGTATGACCCAGGCATATGTACTTGTCAACGAATTGGCGCATCGAGCCTTCGACCGTAATAGGCGTGAGTGTAACATGGACTTTGGTCATGACTTTAGTCTTGTCCATGTTTATTTTTAAGCCCACTTGTCAAGAGACTACTGAGGTCATCGAGCATCGCACTAAGGTCCTCCCGGCTCAGCCATGGCCACGATATCGCCAGCGCTTCGCAGATGAGCTACTTTCGCATTTTTATTATTAGTATGGAATAGTATGAATTAGATTAGATTATAATATTTTTTATTGCACACCATATAATTATAAAACAAATAACAGGACAGCACAACATTAGGTATTTAGAACCTTTTCAGTCTGTGGGGGCTAAAAATTAATTCTAAAGATAATTATTTTGGTAAAAATAAATATAACCATTGAAACTGTATACTGGAATACGGCAATAGGCTCGGCCACTATTGCCTAGAGTATAGCTGTCGAAATGTAGGCGTAACAAACCTCTGCCTACCTATTCTACATATTCCGGGAAATAGCGTGACGACTCGATTGAGTTATGAATGTTATAAAAAATACAGTGACAAGACAACACAGTAGACAATACAGTGGCAGTCTTCAGTTTCTGCCGTTGAGGAGTAGTTTAGAGTAGATGCTTCTGAGGTAAGTGTTGTGGTGACAGCTGCGTTTTACTTACGTTTTACAGCTATTTATTTTATTTTAATGTTTACTTTAGCGCGTTTATAAAGCACTTTTCCTTTTACTTCCACTTCTTCATTATCTTCTCCTCTCGATCTGCAACGGTTTGGTTCTTATTTCGTAGAATTGTTTTATAAAGCTTAGAGTACATAACCAAACTCCTAAATAGATTATGATAAGCATACAACAGTTCCATAGGTTGAACCGTGTGTTCGTTTGCCACTGAATTTGTATAAAAAAAGACATCATAAAGGAATCAAATAAATTATGATAAAAAAGCGTTTAGCCTTCATACATAAGCTTCATCTGCCAAAGTTTCTCTCCAATTTTACGTTTCATTGAAACTCGATTGAATAGACACTGTGACATTTAACGAGTTGGCATATGTGACTATATTATGACATAATATTAAATTAGCTGTCTCCGTATTTTAGACGCAGTGTATGTACATAAGCTCCGTACTAAAATATGGAATCATCTCATTTCTTCCTGTGGGTGTCGTATGAAGTGACTAGAAAAATAACCAAGTTATGGACAACATCGCTATATTGTGTTACTGTATACCGTCTTGTTGCGGTCTCCAACCCGCCTTTAGACGTGGTGGCTACAGCCAACCCTTTCCTTTCAGAGAGGTCTACGTGCTACTGTAAACGTCTTCTTTAGTCTACGTTATAGACCTACATTGAGTATACTATTTTTTAAGTTTTACACAACAACTTTCGTCTCTATCACTCTGAGGTTTACTGCAAAAAGTCTCATTTATGATTTTAACTCGCCTTTGTACTTAATTTGTTTATCGGTTTAATGTCAAAATTCAGTTATGTTTACAACAAAGTGTAAAAATAAACACTACTTATATAAAGTTACTTCATTCTTCTACTACTGCATTCTTGTATTTTTTGTAAAACGTGTAGTTGATTGCGACTTCTCAAAAAACTGTGTGACGTCTCTATAGCGCCTTGTTACGTGCATTGTTGGAGTGCAAGCACGACATGTAGAAAGGCAGTAATTTAAATTAGCAGTATTCTTAGTATATTTACGAGTCAAAATATTATGATATACACGAAATAGATATAAAAAAATTGTGTATTTGCGAATAAAGGAATGTTGATCGGATTAAATGCGTAGAGAATTGGCAATAAATGTTATCTAATCTATATTCTTAAACATCTAGATAGATATACTAGATATAATCACGTCTTTTTCTGACAGGGCAAGTAGAGGTACACCTATTGAACTGCCTGAATTATTTTCAATCAAATTACATTAAAAGTAGGTTAAATTTGAGGCAAAAATAAGCATGGCGTATAATGAAATTATTAAAGGGAAGACATAAAGGTTCGTTATGTAATTACTGGCTTAGTTTTTTTATTATAGTATACCTTTAATTGAGGAGTGTGACGAAGACAGATAAGGAACCGCAAAAAGCTTTTAGGAGTTTGACCTCAGTTAGTCACTGGACAAGCCGATAAACTACAAATACTATTACTTAATTTATGTACGATATTCTGGTCTGAAACTAACATTGATTTCCATGACTAAACTTTAGAAATGATTGACTAACACCTTGGGTACCTACACCATTCTACACACTGTTCGTTAAATAATGGATGTAGGTACTTATCCAAACGAGAACCGCTGCACTTAATCACATGAGAAGGTTGTATAGCTCAGGAACTCCAGTAATCTAACTTTTGTGTTGGTCCAAACTTATAATATAAGTAGATAGATGTCACTAGTAAATAGTTTGTGAAAGTCAGACGGTAGTAGCATAAACAACAAAATACTTATATTTAGTAGCAACCGGGTAGACTTGCTGATCCCAAAATAGTTGGGAAAAGGCGCGAGGCATGAGTTTGTGTAATATTATTATCTCATCTCTGAAATCGGTCCAGCGTTGGCTCTCTTAATTTAAACTTTTTAATTAAAAAATAGATCTGTATATATGTTGTGAATACCTACTTCAGTCACATAAATTAAATTACTTTGTTAAATTTGGTCAAAATAATATCATTTACTTAATTATTGAGGTTGATGTATATGTCTGTCTATGAATTTAAAGATGCACTTATAAGTAAACACAAACCTATCCCTTAAGGAGTTTACAATAGTTTAGTTAGTGACCAGATAAATGACTGTAGTAAGATTCTATTTAGTACCTACGCAGGTAACGTAGCTGCCGGTTACCTGGTTGCCTTTGCTGCCAGGAAAGACAAATAAGGAATGCCTTTAGTCACAGTTTTTTTACGGTAGTAGATCTACGCTGATTTCAGCATGAATGGGCCGGATCGTCTGGGGAAGTACTACCCTCTCATAGAAGATCGACTTAAGAGTAGTGGTATCCGTACTACTGCGTTTCGTTCGGTGAGTGAGAGCGCCGGAGGCCCAATTTCCCCCCTTTCCTCTTTCCTCACGTCCCTCATTTCCTTCCCCTAACCCCATTCCCAGCCGCCATAGTGGAGGCCACCATACCAGCAGTTTAAAACGATAGCTTTTGGTATAGTGGCCGCCACTTTTGGATTCCACTGACTGCTTACCATCAGGCGGGGTGGAGTCACTTTGGTAGGCTATACTATAAAAAAAAAAAAAAAAAAATCTCTTACTACACGGGAAGCAATGGTAATTGCAAGGTTGTATAATAATGGTTCCTCGTGTACATGTGCAAAACCCTTTGATTATATCAATTCCCAAAATGTGTTTAATCATGTTTACTTACCAGTAGTTGAGATGCCAGTTCATCTGTCACCTTTTACAATAAAAAAATAGCCTCATCTTAGTTCTACAATTATAGTGTATTGGTATATAATAAACCAACGTAAACATACTCGTACCTTAGCGTAATAGACACCACATGAAGCGTTAGTTTATATAAACACCTCAGGTAACATGATGACAGGCAGATTTTCCGCATACGAAAAATGTATACGCTTGCCCTATATTTATCGTTTACGTCTCGCTACGTTTTAAGATATACGGAATACGGCTACGAATATTACCTACTGCGCAAGAAAACCATAAAGAGGGTAGTTAGATAAATAGATTGCTAGTCGCGAGGAGGGCGTACGCGTCTAAACTACCGTTTAATAGAGAAAGATGGTCGTAGAAATCAACAGTTACTTTTATAGTGTTGGCCGTGACTGGGTTGCTAAATATAAAAAATGACAACAACACCATCATTGGCACGTACTACGAGTTTCGCACCTTTATTACTATTTACCTTAATATACTCACAGGAACGTTTGAACCGTCGCGTCGGCCGCGCTTATACTTTAATGTTTTATTAAAATATGCACATTAAATGAAATTCTGTTTTACGCCAAATTTAAGTAAATAAAGACTTATATAACAAATAAAAAGAAGGAAAATCTTAGTCTTAACTTAGGGGTTTTCTAAGTCTAATATTATTAAAAAGTCTAATTTTTTTTTAAATAAGTTACCTAAATAGGCTACTAATTGCTCGCTAAGTAAATCTGGTGCATACATTATTAAGCCATCCACAGGCCTCTGACATAATTCATTTTCGTATGGCTTGTAAATTTTATTATATTCTGTGGTAAACGGCGTAAGGTGATGAAATATTGTTAATTCAAGTTGCCAGCAAGGTGCATGGTGTGCAATTACAGTCAACCAGTACTGGTATGACTAAGTGACACTTTTAAGCTTTAAAACCTTTAGTTTGCCTTACATAAAGTATTGCCGTCGTCTATGGATAAAAGCTTTCAAATACCAGTTCGATTCACACAACGTTCATACTTTATGGATACTGTGTGAGCTGTGCGTTTTTTTGTCAAACTTATTCAAGAACAAAAATATGATTTATTAATTTGTACAACAGAGAAGTCATTGGGGTACCTACCTATAATACAAAAAAAACTTTTTTTTGTAGCGTAATTTGTATCTGTGCCTCTTCTGTAATCTATTATTAAGCGTGGTTGATCGAACACAAAGGAATCTGGATCGCTGTGAACTAAGCCACTTACTAGTTAATTTCGATAATGTGGGGAAAAATTGCCATTCTCTACTAAGAATGCCTATGGCATAAAGTTTGCCTGTGTAAGTATGAGGTTTTATGAACAAATTTGTTTATTCATGTGAACGTTATAGAATAGCTCATAAAGTCATAACAGAACAACATTGATATTTTAATCAAAATGAAAATTCATATTAAATCAGGTCATAAAATGTTAAAGAACATATTAGAGTGAGAGCTTACCCTCGCGTTTGTATCTAATCCCTAGGTAAAGCTCACGTCTCACCATATGCTGTAATCTGTTGAGATTTGACGGAACCTTCTCGACTGTGATAATCGTTATATAAAAAGAAATTTAGAATTTAAGCCCCTTTTCATTGTATTTTCGTGCCGCCTAAATCTTGAATAAGTTGATCGAGTATTATCTGCGAATATTTGTTCCATGCACCATTCAGTTTGTATATTTCTTTCTGGACATTAATTTGTCTGGTCAGGTATATTTCGTACTTTATTTTTTAATATATTGGATCTTTAATGTCAACTTACACTGCATGTAGGGTGTAGAGTTACAACTGTCATGTTCTGTTGTTACACATGTGCGGTATAGCGCATCGGTGATGTTCTCACTACCTCGTGTTTACGAAGCAGGTGCTTTATACACTGGGCCATTTCGGCATTACAGATATATATAACAAAATTTATAACCTACAGGTAGTGTTACTGTACTAGATATTAGTGGTACCGTACTCAGTCTGTACTTTCCGAGGCAAGTTGCTGTAATTTGAAACTCAACAAAAACTATGTTTATGCTAATAGCAATTTAACGTGTGTCACCGCCTACTGTTGTACACTCCAAAACAGTGTAGTACTAATAATAATAAGAAAACGATATTCAGTTAAGGTATAATGGTGTCCACAGTAACCCTTAAAACTGTTAAGGCCATGTTTTAACGAGTTGATATTATGACAGTAAGTTTTGCTAGAATTTTAAGGTATATAGTTATTTTACAATGCGGTCTGACCTTTTTCGTGAATGCCGTAATATGAATTTCACGTTGAATTTTGTTAGGGTTGCGGTCATTTTTGGTTTAGTAACCTGTGCAGATATACAGAATTTAAAGATTCCTAGGTACAAGTAAGGAATATTGTAAGTTTATTGTATAGTTAAAGGTTAACCTACCTATCCAGACGTACATAGTAGGAACAAAATGGTCACAAAGGCATTACAGACCAGAGAAGGGCCATTCTACTCACTCTCAAGGGTAAGAATGAAAATCCGGACAAGGAGTCAAAAAGCAATTAATAATTACCACTTACAAGACACAAGACTGTGGACATTTTTCGGCCAAAGCCTGAAAAACCCCTAATGAATATACTGACAATCCTGAGCGCTTCTGTCTACTATGTGTCCTCAAAAAGTTCCTCGAAGCCATTTGTTCGAGTAGTCGTCTTTTAAAATTGTCGCAGAGTTCAGATAGAAATCATACACTTATAATGCTCAAAGCAAGTAGCATTTTGAAGAGGCAGCTATTACTAAAAAGAAACGGTTTCAAAAGTACATAACGATAAGACACGAAAATAAGCTACCGACATAAACACGCAATAAAAATGTTTTTAAATTGTGGAATCATTTGATAATTGTTACATTATTTGATTGTAAAGATAAAAGCTTAATTTGTGATTTCTAAAGAAATATTACCAATTATTATACGTAAAATATTTTATAAGTGCAAGTTTGTGTCTCGTAGAAAACTGTGTTTACTTACCTTCAATTGGAGTAGCTTAGAAAAAACTAGCTTAGAAGTGCTTCACTTCCACTTCCACTTCCACTTCAAATACCTGAAGCACTGTGATTGGTGCTTATTGATTAAGCAGCTGATATTAGTATAGTCTCTCTGAAGTGGCAATGGGCAGGACACGTAGCTCGCAGAACTGACGGCTGTTGAAGCAGAAAGATTCTAGAGTAGCGACCACGAACTGGAAGACGCGTGGCAGATCCCTCACAAGGTGCACCGATGATCTTATAATTAAGGGTGGCGGGCAACCGATAGATGGGGGCGGCTCAGGACCGGCCAAGGTGGCGAAATTTGGGGAAGGTCGATGACTTGCTGTGGACGTCTGTCGGCTGATATAATGTTGATGATGATTAGTTTAGTATAGTATCAAATATTGTAGAACACGATTTAACACATATCTTTACAGTAGCTTAATCATTATGTTGGCTTAGCATAAACTTAAGTAAACAGTTAGGCTTCAATTCAAACTTTGCTCACGAATGTGAATCGCTCTAAAATTGAAATGCGTTGTTTCAATTTCAGAAGTTTGATTTGATTTTGTTCCTTCTTCATAATTATAGATACTTTGAATTCATTCGAAGTGTAATTTTAATGGTCAATGTTTTGTTCGTGTTAATTATAATCAATTTATAGCTATAAATGTATATTGACTGCTGCTTGATGGCGGTCGCGATTATTTAATTATTACTTTTATAGATTTTTAATAAGTATATATAGAAGTAAATAGTATAGGCGTCGAAAGTGGCAACACCATCGCCCACTAGTGAAGTTCAAATAAATCAACGGGCATAAAATATAAACTCGTACTTTAAAGTCTAGGAATCAGCCCACTAAATGACATCTCATTATTGCAGTGCTTGCACGAGGCGCTACGTTACGCCAGATATGATACTAGTTGATGTGTTCCTTTTAATGGGTAAAGAGGAAAATTCGTATACCTTTTTCGATATTAAATTGCGTAAAAAAGAATTTCCCAATATTGTAGTATACCGACTAAACCAAAAATTTGCCTTGACACAAACTTTAATTCTGTCTACTTCTAGACCTGCTGACTGATCACTTCCAAACAGGAGGCATAGAACTAATAATATACGTATTATATAAATACCAGCCTATTACAGTTCTACTGCGGGGCCAAGAGCTCTTCTTATACAGAGAAGGCATAAGCATCGATCACTAATAATAATATAATAATATAATATTCTACCACATTCACACAGCGCCATCTAGCCCCAAATTAAGCAATTATATTTGCTTGTGTTATGGGTACTAAACAACTGATATACTACTTATATACATTTTTTTTTTGTAAATACATACATATTATAGATAAATTACACCCAGACACAGAACAAACAATCATGCTCATCACACAAAGGTTTGTCCTGGGTGGGAATCGAACCCACGACCTCCGGCTTAGCAGTCAGGGTCACTAACCACTAGACCAACAGGCCAGTCATCACTACGCTTGCTCAAAGCGAATTTAAGGCTTTTTTATAAGTTCAGGTTTTCTCACGGTGTTTTTTTTATTGTAAGTCAGTAATGTCGAAGAACTGATACCTAAATGTAAATTATACGTGAACCAACAACCCCGTGGAATGCTTTTCAGAATCGATATTAGTACTATAATAAAAGTCTCATTAAAAAAATAAAAACCGACCATATTAATATCTAAGCTACAAGTTGTGACCTAGTTAGTTCATGCTATACAGTGTGCCTTATGTAACATAATCAGCGTAACACTAGCAACTTTATTATCTTCTTGGGAAGGATTATTTATAGTCAAAATCAAAGTCAAAGTAGACGTCTTGCACACAGTGCAGTGCTATCTGTAATGATAAGTCACGAGCAGTTTCGAGTAATCTGGAGTGTAATAGTTGTTTATAAATTAGAGGAGCGGTAAGAGCGGGTTCAATAGAACTATGATAGTTAGTTCCTAGCCTAAGTTGTTTAAATGATGGCGCTGATGGGAATACCAACTGCAGTTGGAACAATTTTTTTTCTTTTTTAATTTGCCTACCAAAATTCTACCATTCTACCTGATGGTAAGCAGTCAGTGGCCCTAGAGAAATAGAATAAAAAGACACAAACTTGCCTCACATGTCACGCGGTGCACTAAAACTAATACCATTATTTTTGTTATAAGCATATTTGCTAAAGTTACTTCATTTTGAAGACAGCAGAAGAAGAAGCAGAAATAAATTTGGTTGGTGTATTTATTAGTAAATAGTCATAGTTATCTGAATCTCAATTGAGAACTTGTAGGTTTAATATTATTAAGTACGATGACCAAGATGTTTCATCTACATATTTCTCGAAATTAGTTTTAAAGGGACGATATAGTTTCAAATTTAACCTCACATCGGACATGGTGCAACACTGATCATTGTCGTGCTAGCTTAAGCGACAAACTTCCGTTACGGTGAATTGTGATTTTATCGTAACTAAGACAAATTTTGTTCACATATTTTTTACCAAGTGCACGGTGAATTATCCCAGCAGCATGGAAGGCGTATCATGTGATTCTATCGTATCGACGCTCATTTATCGGTGAACGAGGCGATGGCGGCGACGAAGCGAACGACGCGCTCACTCGTACCTCTATTACAATCGAATTTTACTTGACGATTCGTGATTCACGATCGAAAACCCGCTGCGTATGATTCGATAATTCATGTTTGATTCATATTTGATTTGTGGATAATTTTGGTGTGGTGTATGTTATAAAACGTCAATTTATTTTTTCTAACTCAATAATTGTTATTTTTGTACTCGTAAGTATAATATTCATTGTCACCTAGACTGAGTTTTTTGAGCTATAATACATAAAACACAGTTGAACACAATATGATTATTACGGTGTACCCAGGCATCGTTTTAATATGTATACCACAAGCGATAGAATGGTAAGTAGGAGCTAGATAAATACACTAATCTTAATTACATACCACACTAACTATCTACGTACATAGCAATAGGTACTTTAACAAAAAGCTCTACTCGCTGAAACAAAAAGGCGATTTCTTCTAGACAACCTTTGAAATAGTGAATGTACGCAGAATTATTACATATTTCCAATAAAATGATTTAATAGCACTTACTAACCTAATATCTACTTATTATCTACTCAATAAGTCCTTAAGTACATTTAATTTTGATATGACAAAGACTGGTGCACAAAAAAACGTGAATTTGTTTGACAATGTCCTTTGACTTTCGGATAGGGTTTGTTTGCATTCGTGAATTAATCTCGATCACCTTTACCTAAACTTTGTGCTGTTCGGACCCATCTGTCTCTCGTGTCTCTGAAGCGTATTTAATGTGCAGTATACAAAAGTCTCTCTATGGATACGCAAAAATAAACTTGTCGATTATTTTTTATTTTTGACTGTGTTACATAATGTAGTGTTGATTTTGTCTTCCGTCTACATTTTGTCATGGTTGTTTTACCTTTGGATGTTGATCATATGCTCGTTTGTTACCATTAATAATGAAAATGCTATTGCAGTTATTTTGGTTCTTAATCGTAGTTCAGAAATGAAAATACGATCAATAAAATGTAATGCTCTGACACCGAAGTGTAAAAATAATTATCTTAGCAAAGATTAATTTACCTTTACAAAGTCTAATAATTGTAGTAAGTACCTAAGTAGTAAATATTGTCTAAATTTCCGTAACCGTTTCAATAACTTAATAACATTTTTGACGGCAAAAGTTTTGTTTAAGGGCTATTTGTCCGACAGCCGAAGTCAAGGAGGGTAATGTTTTTTAATAAATTATCCGCCAACTAAATATGTTCATTTTCGCTGGTATCAACCGAACTGGTATACTATAATAGAGCTACAAAATTAACTAGCAAATATTCAATACGTTTGTTAGGGAGGACAATATTATTAGATAAAACATTGTATGTTTTCCTAATTACAAACTCAAATTAATAATAATAATACTCTAATAATATGTGAACACTACACACACTGTCATCTAGTCCCAAGCTAAGCAGAGCTTGTGTTATGTTCAGCAACACAAATTATGGTTAAAACACTAAGTTAGAGACAAGGGAGGTATGTTTATATCGCAGCAAATGGCGTTCTATAATCTCTGCTTACCCCATCAATGGGAGACAGGCAATGAAGCTATGTATGTATTTGTGCCAAAAATCTGTCAAAAGATAACTAGGGTATCCGAAATAAAATAGTTAAATTTATTTGTGTTACCCTACACGGTGAATCACACCGGAATAGAAAATATTATAAAACAAAACTGTTTGTTGTCTGTAAAGTCGGTTTCGTACGATAGTTTTACGGATAAGAAAACATTGATGAAAATTGCATACTTTTATGAATTGAATTGAATTATTATCACTGAATTATCATACACTATGTGTCATTATTGGTATTAGACTACTATATGTGTCATTAAGCGTGTAACCCTAATGCAAAAAAGAAGTTTGCATCATAAGACGAACGCTTAGGCTGATCTTACCTATGTATCGCTTGTTCCGCGCTCTCGCTTGCACGCTGATCGTGAATTTTTTTTGTGCGTGCACTCGACGTTACTCGATTTATAAAACATTATCATGTCAAAATACACTGATCCCCCAGGGGATCAGACACAGAGGATCCGACTCGAATAACTCGTTACTACTTGGCGGGTACAAAGCAAACTCTTTAAATAAATCGAGTGTGCTACATATTCATACATTAGTGCAACATAGGTAAAGTAAAAGCGTCAATTTTGGTAACCGGGACGTGTAGCTGAACTTCACGGCTGAAAGCTCTCTTATAACAGGTTGCTCAGTTCCGTACGACGCGAGGCATTAATCGCGTAACGTGGCGCGCATACATCACCTCGACTACTCACTGTGACACATCACACTCCAGTTAACGTAAATCACTCATTAGGCCCTAACCTAATGACTGATCGAGTGGATGCTTTTCTAATGACAATTTAATATCATTCATCGCTTAATTTCGCCAAATAATCAAACTTTCAACCAACGTGGCTCTTAAGGTAAGCTAAGGATAATAGACAGCACCTTTGTGGATTTGAATACATTAAGGGAACGAGTGTTGTTTACTGATTTATTATAAAGCCATTTTGAATGGCTTTTGATGTAGGTAGGCGTAGCTTCTTTAACATGCCGTGAAGTTTGCCACATAATTTATGAAATATTGATTGTATTGTGTGAAACTTAAACACAGCTAAGCAAACTTCGAGAGATGATTTTTCTAATCAAACAGTAACGAGTTCGTAGATACATCACAAAATAACGTCTAGTGTACACTGATGCTCGTGCCGCACAGCAGAGTAATATTTTAAGCTCTAAGACTCCGGGCTAATATTGAAAAATACCCTACTGATACTTCTTCACCGATGGAGGATGCTATCAAAAAGCTTGAATACCTTCCAAAAGAATTAAGAGGCGGCATTATATTTTAAAATGATTGTAAATGTTTCACAATCGTTTCATTGCGTAATAAATACATAAATAAAATCATATTCATAAACGATGTTGAATATGATTGCCGTGATTTTCCAGCGACAACTGATGAAATGCAGTTCGAAGTGGCTATTTATTTGTACTCGCAGCAACTTCAACATGAACATAATTAATGCAATTGGCATGTCCACAAGCCGATGGACGTGTGTTATTTAATTATTGATACCTTGCAAAAAGTTCTCAAAAAGTGAGGACGAGTTAAATCCGTAAGTATACTTATTACTAATAACTTTTTAATAATTAAGTCTCTGCTCTGAGGCCCTAGACAACTGTCAAAGATTTCTATTCTATTCGTAGAATAGATGAAAAAATGTATGAGATTGACATAAGTGTTGGCGTTAGCTTATGTCAATCCAATACATTTTGTAATCTATTCTATGAATAGAATAGAAATCTTTGACACTTGTCTAGGGCCTCGTGTCACATATTACTTGGAGCCGGCCTAAAATGTTTTCTCTTCAATTCTCTATCAGTCGTCATTTGAGCACATATTCCTTTTTGTGTCACACTTCGTGTAACCTATCTTTTCTTTAGTCTTCTCCTCCCTCTAAATCTCTCTACACTTCTACTCATGACTGTCAGGCAAACAGGCAACCAAGAAGTACAAATAGCTCAGAATCTATGGCTTACTAAAATATTTCTTTAATGCATGGTTTAGAGCAGGTATGAACAACTTCCACGACAAGAGCGAAGAAACTTGCTCTTATTGCTTTGTTATATAATTACTAGCTGTGCCCCACGGCTTTGCCTGCGCGTAAAATGGGTTTGTGGTATCCCTCGGGAACCAGACCGTTTCTCGGGATAAAAATAGTCTCCGAGGAACCAGACCGATTTTCGAGATAAAAGTAGTCTCCGGCACCGAATCTATCTACATAGCAATTTTCATCGAAATCGGTTCCGCCGTTTACACACACAAACTTTCGCATTTATAATATTAATAGGATTGCTCGCCTTCCGCCGATGCGCGCTAAGCTTTATACAATCTAATATTTATATGTAAAGCTTTTGATGTTGAAATCTTTTGTGATGAACTGTAGCTAATTTACTCATACTACGGTACAGTTCACACTGTACATCGAAACGCAGAAGACGCCTTTGTCTTGTGTTGACGGTGTTGATAATTTAATACGTAGGAGGCAGACTTATACGAAATTAATTAATTGATAACTGTGTATGATAATCATTGTAGGTTATTTTGACTTGGCTTGATACTTAGTTAATTGATATCGCAATTCTTATTTGTTGTTTTTGTTTCGAAGTAATTGGTCGTAAAAAATATATTGAGTATATGTAACTTTATTGTAGATTATTATGGGGATGTGATTATGTAGTTGAAGTATTTTTTATTCATAACGGATTTGTATTTGTAACATTAGAGTTATGATATGACCTAATATTTGGTTTAGAATATGGAACCACTTCATTTTATCCCCATTGGTTCGCCGGCTAGGTACTCGTATACGATATGGGTACTAAAGTACTAGTACTAAATAAGAGAAAAACACTAGGTAAGGTGTAGCGCTGCAGTCAGTAAACTGCCTGCCAAACGTGGCGAATATCACAAACTTATGTCTATAAAGGATGAGCCTTTAGTTTAGTCAGTGCACATTTTCGTGCTATGTGAAATATAAGAATAAGCCTATGAATACTTTTCTTAATGTTTTTATTACGGAGAAAATAGTTTCTTCACATGTTATTTACTGGTTATACTCTATTTAATTTATAAATTATACATGGATACATGATGCACTAAATCAATATGTAATAATAAATAAGAAGCTGTCTAACAAATATGTCGCAGGAAATATTTACACATTTTTGCAAGATTTTTTTATTTGCTTTTCCTTTGTATCGTTATGCAAAGATATACGACCTTTCGTGATAAATGTCTTACACTTCACTGGACACAGTCGCAAAATCGTTTAAACGGTTCCACAGTTTATAGTATTGATGCGAAATCTTCACGGCGCGGCGCTAAAAGGAAATTTAAACTTTGTATTATTCCACTAGAAGTCAGAAGGAAGTACCTGGCTTTTAGATATTGTTCAAAAAGCAAATCCAGGGCAAATAACGAAACTATTACTTTATTAGGTAGGCTTCATAGTTTAACATTTAATAAATATTGGGAAAAATAAAAACCTTTGTTTGTCATGTTATAAAAAAATCCAAGATAAATGCATCATTAGCTCATCCTATCCTTTAGAAATATTTGAATTAGGTGTTTGGATTAGTTATATAGATGTTAGTAATATGTGTATAATGTTCTTTAAGCTCGGTTGTTCATGCTTAACGAACATATTAATGTAAATATTTTGAAGTATGATATACTTAGAGAATTAGTTAACAAATAATAATATAACGATTGACATAAGTTGTATACAGACGGTTCCAAAGATAAGGACAGTTTAGGTGCTGTTTTCTATGATCCCAATAGAAAGGTGAAAAGATGTTTTAAAATTAATAATTCTGTGTATGTCTGTTATTGTTTTTTTTTTTATATTATAACCTACCAAAGTGACTACACCCCGCCTGATGGTAAGCAGTCAGTGGAATCCAGAAGTGGCGGCCACTATACTAAAAGCCATCGTCTTAAACTGCTGGTATGATGGTCTCCACTATGGCGGCTGGGAATGGGGTTAGGAGAAGGGAATGAGGGAGGTGAGGAAAGAGGAAAGGGGGAAATTGGACCTCCGGCGCTCTCACTCACCGAACGAAACGCAGTAGTACGGATACTACTACTCTTAAGTTGATCTTCTATGAGAGAGTAGTACTTCCCCGGACGATCCGGCCCATTCATGCTGAAATCAGCGTGGATCTACTACCGCGATATGTCTTTGGAACTCACTGCAATTTCAGAGGCATTATCATATATTGAACAAATTTTATCACCAAAAGTTGTCATTTTTACTGACTGTAAAATTGCCTTACTTCACTTAGTTAAATGTTCAACATTCCAAAGAGGTTTACCTATAGCTTGTGAAGTGTTAGAAAAATTTATAATGTTTTATAATTTTCAGAGAAAACATTTCTCTGAAATTAGAATGGATTCCTTCGCATGTTGGACAAATTAGCAAAGTTCGGGTCTAGACAGGGAGTTTTAATTCAAATTTTACCACATTATTCGGCAAATAACCTATACAAAAATTATTGTTATAACACATTTGGAAAGAATATTTCGATAAAAATCAAAAGAGAAAGGCGTTTGGTATAAAGTTTTACAAAATCAACCGCCTCAATGTCCTTGGTTTACTGAGTCTAAACTAAATATGAATATTGTTGTCACAGCGTTGAGGTTACGTTCCGGTCATATTCTATGAAGAAAGTTTGGACATATGATGAAGAAGTTTGACTCGCCCAATTATTTCACTTGTGATACAATCGACGATGTCCATCATCTCTTGTTGGCGTGTGATCGGAATCGCAGAACCAGAGATAAACTGTTTTTGGATTTAAATATTGTTAAGGCAAACTTGGGTTCAGTTAAAAGTATATTAGCTGAACCTAGTTCTGACGCTGCAAGAAGAGTTTATGAAATGATCGTGAAGTACGTTTCATATGCTATTTTATAAACTCTTCTGTTTTTATTTTTATTTGTATTATAGTTATATTTGGAAGATAAATTTATGTTTTTGATACTATAGGACTGACATGTTTTATAACAAAAGTCCTCAAATAAAAAGAATAAACAAACTGAAAACGTTTAAAGAGTTATTCCTCTTTCTATCACATTGTCAGCTTGAAGACTGTTAGATATAGGCCGCTTCTAGTAAAGGATATACTATAGTCATCTGCGGATATCGATCGAGAAAACTATTAATAAATAAAAACAATACCCATGATTGAGAGAGCTGTAGTCTTTTGTGACGCAGGTCGGCAATATTTTTTAATTTTTGCAGGAAGAATATACCTTCGATGGTACTTGAGACTATATGAAAACTTAGTTATGCAGTTCTATGTTCCGAAAAATTTGGAATTTCCATCAAATTCCTGCACCATCATCACCATCATCCATTGGTGAAAGGATTAGCCAACCTACAATAGCGATTTTTTGAATGTCTATGGTAAGTACATCAAATGGAGGAAATCGACGATTAACAAAGCTCCTTTTAGAATCAATAAAATTTTCTGTAGTTGGTGCTTAGTAATTACTAAAAAAAACCTCACTACAATAGCAAATTAGGATTGATAATACCTATACCTAGTTATTGTTTTACGTGGCACCAACTTCAAAATTATAAAATACTTATTTAATCATTTGTGATTATTTAATCAATTTTCTTTCGGGACTGAATACATTTAAATGTCATAGACTCAATTAATTATACTAAGTTAAGGTAACATAACGTACATTTAATACTGGATTTCAAAAGAGTATCAGAGTGAAAGTTAAGTCTAAATGCAGTTACTGTCAATAGCTTGTTCTGATTAAATTATAATAATATTATGTATAAGCTATTCGTTGTGGAATACGCAGTACAATATATGTATTCACATATTAAATTGTGTATTCCATCATTGGCCGGTGTCTAGACTTAAAAAGTTCCAGGACTTACTGAATGTATCTGTATGGAGTAACGAACCATTTGTTTTGAAACCTTTGACATTGCACCATGAAAGGGTGTCTATCAAAGCTTTAATAGTCTTTACACGGGTCTTGTTCTCTAGCCGCAACTGTTACACACGTTACGTTTTACTAAATATTATCTTACCTGTTTTTTAAATGACTTCAAAAAGGAGAAGAATATTAAATTTTTTTTTATTTATTTCACAGAAAGCTTACAGACTTATAGTTATTATAAGTAACATTTATTTCCTGTTATGTATATTCCCTGATTACTGAACTGATTTGAATTTATTTTTTGTTTGAAATGTTATACTTCTCAAGTGGTCCCATGATCATCGAGTCAAGTCTTAGTAATTACTACAAAAACCTTATTACAATAGCAAATTAAGATTGATAATACCTATACCTAGTTATTGTTTTACTTGGCACCAACTTCAAAATTATAAAATACTTATTTAATCATTTCTGATTAACTCAATCAATATACTTAGTACTTAGTGCTAAGTAAATTAATATTTTACTTTTTCTTTCCTTCCTGTTTAAAGACGTTTATTGTATTTTGGAAAATACAGTTAAAATTTGTCTAGTATAATTTCTTATCTTATAACGATTTTCCACCGGAAGTGTGATATAATAAAAGATAGACAATATACATATTGTCTTCAAAGACAATACTGTTCAAATGTAAAGCAATTTCCCCTCGCTCAAGTTGTGTTACCGCAGACGCAGTCCAAAAAGTAATTAATTAAATTTACACTTAACTTAGACAAGGACACCGCTAGCATTCTAAGCCTGCTCGTTCAACGGCCCTCAACCTATCCGGGTAGTATAGTGCTTCAGACAAAATTAGCTTTTATTACCTAGTTGATGATTATCTTCCATTTATCTCCTTTGGCTTTTTTAACCAACTTTAAAAAAAGGAGGAGGTTTCTCAATTCGGCCGTATATATATTTTTTTTTTTATGTGTGTTCGCGGATAACTTCATCGTTAATAAACCGATTTTGATGATTCTTTTTTCGTTGGAAAGGAGATATTCCAAAGGTAGTACCATGATAAGGAAACCAGGATCTGATGATGGCATCCCAGATAAATGGAGGGGAACTTTCGAAAATTGTACTGACAACTAGTGCATTTTTTTTTATTAAGTATTTTAAGGCACTACTATTTAGTGAAGGTTCAGAGTCGATCTGATGATAGAGCACAAAGACAGTCGAAGGAACTCCTTAACGATTTAAAGCAATTACTTGGTGTTTGGACTTAATTCATTTCTAATGCTGCGTATTGTGCACTATGTGTGTAGTAAAATGTTTAATTATAATAAGGATGTGTAAATTAGTTTAAGTCATTGAAAGTATGTTGTAAAGTATGTCTTATGTTAAAAAGTATTAATGTTCTACACTATTGTATTAGGGTTCACCTATAAAAATAGTTGTATGTGTGTATAAATAAATAAATAAATAAATCTTTGCACCCATGTGATTTATAAGTGCCATTACAGGTGAACATAGACAGTCGACGAAATTCCTCAACAGCAGTCATGTCCGGCTTACTTCATACGGTTCAATTTGCCAAAATGTTCAGTGTGTACAAAAATAATACCTAAATAAGATTTAGGTCTACCCATCACTAAAAATTGTAAAATAAAATAATTTTTAACAAAAATAAAACCGACTTCAAACAGGAAGGAAACTGAAAAGATAAAAATAAATTTATATAGCACAAATTAATTCGTATTTTGATTTAGTTAATCAGAAATAATTAAATAAGTATTTTATATTTTTGAAGTTGGTGCCAAGGAAATATTATAAGAACCTTACTACAATAGCAAATTAAGATTGATAATACCTATAGGTACCTAGTTATTGTTTTAAATACTATAAAAATCTTACTACAATAGCAAATTAAGATTGATAATACCTATAGGTACCTAGTTATTGTTTTATTTGGCACCAATTTCAGAATTATAAAATACTTATTCAATTATTTCTGATTAACTAAATCAAAATACGATTCACTTTGTGCTATATATATTTATTTTTAACTTTTTAGTTTCCTTCCTGTTTGAAGTCGGTTTTCTTTTTGTTAAAAATCATTTTATAAGAAGTAAACTGTAAGAAAATCTATACATTTCCTCATAATTTATCTCTATAGATATAAATCTATTAATTTCCTCACAGTTTACTTTAATTGAAGGTGAAGGTGAAGGAAAACATCGTGAGGAAACCTGGACTTAAAAAGTCTGAAATTGCCAATCCGCCTTGAGCAAGCGTGGTGATTAATGCTCATACCTTCTCTAGAGAAGAGGCCTTTGCCCTGTAGTGGGATAGTAAACAGGCTGGTATTATTATTATTATTATTACTTTAATTAGTTTAGTTAAATTTAGGCTAATTTTGTATCTAAAAAAGGAATTACATCAATAATCTCGCACTTGATTTGATCCACACAAAGATTGTTGTATTTAACAGTATGTTCTTTAAATAAAAGTTTATGACTACACCTATAACTAAATAAAAATAAACATTTCGGCTTACAACGAACTGAAACGTATAAAGTGTGTCATTTCAGTTTTACGCTAGCAAAAAGGTAAAACATTCACAACGAAATGCGCTGACCTTTAATCCTGATGCTTAACGTAAACACGACACGTAGGTAAGTAAGTATTCAGATTTTAGAGCTACATTGCCAGTTACGGTTCACCCGCTTGCTTCCCGCCTGTCCGCTTCATTTATCTTTGCATCTCCAATTCCGCGTACCTATCCGTTTACTTGACACAACTGAAGTGCTACTTAATTGCTTCTATGAAACATACTTATCACAATGTTCGCTCCAATTAATGTATCTAAATTACTCGGTGTTGTTGATAAGGCGGATCATCGAAACTGTTATGCGTGATTAATCAAAAACAATGAGAAGTTTGTGTGTTGGTGCGACGAAACGCGAGGGCAGTGCTCCGGTGCTATTGTCTCTGGTCACCGGTGTGTGGCGAGCAGCGGACCACGAAATCGGTCCTAGCCGCGTCGCACTGCGCCTCCGTGTCCCAAACAGAACGTCACGTAAAACTCGGCCAAGTATTATGCAGAGTGCCAGTTCTCTAATATCATTTGTATAACAGCCCGCCGTAAGCTCTGCGCAATGTTAAACTGTACGACACCTTTATTCACGTGCACCCAACTTCGTTTTATAGGCCCGTACGTGACCTCAGACGAATGTTATCTGGGGTCGTAACTTTTTTATTGAAATCAATAATAAGCGTTTGTCGTTCTACCTTAGGCTTATCAGAAAAATTATGAGAAATATTTTGATGTATATTAAATTTATTTATTTTTTTAATATCATAAGGCAGCATTTAAGGACAACTGCTGTGTTCCGATTAAGCAAAATATGGGATAATTTTTTTAGCTAGAAATGCTTACCATCAAAATTAGTGAAATTGTACTTCTTTAGTAATTACCGGCGGCTCGCTTCTGGCGCCTTGTCTTGGCAGACCCTTAAATGCCCTGTGACAAAATTTGGCCTGCACCTACCTTTAAGTATAGGCAATCTGCCAAATTTCAGCTTCATAGTTTCAAAGAATTATTATATTCTTAGTGTTTTCTGTTTATTTAGGGTGTAAAAAATATATTTAAGGTAATTCTGTCTATCTCATGTAAAATTATGTCATATTAAGATATTCAACGCAGTAGAACATAGAACACTAATTTTATATCATGACAACAAAAATACCGTTGCAAAACAACATCATTGGCACAAATCTCAATAGTTATATATAAGCGTAAGCGTAGATCAGCCTAATTTATAATGCTGAGTCGCAAACGACAGGAATCTTGGACTTTAAGCCCTTGACACAAAAAGCGTTTCAGGCCTCTAAGTATCTTCTTATCTGCCTGGGCATCGTATCGTCCCTACCGGATGGATTGATTACATTGTTTTGTTGCTAGATACGTTTCATAGAAATCTGTTCATCTATTCTGTTTAGGTATAATCTAATTGGCGGCGATGTTTCAAACAGACGACAATTGTTGAAGTTAGTTATCTTCTTGGAAATACTTGTTAAGGCCAAATTGAGATTGTCAACGGTAGTAGATTATTTAACCAACAAAATTAGTCGAAATAAGAATGAAAATCGTAAAATAAAATAATTTTAAACAAAAAAAACCGACTTCAAACGGGAAGAAAACTAAAAAGTTAAAAATAAGTTTACTTAGCAGAAAGTAATTCGTATTTTAATTTAGTTAATCAGAATTTTGAAGTTGGTGCCAAGCAAATACTAGAACCTTACTACAATATCAAATTAGGATTGATTATACCTATAGGTACCTAGTTATTATTTTATTTGGCACCAACTTCAAAACTCTGATTAACTAAATCAAAATACGAATTACTTTCTGCTAAGTAAACTTATTTTTAACTTTTTAGTTTTCTTCCTGTTTGAAGTCGATTTTTTTTTGTTTAAAATTATTTTATTTTACGATTTTCAGTGATGGGTAGACCTAAGCCTTGATTAGGTTTTATTTTTGTACGAACTAAACATTTTGGAATATTGAACCGTTTGAAGTAAGCCCAACATGACTGCTGTTAAGGAATTCCCTCGACTGTCTATGGTCACCTGTAATAGCACCTAAAACCCATATGGGTGCAAAGTTCTTATCATTAGAAATGATTTAAGTCCAAACACCAAGTAATTGCTGTAAATCGTTGTCGAGTTCCCTCGACTATCTTTCGGCCCATCATCATTGACATCATCAGATCGACTCCAAACCTTTACTAAATAGTAGTGCCTTAAAATACTTAATGAAAAAAGTAACAAATGCACTAGTCTTCAGTACGATTTTCGAAAGTTCTCTTCAATTTTCCTAGGATGACATCATCAGATCCTGGTTTCCTTGTCATGGTACCACACTTGGGATATTTACTTTTTAACAAAAAAAGAATCATCGAAATCGGTTCATAAACGACGACGTTATCGACGTACACACGTAAAAAATAAAAAAAAATATATTCGGTCGAATTGAGAAACCTCCTCCTTTTTTTGAAGTCGGTTAAAACGACACAAAGTATCGAAACAACATCAGAAACATAGAGGAAAGAAGGAAGGAAATATAAGGAACACGTCGACGAACTTATACAATACATAAAATGAGACTAAACTTGACTTGAGTTTTATTCAAAGGTCTAATAAAAGATCACTTGTCATTTATAGAATAAATTGCTTTATTGCAACAATAAAAGAAAAAGCTATTTTAAAGGGTATTGTTGATTGAACAAAACGTAGACCATTGTCGATACTAAACCTGTGTTCATCCGTGCTATTCATCATAGAATGTTGTTATCTAAGTATCTATATTTTTGTTTAAAAAAACAAAACCTCACCAAGGTTTGTTACGTATTTTATGTATATCAGCACAGTGAACCAGGCTTTCCAAGTCACTTTTAAACTGATATGTTTATAAAAAAGATCCGACTGTTCCTCAAAGAAAGTTCCCTACGCCGTTATGAGCACCTGTGACGGTTGATATGAGGAACCAGTACCCTTAAGTATGCTGACAACTGGACCAAATCTTATAATATCATTATCCCTTCAGGTGGCAGGTGACAATCGTTTCGTAAAAATAGTGATATTCAGTTGTATCTGACTTGAGAATGTTGGGTTTACAAAATAAAGATATTTGACGATGAACCAAAGTATTTAGAAAGTGGTATTGTGTTTACAGCTCGTGCTGTAACATATCACAAAACCTTATAACAAAATGCATGCAAAGAAATTATAATGGCATAATAAAAACATATTTATATGTAAGCATTTATAAGTATGTTAAACCTACCTACACAAACCTATTACAAAATAAAACGAAATACATACAATTTAATTATAATGATAATTCATGTTATTTTCAGATAATATGCGTATAATACTTTATTGTAATATAAAATATTCCCTTTAGCATCATGATCAAATAAGAAAATCTTTTTAAACTGATTTCAAAAAGAGCGATTTATTTGAAACATTCATTTTTGGATCATCCTATTATCACTCCTTCAGAGAGATTTGAGTAAAAAGTAAAAGGGATCATAACAGAATTTATTTTATATAGAATTTATTTTATCGCCAGTAACTTGCGAATCGATCGACAGAACTGAAGGAGGGCTCGGCAAATTATTTTCGAGGGTGACCATCAAGCAACTTACCGTTCGCTACAGAAACTTGGCGTGGCATAAAAGAAGTTTTATGGACCGATAAAGACCTTCTCAAGGGTCTCCGGTAAAAGAACGTGTCCATATAATATGTTAGTACCCTAGCTTTGCAAATGACCTCTAAAATCAAATACGTTGCTTACTATTATTGAAATTGTTAACTAATAATGTGTAACAAGTCGAATACTTCAAAAGCTCGATATTGTAAATATTGAATACAGGTTCTGTACAAGTAAATCAGATTAGTATCTATTTATAGCATGGGTATGTTTGCAGATTGTTAAGGATCAAAGTAGCAAGCTATAGTTGTACGCTATAGAGGAGTATTTCTCTAAGAAAGTTCCTTTTAGTAATATTGTAAATAATTACATAAAGTGGTAGTAGGTATTATCAATAATTTGTAGCATAATTTTTTTGTCGTACTGACAGTACCTACCTACTTTATCATTTTATTTATTTATTTTAAAAACTTCACATACATACAGTATATAGGCGGAATTAATGCCAAAGGCATTCTCTACCAGTCTACCTTTTGAGGTGGTGCAGAGAAACAAAGTAGGTGCACAAGAAGTTACACAGTTTTAATCAAAAATAAGAGTAAAAATTCTAATAAAACATATTAATTATATATTTATATCTAATACTTAAACATATCCTTATCCTACACAACCCTTGAGAGAAGGCACTGTACTCCTTAATACAGGTTATCCATTAACCTAGCTAGTAATAGAGTACCTCATCCGTCTTCTGTTGTAGACTATAACACTAGAATTGTACATACTATGTTTCAAATGACATAACATTTATAATTATTATTTTCAAGTCAATTCCTGGGAATATTGTGCTAAGTTTTTGTTATTCCATGTAGGAAACATTGATGTTTTTCTTTACATTTATGAATCAAGTACACTTAAAAGGTTTCTATATTATCGTGTGTTCACAATGTGCAATATTAATTTAGAAAGCGAGAATTTAATTTTTCAAAGACAATGAAACCTTATAGGTAAGCTCAGTTTCTATTTCTAAACCTTGTGCATAAAACTTAGATAAGTATAATAACATTTATTTCGAATAAAATTATTGTCCGAAAATAATTCTTTAACCTGCTTGTGCTTAATTTTGTATAAACCAACGCAACCTAATTTCGGGAATCCGTTTATATTGACTCTTTTGATTAAGTTCAATTCGAAGCTTACCTACTCATAGCTAGGCTGAAGACCACATTAGTTTAGTTAACAGAACAGAAAAAGTAGAGACGTCCTAGATGATCTTTACAAGAATAATCGGACACAGCATATTTGTTACACCTTATTACCTATCTCGATAGTATAAAGTATATATACAAAATACATAGTATATGTACCCGTACGTCGTAGTGATTCAATTGTGCACTTATGTTCCGCAGCGTAGGTACAAGGAAGACAGATGATCTGGTAAAGACGACTTGTGACCTAGTCGTCGCGGGCGGAAATGTGGAATGATGCCACACTTTCAAGATGATTGCTAGTGTATCTATTGCAATTAAGTAGGTAAGTAGTATACAAGTAAGCAAGTCGCTATATTTCCACTTTGCTTACAGATAGATAAACAGACAGAAAATAATAGCGACTATTAAACCACACAACAGATTTTGGTACGATTTAGAGCGTTTTTGTTAAAAGGTTTTGTATAATATAACGATAGTAGAATAAGCTTAGAGTTTTGACGATTTGAAATCATGCCGTAAAACATATTGGTAAGTATAACAGTTAATAAATGTTTGAGAATCGGCATCATGCATTTCACCTATTGTCAAATTTTATCTCAATTAATATTTTAAAGAGAGAAGATTGTTTTTTTTTGCATGTTTGAGTATTTGCAACGACTTAACTAAAAATCTAGGTTACCGATTTAAAAAATTCTTTCACCTTTCAGAAATCAATAAATGAAGCGGGTAACATAGGCTATATTTTATTATGTATAACATATTTTTCAGAAAATTTCAGAATTTCAATATTTGTAAATTTGCAATAGGTTTAGAAGACAGCAAAAGTAAATTTGCAGTAAGTATAGCAATATTATTCCGCAGACGTAGGTAATCTTGCAATCATATTTTATGTACGCGATTGTTGTGAGACCAAATGAAACTATTGATACTGAAGCGAAGCGACGGCGGACGTCTACTAGACTATAATGTCGTTCTACTACTACTAGTTACTCCATGTAACAACCGTTGTTGATTTTGAACGACCGTAGAGTAGCTATCTATGTTATGTGTAACCAAAGTAAAGGCAATTGTTTGGTAAGTATTCAACACGAAATGTCTTGTGGTTAGTGCTTCCAAAACAACGTTTGTCAAGTACGTTCAGCTACACTGGCTGTATTGTCATAATTTGTTATGTAGATCACTTTAATTGAATAACATTTATTAACTGGCTTTCTGTGAAAATATCTTTACTGCTGCCATTTGCAGTGCATGTGAATTTTGGTTATCGGTTATTTAGGTAATTTTTTAGAACTATTATATCAGTTCTAAAATTATCTGACGTGACATATTATCTAATATAAGACTGCTTGTAGCGCCCTGTGTTATGGCTAAAGTGTGGAGATTATAGAGAAAACCCACCAGATATAGTTTATTTTTTTTAAGTATATATTTTAGCACTGGTCGTATTTCGGATGAAATAAAATTGATAAAAAAAAATTTAATGGTATATTATTAATCACACGTACCAGGCCAAATTGACTTTATAAAATTTTGGGCCACATTATAATGAGGTTTTGATCCCAAAAAACGGTGTAATAAAACTTTATTAGCTGGTAATATATAGAGCAAAAACTGAAAGTGTTTTTAAGAGATAGTAGACATAAAACATCCAAAATTCGAAGTGTATTTTATTATTAGCGAGGATTGAAAGGTAAGCGACGGCTGGCGCGGACGTGGTGTTGATGAATAAAACAACTCGGGATATACAAATGTTCTGGATAACTATACTAAAATACGGTAAGAACTCTGTTCTTCTACACGACCTTTTCTCCAATCTCTTCAATTCTATTGAGACATTATTTAAATTTGATACAACCTTTCACTAAACATTTGTTTACGTTGGCAAAACGTTGAATAGCTTAGAGTAAACGTAAATTCAGTGAGAACTTTGTAAGTTATGAAGGCGAAATGGAAAATGATACCGTTTTGAAAATGATTATAAGTTTTAACAATGCCATTAAAGTTGCGCAGGTAAATTAGTTGTTTGTGACTTTATCTTTTGCTTGAGACTTGGCTCTATATAATAGGCGATATATAGCTATACAGAAATATATACCTATTTTATATAGGTACAAATTCGCACAAGCGTACAACCCTCTAAACGATAAGCAGTTAGGTGTTATCTATTTCAGCGAGGACATCATTTTCGTGATATTTGCATGCAACAAAATATTAAAATATAATATATGCCTATAATAATAATGTTATGTATTAAAAATATCAGTATATTATGTAAATTATGATACCAACTTCTCAAGTCATGAAAATATTGTAAAAAAAAATTGGCAAGGATATACATATAAATCACATCGACAAAGTAGTACAGTAAAAAATTAAAAACATTTATTTTAGGGTACCTCCCGTACACCTGGTGATGTTAATTTTTTATTCTCGTTTAAAAACCTTGAGGTTTTTTGCTCTTTCTTGGCTGGCACCGACTCCAAAATAACTGATTATAAATTGTAAATAGTATAGTATTGTATAGGTATTAATGATTTCTTTGATTCCCCTTAAATGTTCATTGCTTTGAAGTAATTAAATTATTATTTTATACTTTTTAGTTAAGGATTAAACATGTAGCTATTGTGTTGAAGTCAGATTCGTTTTTTTTTCTAAAACATAATTTTTGGTAGAGTCAAGTCAGCGCGTAAAGTGTTTTTACACACATAATTTAATTTTCAGATTTCAAAAATTTGTAATAATCAGAACACATTCTGATGTCATTATAAATTATTTTGCCAATAGCAAAACTTATAACATATTGAATAAGTTTGTTAAATAAGTTGTGTGGGTACGTACCTATTTCAGGTACTGAAATATAATTTAAACTATAATATAATTTAACTATAACGTGAAACTTCCTTTCAATGTAGCAGCAATTTAATTAAAAATTATTTATAAGTAGAGTAGTATAATTGTTATTAGAAAATATAATAAAATATTAAAATTTTATGCAAAATAACGTAAAAGTTGCAGAAAAAAACAGCTCTTCAGTCATCTGAGGCTGCTCGAACTTATTCCACGGGATGAGTTGAATTAACGAATGTTTTGAATCGGGCAACTGATCCCATTGATATATTTGATAATTTGTACAGACACGAAAAAGTGTTAGATATTAAGACATTCGTTTATTTTTTCTTTTTTATTTTATAAATAAGATAAGTTAAGTACACAATAATATACAATACTGTTAATGTAAACAATGCGCGTAAAAATCGCATATTTGATTTTCAATAAATTCAATGTCTATTTAAACATTTTGCGGTTATTGATTTTCATTTAACTCTTCTTAAATAGGTCATTACGGCAGTGTGTTTATGAGTAAAGCGGCGTCGTCGGTCGAAGGGCAATATTGCGCTTTGTGCGACTACCTACAATAATAGGGTGATTAATGGCTCAGGCGATACACGAGCCAAGTTCTTTGTTGTTCAGCAAATATTTGATCCGGTGCCGACATCGCAATCCATTCCTTTCATATTACTTATAACAGTGATTTGAATTCCTCACAAGGAAAGCCTTGAGAAGGATACATTAATGATCTCCAAGGTTGCGTAGCGTAAGCCGCGTCGTTTAAAAAGTAAATGCCTATGCGAATAAGTCGAATAGGTCGAGGGTTTATTATACAATTACATTTTATACTGTACCTACCATTCGTATAAAACGAAGTTTAGATACATACTTATAACGATAATTTTCATAAATACGAAATTTCATGATACTTTTACTTTCAAAATTCGCAGGACAACCAAAGTGACTGACATAGCGCAAAAATTGGCTTTAACGAAAAGATAAAAGGAATCTAAAAAAATCTTTGAAGTAGCAAACTCGAACGGAAAGCGCCTTTCTTTGTAAGCTCCTTGCTAGGTGCACAGACAACATGGCATGGTACTCTCTGCCTGATGCTAAGCAATCAGTGGAATCCAAAAGTGGTGGCCACCATAACAAAAGCCATCGTCTTAAACTACTGCTGGTAACCATACCAGCCTCTACTATGGTGGCTGGGAATGGGGTAAGTTGAAGGAATGAGGGAGTTGAGTAAAGAAGAAAGAGGGGGAAAAACAAATCTTTTCTCTTTATAATATTAGTTTAGATAAATAAACTTTTGAAGAGTTAAAATTGATACCAAAGAGAATCAAGGGCGGGCCGCTAATTTTAATTATTTTTATTTAAGTATTTATTTATTTATTACGATTTATCCACAGCAAAAGTAAAATACATTGTCATAATTATAACAGGTTGTTTGGCTAATATCGTGCATTTGCCAATTATGGATTGATCAGCATGGTTATTTTAGGGCAACAACAAAAAGAAACAAATTTATATATAAGACTAAATCAAGTAAAAAATATAAATAAAATTACAAAGAAAATAAAAATGAAATAAATTGGAAAAATATAAAATAATAGCACAGAATTATTGCATATTTGATATTGCTATACAATTTTATGGTTTTACAGGCGATTTTGTTAGTAAAATATGGCTCTCTTGGTTGCAAATGAATATTGTGTTGCTGCATGTAAAGTTACATGCAGTTCTGCTTGTTAGTGTGCCTTAGATATTCAATCACAAACACAGAAACACGGCGGCCACCAATGCCTAAGTGTCCGCAGTTCAATTTATCCTGGGAATGTTTTCTATTGTAGTTGAGTACCGCTGCTAGAATATACTCGTTGCTGAGGGTTTAAAAATTTCGGAATTACTGTGCACGGTCGGTCACTTTCCCTATTTAGTTTTTCTTGTGACTTGTAATATATCCGTATCTTGAATTTAGCTTCTAGTGATCTCCACCATTCGCTTGTTAGTGTTCATTAGATTTTCAGACTAATGCTCTGATATGCCACTAATCATATTGTTAGATTCACCCATGTTTTGCTCAACGAGGTTCAAGCGAGTAGTGAGGTCATTAGACTTATCCCGTAAGCTTTTGTTGTTTTCTGCTATTAGCTTATTTATAGTCTTGTCCTTCTCGTCTAAGCGCTTGGTAAGATTTTCAAATTGAGAGTTAAAGAATAAAAATGTGTGTTGAAATACCGTAATATTGTAGTAAATTTTTAAGACATGTAGTGCATATATTGTCGTGGGGGCCATTATTATAACTAATCCACCGGCTATTTTATTGAGCACTTACAAGTAAAAAAAGGCACACAAGCGGATGGACTGATGGATGGTTGTTACAAGCGACGGATGGGACACACACGATTCTACAGGTATATTCATGCATGCGAGCGCTCCTGAGGTTGTTCAAATTTAAGCAACCTCAAACAATGCATACCTATGTTCTTATCCAGTAAATATGTAGCACGAATACCACTATGTAGTTAGTTTTATCGGTATAGAGATACTTATAGCACAATAGAATAATGTACGTTGTTGTCGAAGTTAAAGTTATAAGCACGCACTATAATAAACAAATATCGCACATGCGGATACCACAATATTATATTTAGAACATCTGATATTATTATCTTGCGTCGTCGACGCATTCGTCGTAGATATTTTTTATCTCATTCTATTATTTAATTTATCAAGTGAATGATCAGATATTTAATTATGTCAGACTTTATTGCCGGAGATTCTTTCAGATAATTTCAATGATAAAACGCCTATTAAAATATTGATAGCACTGTGTCGTACATTTACATAAAATATCTGTAGATTTCTACAAATTGTATCTATTAACAGATGTGCAATAGATTTAATACTTCATCCTTATCACAACTACTTAAGATATTATAAATATAATATTTTTGAACATTTTATAAGTATTTTTTGTAGCGATTGTAGCTATTAAAATTTCTAAAGGATGCTCAAGACAAAAGTTTATAACACAAACAGACGTGGCGTCTACAAAAATTTTACCGAGACAGAAAGCGCTCAGAATATTATAATATGTCGTAGATACAACCAAATTAATGATACCTAAATTTGGGAATACAAAAGGTAACGCGTTAGTCTAAAACAGTTTTAGCGTGGCGGTTAGGACCGGGAAGAATAGAAACCACATATGTGTCGTTATCCTTCCCTTTCCTTAATTACTTACTGTATTGAAAGGTCCATTAATTATTCAGGACTAGGTATCAATAGTGCCGGACGTGACATTCACTGTACATAAATTGTGAATAATAGTTATTTTATTGATCAACTTAGAGAAAATACATCAAAAGAAACTATTAAGGCCCGCCGCGCTCATACGGCTTTTGATTAAAATTGCGTCTAAATAAGTAGAGTTAATGATTTTATATGTAATATACTAAAGTATTGTCTCGATAATTTAGTATGTGATACATTGGAATACATAATTATTATCTACCTATGCACTGTACCTAGTCATAACTTTTACTGTAGTAGATCCAAGCTGGTTTCAGTATGAATAAGCCGGATTGATCGGGGAAGTACTACTCTCTCATACAAGATCGTAGTAATAAATTAATTTTCATGCCAATGTGTTCGCTCGATGAGTAAGAGCGCCGGCAGCCCAAACACCCTCCTCGGTCCTCTTCCTTTTCCTTCTTAAGCACTATTACTTGCTACCACTTATCATCAGGTATTGCTTGTTTGCCACCAAAGTTATATAAAAAAAAACAATTTGAAATTTGGTAAAGTTTCTTTACAAAAAACAACCATCCAAAACCTATACAACGTATTTTTAGAAAACTAGCTTTTTTTTTATATATTATTGCCTACCAAAGTGACTCCACCTCGCCTGATGATAAGCAGTCAGTGGAATCCAGAAGTGGCGGCCGTCGTCTTAAACTGCTGGTATGGTGGCCTCCACTAAGGCATCTAGGAATGGAGTTAGGGGAAGGGATTGAGGGAGGTGAGGAAAGAGGAGAGGAGGGAAATTGGGCCTCCGGCGCTCTCACTCACCGAACAAAACGCAGTAGTACGGATACTACTACTCTTAATTCGATCTTCTATGAGAGGGTAGTTTTTCCCCGGACGATCCGGCCCATTCATACTGAAATCAGCGTGGATCTACTACCGTACAAAAATAGTTAATTTACTCATCTTTTAATACCTACGTAAGTATATGTCTCTTTCTAGAATCAAAAATAATGACTGAGTATATTATTGCGACGAAATTTGTGCTTGAGAATTATTTATTTATTTATCAACTTTATACATACAATATGTAATGGCGGACTTAACGCCTGAGGCATTCTCTACCAGTCTACCATAGAGTGATGCAGAGATATTTCTAAGCAGGTGCACAAATAAATAAATTTAGAGTTGAGTAAGAAGTACATTATTTGCATAATATATAAATATATACTACACATAACTACATAATAATATATATACCTACATATATAAATATATACATTAAATATATAATTTATATATAAATTTTTGTTCAATAGCCCCGGAAATCAAAATTGTAGAAAAATCATCGCTTAACCTCCTTGGGTCACCTATTTTCGAAGACTCTTTTCAAGATTTTATGGACGTCAAAATTCAAAATTTTAATTGTGTTTCGGAAAGATTGTTCAAAATTAATATTCATTCTGCTATGACAATTATTAGATACTGTTGTTTTGGCCCTAAATTAACTTATTATAATCTTCGCTGTTCTCCCTTATGGAAACATACCAAACTTTTGGAAAAAGCTGACCAAATTATTCACAGTACCCTAACAGGAATACTAAATGTGGCTTTGGACGACCGAGCGTGGCTACAAGCTACACTTCCCATTCGATTGGGCGGCCTCGGCGTCCGCAAAATTTCGAGTATTAGTTTACCGGCTTTCCTGTCCTCGGTCCACAGTACTGCAAAATTAACCAGGAAAATTTTATCAAACACACTGGTTGATTTTGAGGTACCGTGCTTGACTGACGCAGTGAATGCCTGGAAAATGGCTTGCCCAAACGCAGTTTTACCCGTAAACCCATCCTCCCAGAGACAATGGGACGGGTCGCTCTGCAGTGTTGTACGGAATAATCTTTTAAACACGACTACCAATGCTGCTGAGCGTGCTCGTCTGTTGGCTGTGGGTGAATGGGAGTCGGGCCTTTGGATTCAGGCACTTCCGTCGTTCAACATTGGGACCTTGTTGGACGACAATACGTTTCGGATAGCGACATGTCTCCGTCTTGGTGCTCCTTGCGGCGCCCCGCATCGTTGTCGTTGTGGTGAAGCCGTCGACAGCCTCGGACACCATGGTCTGTCGTGCTGCAGAAGTGCGGGACGAATAGCACGACATGCACAGTTAAATGATATTATCCGTCGTGCTCTTGCTACCGCCGGCGTGCCAGCTGTTTTAGAACCTAATGGTTTAGCACGAGACGATGGCAAGAGACCAGATGGTATGTCTTTGCTGCCATGGAAGATGGGTAGGCCTTTGGTATGGGACGCAACCTGCGTCGATACCCTTGCGCCATCTCACCTTCCGGGCTCTGCGGGCTGTGCTGGTGCTGCCGCTGCAGCTGCGGAAAACCTCAAGCGGCGCAAATATAGTAACCTAATAGGGTGTTACTTGTTTGAGCCGTTTGGGTTTGAAACGCTTGGACCATGGGGTCCGAGAGCACGAGCTGTTTACCAGGAAATTGCCAAGCGTCTTGTCGAGGCTTCACGTGACCAGAGGGCTGGCTTATTCTTTGGCCAAAGAATCAGCATTGCCATTCAGCGTGGCAATGCTGCCAGTCTTCTGGGCACGTTGCCGGATGACAGCGATGCGGAGGAGTACTTCGACGCGATTTAATCCTTGTTTTAGTTTTTATTCTTTGTTACTTTTAAACTTGTACATAATTATATAATGTAATAATTTATAATTTGCAATGTGAATAAATTATTCCTTAAATATATAATAATACACACAAATTATCAATATCAAAAAGATGTCCTCGCTCAAGGTCTCACTTTTCGTCGCCATAAGTTATATTTAAAAGAGGTCGAATATAATATACATACAGTTTCAAGTTAAATAAATAAGGATATAGAAAAATTTTGTTCGAAATTCATTTGTATTTTGTTTCTTGAAGTTACAGCATGATGTTGAAGTTGATGAGTTAGGCCGGTATTACATTATCATATATATATGATTTCATATCTGTTCTATGATCTTATTCTATGATCATAGTTTGACGACCCTCAAACTATGATCATAGATAATCACATGTAGTTATTATACTGTCATATGTTCTCCATTTAAAAATGACTTCCACATCTTTGATCACATTTCTATGATAGTCTAATAGCGGCCTTAAGAATTATGAGATTCTAGAATAACTAATACTAATGAAACAACTACGTAGCTTTCGTAAAGAGAATCTTGAATTATTATAAATACAATCAGACTGAGAGGAAGGAGCAATTGGTATAAGTTTTGCAAAGATTGGTTATACAATGCTTAATGTGAGTAATAAGATAGATTAGGAAAACTTTTAGAACGAGTCTCGCATTAAGATAATCTTTATACCGTAGGGATTTTATATTTATACAAGCTTTTGCCCACGGCTTTGCTAGCATAGATATCGTTTTTTCATGGACATTTTGTAAACTCTTAAAATCAATGGTATTTCTTTACAACTTTTCATCCCTAATTTCACCCTTCTAAAGCCACCCCTGTCAAAAATATGAATAAGAGTAATTTTTACTCTAATAGCAGACAAAAAAAAAATTAAACCTATTAATGAAAAATAAAAAAGTTTCATTTGATAATTTGAATCTCTTATCACATCCTTAAGAGATGATTTTTAACACCCTATCATAGTACATGTCTAAACATTAAGACAAACACACCCTTCAAATTTCTTCTTAAACAATGATCTTTCAATACAACGTTTTATCCCTAATTTCACTCTTCTAAAGCCACTTCTGTCAATAATATTCATGAGGTAATTTTTTTCTTTTAATAGAAGTATGTCAAAACTGTAAGTTAAAAAATGAATATGTTTCATACAATCGTTTTCATCCCTTTTAACACACTCAACACTGAGTTTTTACACAAACCTTCTTAGTACACCTCTAGTTATTAAGAAAAATACCCCCCAAATTTCAAGACGCTACGACCAGCAGTTTAGGCTGTGCGTTTACATTCAGTCAGTCAGGACAAAGCCTTTAATAATAATTTAAGGATAAAGATTGCGAATAAAAAAATGATCTGTTACTGGTAGTTTTATTTAGTCAGATTTCAGAAGTCAAGGAGGTTAATGGTTTTTGATAGTAGGTATATATGTACAGTAGAAGTCCACAACAAACTCCTACGGAAAATATCATAGCAATAGTGCCGTATTGCATCATTCAGATTTACGAAGGCGCTTTAAATATTGAAATTCTGATAAAGACTAAAAATATTGTATTAGACTGTGTTACCCGCTTATTTTTTTTGTTTCTAAAGGTGAAACAATTTTCCAATCAGTAACGTAGATTTTAAGTTAAATCGTTCCAAACAAACAAACAAACATACAATGTATGGTATGGTAAGTATGTCTATTTTATATAACATTATGAGGTGTCATTAAATGTGTATTAATTGTGGGTGAGTGACATAGGCTACATTATATTTCAATGTAGCGTCAGCACGACAAAAAATAGGATTTTTTATTTTGAATTTGTTTTAGGCAGACAGGCTTTTTGTTTTTTACTAATATATTTTGCTTGTTCAACTTAAGTGGCATACAAGGATGCAGCCCCATCTGATGGTAAATGGTATCCGTGGCGTAACCTGGTATGGCAGTGCTTTCTAATATTACAGACAGGATAAGAAAGCTTATCGAAACATAACATAAATTCCCTCTATTACACTCTAAGCGGAGTTTTTTTTAAATTCAACCTCCAAGTGTGTAAAAAGGGATGAAATCAGTTGTATTCTTTGATTTTTAATTCGTAGATTTATGATTTTTTTATATAAGCCTACCAAAGTGGTAGGCTAATATAAAAAAAAATCATAAATACTCATCAATCATAAATATTTATGATTTTTCTTGGGGTAGAAAATTTCTAAAGTAGGTACCTTGAATCGCCAGACGCAACGTGACTGAGTTCCGACAAGGTGAAGTAACAAACTAGTGTAGGTTTGGCTAGCCAACGTTAGATGAGGACTACTCAGAATTGGTCAAAGTGGAGATCCTCGGGAAGGCCTACATCTTATAGTGGACGTCTCTTGACTGAAAAAGTTGCGCATGAATGTTGGTTTTTTAAAGGTGACGAATATTTTTGTGTTTTGTTTTCATTATGTAATTAAGAATTAATGAAGTCCGTCGCGACATGGGTGTCATTTTCTAATGCTTGAATTAATATATATTGTTTAATAGACACAGTCTTAAACGGGTCATAAAAGCGAACAAATTCGAAGCGGCTATAGTTGCAAGAGAAGTCGATAAAAACTTATAGTAAATGGCAGAACTAGAAAACAATATATCGAATTAAGGTTATAAGTTTAGCCATTACTCTGATTTATACTTAAAGAAAAGTTAGAGGTATGTAACTATTACCCAAAACCTGACTCCGTGTAATGGGCCGGTATCCGTCATTAATTGTGGGATTGACATAGGGTATATAATATTTCAATGTACCTTAAGCACAAAAAAGTAATGTTTTATTTTTCTTTTCGGCTTGTTTGAGGCAGGCGGGCTTTTTGATTTTTACCCGACTACGGCGAAGTCAAATGGAGTCTTATAAATTTGATGGGCTATGTATGCATGTTTGATGTTCATCTGTTACCTCGTATCTTCTAAACTAGCCTTCATAATTTGACAACATATGAGGTACCTATCATTAGAAACGCCTTGACTGTCCGCTGGTTATAGGCTATGATACGTCTCATCAAACTCAATATGGCGTCCCTTGGAGAACGTAACCGATAGCGATCCCAGGTTGGTCGTTGCACAGATAATCTAGCCAAGTGGGGAATAAATAACCAGTCCGATACCAAATGTCAGAGTGGCGTCTCCATTTTAGTTTGCGTTTTTCTTATTTTCTCGCGACATTAGCACTCCAAAGTGATTCAAATTAAAAAAAAAGTTTAAAACTAAAATCCGACTCCGGCAAGGAATGTGCTCTTAAAAGTACAAAACAAGAAAATATTCTCCTTTAACTTAGATATATTCCTGGTGGTCAGAAGAAAGCCGTAGTCGTAAGATACCTCATTTACCTACCGTACCTATACATAGCAATAATAATATACTTGCAAGACTGAAGGACTAAGGACGAGGTAATGCGTGGCAAGGCATGCAACAACGACTTTTTTCTGACCACCATGAACAAATTTATGTTAGAGAAGAATATTATTTTCTTGTTTTATTTTTTTGTTTTGTTTTACTTTTAAGAGCACATTCCTTGCCGGAGTTGTGTTTTAGCTTACTTATAACCTTTTTTTATATAATATATTTTGTTAACATGTATATATTAGCTATGATATAAGATAATCTAAAAAAGGTGTGAGCAAGTGACCAGTGATATGCAATCGTGTTTAGGCTTATTGGAGTGGTTTTAAGACAGATACATAACGATTGAAAAGGGTGTTTTTTGAACTTCTAATGTTTATAATGTATCTTCCTTTATATAGCTAAAAGATGTACAATGTATTAAAAAACGAAAACTACATACCTATACGTACAACTGTCGCTTCTACGGTTAAGAAAAATATGTTAAGCCTACTGTAATATATACTTGTGATTTATGAGGACAGCTTATGAGATTTTTCTGTAGATGTCTCTAACTTATCTCTAAGAATTTAGATACCGTATGTTGAGATGGATGCCTACACATTTCCTATCCGTATTGTCGTATTTACAATTCTCAGAAATACAAAATATTTGTGATTACTGTCATATTTGACTTTGACTTATGCTATATGTCCCGGATATGGTACATTTTTTTACCTCCTGACAGAAATACAAAATATTTATGATATTCCTTGGGGTAGAAAATTTCTAAAGTTTGAATCGCCAGATGCAATGTTGACTAAGTCCCGACAAGGTGAAGTGACAAACTAGTATAGGCTTGGCTAGCCACCGTTAGATGAGGAATACTCAAAATTGGTCAAAGTGGAGATACTCGGGGAGGCCTACATCTTATAGTGGATGTCTTTTGACTGAGAAGATGATGATTAAATATAAGGTTTATAATACCTCGAAAATGACAAAAATAAATAGAGTACATTATAGTACTATTTGGTTGCGCATGAATGTTGGTTGTCTAAAGGAGACAAATATTTGTGTCGTCTGTCTGAGTGTGTTTTGTTTTCATTAATTATGAATTTACGAAGTCCGTCGCGACACTTCACTTCACTTTTTAAACTACTAACCGACAAAAATAAATAGTACCTCCTCCACCTACTGCTATTTTATCTGCTAGGATATCTATCTACACAAACTTAAGAAATCAACCACTAAAATAGATCTTTGAAAGTATTTATCTACTGTTTATGTGCCCTACATATCTTATATTATTATAACTATCCTTAGATGGTACGAGACTTTTTGACGCTCTCAGTGCTTATATAGAAATATTGAAAGTGTGAACAAAATAACACAAAAGAGTCCTTTGTACGTGGTAAAATAATAACTTTAGAGCTTCAACTACGCTCGCCTTCTTACTAACTTTTACGTAGTATCACGGTCTTTCTGTTACTCTGAAGGTTTAAGCAGTACCTACATATTACAGACTAAATATAGTAAAAAAAAAAACAAATAAAGACGCAGTTTGCATAGACATCTCACAAGATGGACCGACGATCTGATAACGCTGGCGGGCAACTATTGCTTATCCAGTTCTAATGGCAATGGGAATGTCCATGTCCAGTAGTGGACATCTTTCGGCTAATGTAGTACGGTAGTCTACACAGAGGGCCTAGACAAAAAAATGTATGGGATTGACTGAAGCTAACGCCAACATTGTCGTTAGCTCATGTCCATCCCATACCTTTTTTAATCTATTCTATGAATAGAGTAAAAATCTATGTCACTTGTCTAGGTCCTCTGTTTAGTGAACACAGCCATGACCTTAGCCTACGATAGTCACCATCAGGTATTACAAAGTTACTTTTAGCTCGTTGCAATTTCTTTTTGCTACCAAGTTGATAGATCTTTAATGTAAGTTTGGTATATTATTTATTATTTTTCTGCACGAAACAGCTTTACGAACTAAACTGCCTAAGATTATTGTTTTACTTTATTTTTGTCTGATTAGTAGATATTCAGATTCTAAAACGCTGACCAAAACTAAAATCATACGAGATTAAGACATAGAGAGTTTTCTCGGGTGATTTCTAGTACCTACATTTTAGAAATAGCTTAAAGAAATTGTGATAGTAGTCACAGCAACACCAGCCAATTGATAGCGATTAAAGAAGCACTGAGTTAAGGCGTCAAGGCCAATAAATATGACGAAAACAATGAAGGGAAATAGCACAAGGAAATACCTACGGATCTAATATGCATATAAGTCTGAAATTAATACACCGCCTTGTAGCATAGCAATTGTTATTGATCACTGTTCTTACCTTTTCTGTATAAAAAGAGGCATTTGCCTACAGTGGAATAATAATAAGCGGGTACTTTGCTCGTAATTTACATTGTTTCTTGTTAAGTAGGTACCTAAGGCATGTTAGACCATCATTTCTAAGTAGCGAAGGCAGCAACTTAAATATTTTTATATTTTTAATATTAGTTAGCATTTAAAACACGACAAAATCTAAATTTTATTGAAGTTCGTGACAGTTAGGGAAAAACATTTATTCGCTTGGTCGATGTAACAATTCTGAATAGAAAGTCTTTTAATTGGTAAGCCAGCATTTACAAAAAGTTTCGTCAATTATTCCATTGGAGTAAGCTCACAGAGTGATTTGCAAAGTTCCACAATCGCAACAATAGGCACATTTATCTTTAGAAAAGTTTCGCTATAGCGCCAAAGAAACATTAATGCGTTATTCTTGAAATTTAAAAACGAGAAAATACTTATCATCTTAACAATTTTTGTAAATCACTTTTCTACGAGTTTTGGGCGCACTTTAAGCGACTATCAAAATCATTAGTTTGCAAATTTTAAATGTGTTTCGCTTTACATTAAGCACATACATCTGCTATTAACAAATGTGCCCATTTGTTAACAAGAGATATATAAATGACTATTTATGACTCTTGCAGACATGTTGAGTAGTTAATTATTTTTTTGGTAAATATGTAAATTGCAAGGAATTATTGAGGAATAAACTACGTACAACTTTTTTAAGCGAAGGAGTGTGATTTTCATGGCTTAATGTTATAATTATGGAAGAGCAGAAATATAACATAATTATACATTAATAAAACAACATTTAAACAAGTAGGCATTGATTTATAGTGACTTGATAAAATAACCAGTGAAAGAGTAGTGAAAATTTAATTAAAAGAACCTTACGTTTGCATTACCAAATCGACTACTAGTATTAAATGAATATTTTTGTACAGTGTTTCCTTAAAATGTACGTGCATGAATTTCGTAAAATAAACTTATTATTTTCATATCTGTAGCATCTCTCTTTTCATGAATACCTACATTTCTTCAATACTGTATCAGTGCCAATGATACCATCAATGGTACTACTGGGACAAATCAGTGCCAATTGTACCGTCATTGGTACTACTGGGAGAAATCAGTGCAAATTGTATCATCAATGGCACTTTTGAATAGTACAACTGCGCAAATAGCGCAACAATAGTCGGCTGGCATTGTTTCTTTTATCGACATTAATCTACGACCTCGTCCACAACAAGTGATATACCCTCTACTTCCCAACTGTTCAACTAGATTGCTCAACTAGATGAGCAGTTGAGCAGTAGGACTAGTTTGTATTACCAAACATTTTATGCTCATTAGCTCAACTGTTTTTTGCTCAACTTAGTTGATCCGTAGGTCACCCCCTCGATTGTTCTAGTAATCTTTAATTTATGTTTAAAAGCGTGTTAGCCGACCGGCTATTGATTCAGTTGTGATTACAGCGATTTCGTGATAGGAGCTATCTACGAAGTGTTTTAGTGACGAATAGTTATTGTTCATTGTGTGATTATTGTTTTGTTAGAGTTTTAATAAAAGTTAACGTCGTGCCATTAGCGTTTTATGTCGAACGCCATTTTGGTCCCCACACGTAACAATACTTATTTGAAAAAATAGCCAGACCTCTATATTCTAGTTAGTCTTACATGAAGATAGGGTTCCAACACACTGATGTCTTTGAAATTTAATGTACACTCGTATTAGTCACAATACCAATGATAAATAAAAAAAATCTCTAATATATGTAGACGTCTTTGTCATAATTATTCAACTTAATTTAAAAAATAATCGCCGACTAAGATAAGCCTTAAGTCTGCCCAGAGTCTTGTGGTCACTTATTCTAAATTAGTCAAAGAAAATCTAAGGATGGGACTATGATTGGTTGACTCTGACTATTAACCCGTATTGTGTACTTTAAGATTGGGCGCTAAACAAATTCAGTGGAATGGTAGAAGATAGAGGACAATGGTGTACACTTACATATGGTTAATAGTGAAGCGATACTATTTGTCTACTAAAATACTTATTTCGTACACTTCACCCTTAACTGAAAACAAGCTAGACACAAAGAAAAGATTAGCATAAAGCATAAAGATTCTCCTAATGTGTAGACTGTTGCATGCACCATGTTCAAACTGACCTCAAAACACGATCAGATGGAAATAAAAATATTGTTATTTCAGCCGCTTTAATAAATTTACCGGAACCTTGAGGGGGTAGTTGTCGGGTACTTGTTGCTGTTAATTAATTAGGAAACAAGCTAACAAAAAGTGCAATAAACTTCGTTAGGGGTGTGTAATTTCCGTCAGAGCCTAAAAGAGACTGAAATTAATCAGTTGAGAATTTGAGACTTTGCCGGGTTCCGTGAATTTTATCACAAAATCAGAGCTGTTTAGGATTATCATTATTACACTGAAGTGATTGACGACGTTATCTGAGTTCGTTTTGGCGATTAATGATTTAATTTTGTTGGCGGTGGGTCGGTATGAGTGTTAAGATGTTTTGGAATCAATTTAGGCATACGAGTGTATTACACTTAATGCAATACTCAAAAACTGCTACGGTGTTTCTGTCCGTATTTCTTATTTAAAAGTGAGTGAAAGCATAGGCAGCTTTTTTACATCTGTTAATTATTTGATAAAAAAAATTCGTGAATGAGAATCATAACAATATTTATGTTTATTAAATAACTAGCTTTCTAGTTTCACCCGCGTATTTGCTTCCTTCTCTGCTCCCGTTGCCAGTAGCGTGATATTACATAGCCTATACCCTTTCTCGAGACCTGGGCTATCAAACGCAAAAATATTTTTCAAATCCGACTGGTAGTAGATTAGCCCGTTCAAACATTAGAACAAAGAAACAAACAAAGAAACAAACTCTACCACTTTATATAATAGTATAGATATAATTTCAAACACGAGGTATACTTTGTCTCTAATGTTATAATAATAATTTAACTTGTTACTGAATCATAATTGAATTACGTACCTAAGTATATTTAATTATACTTAAAAGTAGTGGTCGCCTTCTAGTCGGAATTAGATCATAACTCATAATAATATATTAAGTTTCACGTTAGATGAGTAAAATACAATTTTAGCTTATGTACAAAAGTCGACTGGCTCAATAAAGTGCAAGCAGATCCAAAACACAGTTTTCATGGGTAACTTTTAAAAACAATTAAGTATAATAAATTTGTTAATAAACGAATCTAAAATTTAAGTTTAATGAATTAATATAACACAACAAAACATAACATACATTTGAATGCATCGGCATCAGCACAAAGTCTCGTTTCGGTTAATTTGTATTTTATTAGCAGTATGTACAAAATTTAGTTTGACTATTTCGTACAAAATGTGATACTGTTTATTTTTTTAGCAATATAAATTTTGCATATTTGCATATAAAAAAGAAACCTCAACCGAGATACTTATGTAGGTACATAAGACTCATAGCTATTATTTTCAGAGTCCATTATGAAAGTTTTCTCAATGCAAATTTACTCAATATAAGGCTGTATAAAGCCAATAGATAAAATTGTAAGTTTATTTAACTAATATAAACAACCGTAAAAAAAATAAGTAACGGTTGGAAAATATTTGCTGTTCATAGTGCAGTAAAGTGACTTTTGACTTTCAAGTGTCGATCAAAGTTATGGGATGAAGCTAAGCCCGTTTGCGATCTCCAAGTTTTCTCGTTTGCATCATTTAAGGCGTGGAAAGGCTTCAAGCACCGCCGTGATTAGCTCACTTCTCTCAAATAGTTATATACTTACGGGTTCTTGATTATAATGAATCCGTTCGTTACGTACGTCGCTCGTCGTACCGTCACGGGAACTTTTACTACCTCCACTATGTTTTACAGTACTAGTTTGCCTTATCGTTGTACGTAATCGCTACAATACGACCGCAAACTTAACTAGGTATGGTTTGTTTTATTTAAACTTGACTCAACCAGGTGTTTCAGTGTATTTACGCACACTAAATTCTCATGAATGTTATTTTAATTTGTTGTAATCTTTCACTTCAAGTTTACTAAAATCACTCTTTTGTCTGAAGGGGTAGACTAAGACTTCAGATTTTCACCCTAATAGTTACGCGCCAGATTTCAGACAATATTTTTTGCACTACATTTGGTATCGTGATTCCATAGACAGTTCTTCATTAGAGTGATTTTGATCCGAACTTCCTTCCAACTCAAACACTCCAGTCTGTTATAATAAAATTACATAGGATCTTATTTAGCCGCGCAATGTGGCGTGGGAGTAACACACAGGCCTGGCGCTTACGACTACCGGTATAACGGTGTGAAGATATGCATATAATTAAACTACCTCGCCCTCGCTTCGCTTTGGTATCATAAGATGAAATTTTCAGAAGTCCTATCTTAGCGTACGCTTACGATGCAATTAGCTTATGTTCCAAATTTAAGTATTTTTTTATATGTCCTGCCCATCAACACTGTGTGTTGAGTGAGGTCTAAACTCTGCGAGCTATTCTATTTTGCATTGCATGAATTATGATATATCTAAATATACGAGAATTCACGCAATCATGCATTATATACTTACATACCTTATTTTGCTTGTCGTTCGCGTGAATTCCCGTATATTTAGATATATTATAGTCCGCTCTGTCGTCATCTGAGTGACTTTTTTGGAAAAAAATATATCACCACATCAACACATTTCTATGCCCGCTGTGTGACATTATGCCCTCGAGCAAATTAGTATGGGTACCAAATGAATTAGAAAAAAGCTCTGCCTGTGCGTTTCCGTTAAAGAAAAACACAAATTAAGAACATGTTTTCATATTTTTCTATATCTTTTAAAGTATACACGTACTACCTACGTCTGATTTATATACTGTAGAGGAATTACCTACGTGAAACGGTTCTAATAATGAATTATATTTCTTTGATTAGAATTAACGTTTTATTATCAAAAACGTAACCTATATTTATTATTTAAGTTAAAAAGTTAAAATGTGTCTATTAGAGTTTACCTGTTACAGATAGATACATGCTAGATTTTTTGTAGAAGATTGCATTCTACATAATTCTTGAATAACTAAGATTTATAAATTTTTAACGGATTAAACAGTACAACACATTAGATAGAATGCGCTGACAGCAAACTTTTTTCGGCTTGGTTTAATATTATCGTTACTGGCTCGGTTCCTATAGGTCGTAGGTTGATGTATTATATACCTTAACCTTTCCTGTGTAGTGGTCTTCAAGATTAGCGCGCTTAAATAGACATACGCTTTCTAGCGGCCCACCTTTATAAGGACCTATAGATAATACCTAACCAATTTTAGTAAAAAGAGTATATTATGTGAATTTTATATATACTCATACAACCTTACAACCCCTATTTCATAACTTTGTAAGGGTTGTTTAGAAAAGTAAGTAAGTAACTATATAATTTTTTTTAAATTATGTGTATTTTCTTGTAATTTAGAAACCCTAGTATCAAAACTATAGAAGTTTCATACAAACAAAAAGGAACCTCCATGTATCAGTAATAATTAGTATAATCCGTCTATAAGGCGAACCCATTTAAATCTATTCACCCGCTAGCCTGCTAGCAGTAAAACTGACGATATTTCACACAAACTTGCGTCCTACTTTCTCACTTAATAATTTCTTACGAAAAACTGGCTAAACAGCAAAGGAAAATATAGCAGATCTTTTCCTTTCCTAATCATTATGCAGTAAAAATAAAAACTTACAGCAGATGCAATTTTTTTAAAGTTGTTGTTGTTTTTGGATCGCAAAGGAATATAAAATGAAGTATCCTTACTCGCCGTAGTAAAAAAAGTGGATACTGTAATGCATCGTATGAGTGATGGTTTTTACTTATTCGATGCAATGATTTTGTTATCATAGTTCTCAATTACAATATCTCGCTTAGACAATTACTGTTCAACAATACATCAAATTCATTTGATGTAGTTTGATTTTTAAATCAAAAACACTAAGGAATAATGATATCAACTTTGAAGCAAATCACCCCCAAAATATTCCCCTATTCCCCCTTTTTAACCCCATTAAAGAATAAATTTTAATAAAATACGAAACAAGTATTCCATTCATTCTGTTATAGAAGTTTATATAAAATTTTAAGTAGATTTGACCAAGGACAAGGAACATTTTCCCACTTTTTCCTCTGCCTCCCCCCTTAGGGATCGAACTTCGCAAAACACCGTCTTAGTGCTCATTAAGACGGTGTCTTGCGAAGTTCGATCCCTAAGGTTCCCTAAGGTGATTTCTGAGATTTCGTGATGAGTGAGTGAGTGAGTGACCTTTCGCTTTTGTATACATAGATGAAGGAGTAAAGGACAAAAAATACAAATTTCTATGTTTGATTAAAGTCAGTTTTGTCTTTTATGACTTTATGTTAACAATTCGATTTGATTTTCACCATAAATTTGATAAATATATATTTTTTAATTAAATTGTCAAGTTGTTATTTTCTGGCAATTTTTCATTTTTCTCACCGTTTATATCTTCCTTGAACATCCATAATAATTCAAGATCAAAATTAGCCAAATCGGTCAGCAATTCATCTTGGTTTTGGCACGCATCGATGACAAACATACAAACATTGATTTTTAAGTATAAGAAAATGAGATTTAAGTTTGCTCTTATCTTTGTGATAAAGTAAAGTACATACAAGATGCACTCCATTGGTTGTAGCATCTCACAAAGTCACCATTGGAGAACTATGCCACAAAGTCAATTGATGGTGTTCACTTCTCTTGAAGCTCACTATTTTTTGCACTAGGAAACAAGCCCTGTGTCACGGGAAACTTTACAAATATACAATTACACCCGGAATCGGAACAAATATTTTTGGATAACACAAAGTTTTGTCCCGTGTGGGGATTTCGTAAAAATTAAATATGTTCCAAAAATTTTGGAAGCTCACTAAGATAATGTTAATTCTAATTACCGCAAAAACATTTGCCACTAAAACCGAAAACAAATCTAATTTTGAAGTTTAGAGAATGCCGTTACGTACTTACCGCGCGGGCTTTTTGTAATTTTGTTCAAATTTTAACCTCATAATATCCATCGTTATATTATTATTGTTGCTTTACTTATTCGTTCTCTTTCAGTATTATAAGACGATAATAAAATATTTTTGTAAAAGAGACCGCTTTACTTACTTCGTTGTGATATATATTTTAAAAAGATTTATTCGGCTAGGTAGGTAATTGAGAGCGGTTTCAAAGCAAACCGATAAAAGTATAAAAAACGTACCATAAATACAAGGTAGCAAATATAAAGTGTATGTAGCGTGTAATAAACCTAGGACATTTTCAGTTTATGTCAAGTATTGCTACCAAAACTCAAGTACCTACGAGTAACTTGAGATGCTTCGAGCGTAGTCAATTACTTTGATTTGATCATATGGTCGGTTAACAGAGTTCCGAAACGTTGTGTCAAATTTAATAGGATTGAAGAAAGTTGACTGCCTTTTTCTCAACCTTTGGAAGAGTTTCCGCCTAAGAAATATTTGGTTTTGCTGGTTTGGTTTGGTGATTACCGTCTTGTATTTGATGCATAATTACAATGCCGATACCCTATCTGAAATTTGGAAAACACTTTTTACAGAATTGTTCTTCTTACTTCTTAGGAGTTTCTACTGGCGAAACTTTTACAAAATCACTTCTTATATTTTATTTTGTTGCAGCATCCGAGCTAAGTTTACGTACATGCTGTGAACGGAATCCATATTTCCAATTAGACTCTAGAAACTAATATTAACGTAAACAGACATAAAACGTCATTAAATGAAACGGTACTGACGAGGCGACCACCGTAAACAGCAAGTTGCGAGCGTGCATACCAGCACTTAATTATTAAGTTACCATACATATTATGACCACTACACCTGCATGCAATTGTTTTGTAAATAACACGTTGCTGTACACAGGTGATCTCTCTCTTTCCAAACGAAGCAATTATCGCAATAACCAGGCCTGATATTTTATTGTGGCGGTCGCGACGCAATTTCGTGTAGGCCAATTATAATGAATATAACCAAATTGTACTACTTACCCACAAGTTATTAAATTTATGACTTAATTATAACTTTCAGACGCCTGTTTCCATTATTAAAGTGGTAGTGAGACTTACGAAAAAAGATTACATAAACCAAGTAAGAGTAAAAGTTAAAGCTGGTTCTCAGGTACCTAATTATTCAGCTTAAAGTTCATTGTTTTCTCTTACCTGTCTTGTTTAATTATCACTACGTAGAATGCTCCAAGGACATTAAGTAGCAATGATTAAGTCTGTTTCGCTGAGGATTGTAATACAATCCGGCCTTTTGGCAGAGGAGTATGTCCTGCAGTAAACGTCTTTATACGATGATTTATCTCGAGATATTATTTAGTTACCATATAATTGCAAATGATATACGATTCCATTGCATTACCACAAAGTCTACATATATATCTGCATACATATATTATGCATTACTCCGTACATAATAATATTATGCAAGTAAAGCGTGTTAATTGTGCTTTCTTATGTGTCGGTTGGAAGTGACATGTTAAGTTCCAGGTCATGCATAATAATAAATGTCTCGCAGTCAACGTTTCAAGAATTCTAATAGGTAAGTACATTGAAATCTTAAAAAACAAAAAAGAATATCGGTGTTTTTCTATCCAAATAAAATATAAAGTACCTACAGAAACTAGATTCTCTAGGTACCGCGTGCGCCATTAAACTAAAAATACTCTACAAAATAATTATCTTTCGAATTTGTATTTCTTTTATAATTAAAACTAGTGAGGAATGTCTAGCCCAGCTAAGAGAACACGACGGATGTTTTTATATCTACGCGTTTGTTCAAAGATTAAGCAGCTACAACTACTTATGTAAAGGTAGATATTCGCTTGCTATTTATCTAGATATTATTAATTGGTTGCCTCAGTCGAGTCAGTCAAGGTTTTGAGCTAAAACGCCAAGTTGGTGTTACCTACGGTTTTTATGTGATAATGATAATAATTGGTATAAGCAAGGACTATAGAATTTCATCTCTATTTAGATTTTTCAATATATCTCTTTATACACGGTCATTGATTGTGGGTATTGCGCTCTTTATTGGCTCATGTACTATCAGACTGGCCTGTGCCTGACCATTGTAAGGATGGATTTTGTGTGCAGTGACAGCGACCACCTACGGCTAACTTTTTTTTTTTTTTTATATTAGCCTACCAAAGTGACTCCACTCTGCCTGATGGTAAGCAGTAAGTGGAATCCAAAAGTGGCGGACACCATTCCAAAAGCCAAACTACTGGTATGGTGGCCTCCACTGTGGCGGCTTAGTGAGATGTTTTTTCACGCCCCGCTTAAAAGACCCAGGATCAAAATTAGATGGGAACACATGCGCTGGCAAAGAGTTCCAGGCTTTAATTGAGCGACAAAAGTTTGAACTACTGAACCGTTTGGTTCGAGACCCTTTAGATTCCACTGGGAAAGGGTGGCACTTTAGTCCCGCACGTGTCGTTCTGGATAAAAAGGGAGAGGGTGGGATTAATTCAAAGAGCTCATCAGAACACTCTCCATGGTAAAGGCAATAGAAGACGGCCATTGAGGCGATGTCTCTTCACAGCTGTAAAGGCTCAAGGGTCTTAGTAGCATCCGGGATTCCGATGATACGGACTGCTCGCCGCTGCAACCTATTGAGTGCATCCAGTAAATACTGTGCGGAGCCATCCCAAAGATGAGAGCAGTACTCCACGCAGGAACAAACCTGTGTCTTATAAAGAAGACAGAGCTGCTCGGGCGTGAAGTACCGCCTCACACTGTTCAGCACACCGAGTTTACAGGAGGCGGTTTTAATGACGCACTCTATGTAGTTCCTGGAGTTGAGATCTCGGCTGATGTCCATACCCAGGATATTTAGGCTATCCTGTAGTGGTAACGCTGTGTTCTGAAGAGAGGGAAGGGGAAGAAACGGAGATTTTTTTGCAGAGAACGCGCACACCTGTGTTTTCTTGGCATTGAACTCGACCAAATTCTCACAACCCCATTTAGAAATGCGGTATAATATCTGGTCGAGCTCAGCGACAAGTTCTAGGCGTTTTGCCTCGATGTCAGTCTGTTTAGCCGCAGGATGTCCGAGATATCGCCCATGCACTGCACTATTATCTGCATAGCAATTAATGTTGCCAAGGGACAACATGCAGAAGATACAGGATGGGCGACAGGATGGACCCCTGAGGCACCCCAGCGTTGACCTGCAAATAATTGGAGGCCGATCCGTCACAAAGGACTCTAATGCGGCGCTCATGCAGGAATGCGGCAATCCAGTTGCACAGCTGGGGTGGCAGACCATATGCTGGAAGCTTGGACAGAAGGGAACGGTGCCAGACTCTATCGAAGGCTTTGGTTATGTCAAGGCTGATGGCCAAGGACTCGCCATGCCTGTCCATAGCTTCACCCCATTGGTGCGTGATGTACGCTAGAAGGTCACCCGTAGACCGTTTTGACCTGAAGCCATATTGTCGGTCACTAATTAACGAGTGACCCTCTAGGTAGCGGACTGGTTGGGAGTTAATTATCCGCTCAAGCACCTTGCAGAGAACTTTGCTGACGAATGCGCATACTCCGGCCTTAGCGCGAAAGCGCTCCTCGAGCACATAGCCGGGGTAGTGCAGGTATGCTGTGTCGTCAGGGCGGCGTATTTGTGTCTCCGTTAGAAAAGGAAAGCCGGCCGTGCCGTCTCGAGGTGTTGGTGGACGGCGTTAAGGTTTGAATGGAGTCCACGGATGTTAGTGAACTCCACCTCAAATAGCGGGTTGGTGGGGGAGGAAGATGCCGCTGTTAGACCTGCTGCTTTTTTGCGTGCTGCCATGTTGGAGGATGAAAGGAGGGGCGTGGAAAAGATGACTGCCCTCGCAGCTAGGCTAGACAAAGTGCCGAGTATTGCTTCGTCATTTAACTGTGGCATGGTGGTAGCCGATCCGCCGGACGGAAGGGCCCCCGTACTCTCTCGGAAATGGTCGCCGGGTCCCACCATCTCCATTCTATGAGAGGGTAGTACTTCCCCGGTCGATCCGACCCATTCATGCTGAAACCAGCGTGGATCTACTACTACTACTACTACTAACTTGGGTTTCATCTACCAATAGCATCGCAGTAAAACGGAAAAGTTATAGCGGCTACCTGAGACTAGTTTGGTATTGTCTACCAATAGCATCGCAGTAAAACGGAAAAAGAAAACAGCTGTTACACAACGTGTTATAAATATAAGTACCTATTTTGATCGCGCGTTTTCTTATGCGCAGTGAGCGCCAATATGCCAGCAGTTGACTCTTGGCGCTGACTGCTTACCATCACGTAAAATGAAATCATATTGGTAGGCTGATATAAAAAATACAGTATAACACCTACATCAAAATTTCAAAACAGGTTTGTTAATTAAAAAGAAAAGATTGCGTCAATCACGAACAGCGGTATTTGTCTTTCTACCGATAATATCGGATAACAATCGCGATCGCCATTCGCCGATCGAGAATTGTATAGTTGGTCTCGTCCATACAACCATTGTATTTTGTACTTATCTCCCCAAAGGCAGTTTGTAGCGGTCATGACCTACATTCGATAGAGGAAAATGCCGGTCATGATAATATGTTTTCATCGTTTATTATCATGTCCAACAAAACATGTTGCTAGGGGCATCGATATTGTCTCGTAATTCAAAATTATTAAATACGTTGTATACACAAATACGTACCGTATTTGTACATAGCTTGTATGTATGTATTTTAGTTGTTAGGTATTTATTATCATGTCATGTTCAGCGCAATTTGATCGGCTTTGCCTAAAAGGGGTTTGTTTCTTTTATAATTGTAACGAATTAGTAATGAAATGATATTAATGAATGGAACGATAAACGTAATCTTTTGGTGTTTACATAAAATATTTATAGAATTACAGGTAATTGTTTAGTTATGATTTGTTTTATACTTCTTCTCAAAGTGTTCCATTTTAATAATTGCTGATCTGCCTGAAATACGTAGTTAAATTTAAAAGTCTCTTGACAAATGTTACAATATTTAACCTGCAGAATAAATGCAGGACCTCAGCAAGACTCTTGTAGGCAGTACCTACTACCGCATCAAAACACCCAAACGTTTGCGGAGAAAGAGGAAGAGACACATGTGTAAAAAAAACAGATTAAGTTAAAAGAGTACGTTAGATTTCCCTAAATAAAAAACTATTTTCTTCAATTCTCAAACCCCATTTAAATATTTAATCTTCACTAAAGATGACCACGTAGCCTAATCTAAATATCACGTCATAATATATACTCTAATACATATGTATGAACTGGGGCTAAGCTAGCTATCTGTGATCTAACAAGATGATTCCTATTATTTATGGCTTGTAATTAATTTAGTGTCATGCTAACTAAACTCGAGCAATTTACCGTAATTTGTAATAGAGCAACAATTAATTGCACTATAATTAGAAGCGTTCATTAACGGATGTAGTGCATATTTCTGATTAAATCTACCACGCTAGTTTTTATTTTAAAACATGAAGATGTTTTTGCATAGTTGGCATTTATGTTAGATTCGAAATAGATTTAACTGATGTTTTCCAATCACCTAAAACCCAAATGCGATTTCAGTTTTTTAAAATAAATGAGCTTTTTGCCAAAATCAAAAAAGGAACCCATTTTGATTGTCGTTTTGTTTTCAATGTTGTTATTGAGCATTAGTAAAATTATATTTTTTTCATCTGCTTAGCGAAAAAGTCAATTTTTAACCGACGAAAAACAAAACAGAGTAGGTTCTCAAGTCGACGCGTATATTAGTTTATTATGTATGACGCATAACTTTTTACAGAATAGTCCGATTTTGATAATTTTTTTGCTAGCGTTGTAGCGCTAACTCAATTACTTAGGTATACTTACCTTAGTTGAAGAACTTAGTCATTATGGTTAATAATAATAATTTTTTGCTTTTCAGTTTTTTCGGCGGTTTAATTTTTTTGTTAAAACGTTTTTTATTTTATAGCTTTATTTTAGTAGTATTTATTTAGTTTATTTTGGATACAGACTTACTGTATATTTCCGAAAATAAATATAAACACAGAACAAAATGATTTATTTATTGAAATGAGGTTATCTAAAGAAACATTAGTAGGTAGCTACAAAAATGTACTTTAATTAATCATATAACTACTATGAATAAATCCGTACATAAAATAACTACTAACAAACTATGCCAAAGAAATAATATAGGAAAAGAAGAACAAACACTTTTTATACGGTAGTAGATCCACGCTGATTTCAGCATGAATGGGCCGGATCGTCCGGGGAAGTACTACCCTCTCATAGAAGATCGACTTAAGAGTAGTAGTATCCGTACTACTGCGTTTCGTTCGGTGAGTGAGAGCGCCGGAGGCCCAATTTCCCCCCTTTTCCTCTTTCCTCACCTCCCTCATTCCCTTCCTCTAACCCCATTCCCAGCCGCCATAGTGGAGGCCACCATACCAGCAGTTTAAGATGATGGCTTTTGGTATAGTGGCCGCCACTTCTGGATTCCACTGACTGCTTACCATCAGGCGGGGTGGAGTCACTTTGGTAGGCTATAATATAAAAAAAAAAAAAAAAAAAAACAAACAAATGTCTTTTCTTATGAGTTTTTATAGAGATCCCAAACAATGCGTCCATTACTAATTTCCCTAGTGGCAGTAGATTTTCTGCAATAGTTCAACCGGGTGAGATTTTACTAACAGAATTTCTGACTCAATTAACGTCAGCAACAAATGGTGTAAAGGGATTTTTGGTAAAACATATTAGGTATATAATAAATCTTCATTTTCTTTTCCCAAATGAATAATTTCAGTTAGGTATAAAACTTACTATTCTGCTGTAAGTACATTATTTTTTGCCAAGTCTTTACAAAGCTAAAAAATGTTTTACGAAGCTTTTTATTATACTAGCTTTTCGCAGCGCGGTTTTACCCCCATATGTTACATCTCTGGTTACTGCTCTGCTCCTGTCGCCAGTATATAACGTGATGGTACATAGCCTATAATCTTCCTCAAAAACTGAGCCATGAAAGGCAAAATGAATTATTTAAATCCGACTGGTAGTTCCTGAGATTAGCGCGTTCAATAAAACACACAAACATACAAACAAACTCTTCTGCTTTATAGTATAGTACAGATCGCCTAAAATAGAGCATAAACTTTAATAATATTCTAAATTTGGTCAATTTGACACATCATAGATCATCATAGAATCTACTTATATGCAGTACGCATATAAGTAGATTCTAGCAAATAAAATATAGATATAATATAAAAGACCGTTTAAGGAATGTGGTCTTAGGTGAACGAATCCGTCATAATGACGACCTGCTTTTTCTAAAAAAAAATAACAAGCAAATAAATGTAAGTATATAATTTATAATTGGTTTTTCGTAACCCTTTTTGAGTGAATTTCATTTACGCATGTTGATAAACGTATAATAAACTTACTTTTATGTTTTATTTTTATGTACCTATTCGTAGAATATGTCATGAAACAACATTTTGAAGCTAGAAAACTTTACTGTAATAAATCACATACTAAAACGTAACGTACAGTTACTAGTGTTACGTACGTCATAATGTGTTACGTCATCGAATAAGTAACAGAATGTAACAAGAAGGCAGTTTCGTAAATTAATATTCCATATGAAATTATATAACTCTATTACAAGTGTTTATAGACATGATCTAAAATAAGTTTATATGTAAATACCGAAAGGAAATTCCCTTCGATTATGTATGAACATAAGTAATTAAAAGCACTTCTGACGATACGGATGAATAGCCACGTAAAAGAAAAGGCATGTGTACAGTAGCTTCTTCATATTTTTTTCTTCTTGTGGTAGTGGTTAGACCATTTACCTCATATGCGATATTGTGGCATACAAACCAGCAAGTGTCATTGGGACTTTATCAACATCGTATTTCCGTGTTCAATTTTCCTTCCTTAATTAAAAAATATAAAGGAAAATTTGTAAAAATTTTGACATCTTTTGTACTCTTCGTATTAAAAATTTACAGAACACCTTTTCGCTTATGGCACGGATATGTGGCAAACTTGTAAGGAGGAAACTTGTAGGCGATACAAGGAGGTTTATAAATATTTTCAAAACATTTTTTTGTGAACTGAATGATGGCAATCAAATTAACAATTAGAAGGCGATAGTAAAAGAAAAGAAAGAGTATTATTGTATTTCAGTGAACCAAACTAGGAATGTGATTTCAAAGTAAAGGATATTTTACCGGTAGTGAATAGAAAATATTTCAGATATCAACTATAGCCACTTGAAACTGACAAAAGACATCTAGGTAAGAGTCTGTTCAATTTTAGTGATTAAAAATTTTATTATAACTCGTTATGCATATAAAATTAAGCGAAATTTAAAATTACATTCCAGTTTTATACGACGTTTAACGCTGAATAACTTGACCCTTTTTATTTCACAGGGGACGTCTAAATAAATATCAGTCCAAAGCATGATATTAAAAAAATGGAGATTTTAATAGGCCACTGTAAAAAATGTTACCTACATTACTTACTTAATTTAGCTTTGTCTGTTCCATAAAGGAGTTAACAGAGTATAATGACCCTTGTTCCGGTCACAATTTCATTAGATTCTAGATTTATAGTAGGCATTTTTTGACAAGTTCACGAGGTAGAGGGTTCTAAACTGGGTAAGGTGTCAAAGAAACTTTTTATAGTATTACATATCAAGGAAATATCGTCGATAATCATAGTATAAATAAAATGTCACTTTAATGAGTTCAAAGTATCATTTCGGCATTTGTTCAAGCCATAACTTGATCTACCAAGACGTTTATATACCTAGTTGGTTATAGTGCGAAAACAGCAGATACACAAACATATCTATTCGCCTTTCTATTTACTCATACGAAAAACTGAACTTAATTAAGTTTTGCCTTCATAAAACGAATCCCCGGTTTTACCTTAGAGACCTCTCTCGGGTCTTCGTAAACCTAAAGATTTACTCGGATATCAGGATTGAAGCCTCGAGGTGATGCTATTAGGTGCTGGTTTATATTACAATTATTAAACGATACAAACGAAATAACTGTTGGCAAATTAACAAAATGTAATAAGACATTTTCGATAATTCAATGATTTTTTTCTTAGAAACGAAATAAATCATTCATTGTGTGAATCATTATCTTCTTAACAGCCAAAAGACGTCCACTGCAGGACATAGGTCTTCCGTGTAAATGTTATTACGAAATAGAAGATTTTAGGTAACATAGTATATAACCTATCACAGTTAAAAAGTGAACTGTGATAGGTTATATATTACTAAGGTGACAAACAGGCATAGGGCCCGCCTGATGGTAAGCAGTTAGCGTAGCCTATGGACGCTTGCAACACCAGGAGCGTCACTAGCGCGTTGCCGACCTAGTTAAAAACCTTTGAACTCCATTCTTGAAGGACTGTTTGTTGTGGTCTCTCGGGAAAACCTCGACGGGGAGTTCATTCCACAATCTTATCGTATGAGGGAGAAAGTTTGAAAGTTCACTGCTGGACATAGAACTCTGCGAATTAAAAATATAATAGAAACAAATAAAACTGTTTAAGTATTTTAAAATTGTTGAAAGCGCCAGTTCAGCGACCCAATATTTCCTTTCCCTCCTTCGATCTTCTTTCCTTTCTTTTTCTTCTTCTTCGTTACCTGCTTCTTCACATTCGGAAACAGTTTAGTTGTGCTTTCTTAACGTCTTGCAAGCTCGGACATAGAATACTAGTATACTTAGTAAGAATTATACTATTACTTTACCTGTGGTAATGCAATAGGCTACGAAGAGGGTTTACCATCAGATGCTCATAAATCAACTTTGGCTGTAAAAATAAAAGTAATACAGCTCAACTCAGTCTGTAATATGCACTTAGCTTAAGTTGTACGACAATCTTATTGACATGTAAAGTTCAAGAAGATACTTGCCTTTGCTCGCAGATTTTATGCATGTACATAAACAAGTATGTGAAGAGTTGTTTTTCCCGGTTCAGCATGCAATACACAGTATTATTACTTGTTTTTTATTGCTTTGAACTCGTTCGATTAGTGTCAAAATATTTTGTATCAGCTTATGTTAAAATCAATGTAATCAGACACAAAATCTGCAAATTAAATCATGTTTAACATTAACATAGCAGCATGCTTTTTACCCGAAGTAACAGACAGAGGTGTTACGTTTAGTTCATCGGCTATGTTGGGTCCTATATTAACCATTCACAATTCTTAATCTAAAACACGATCTAAGTATTTATTTGTCAAACTTTCTTAAATTTGTCCAAAGTAGTTTTACGAGTATGTATTGACTAGTAAATATCGAAATATTCGAATATATATTATACAAACTTTAACACTTGTATTAAATACATAATTATTATGTACTTATATTTTGTAAAATATTCAGCCACTTTATGAACAACTATGTCATAAAGAGCGTTAAGCTTTGGCATTTATAATATTAGCTCGGTTTAAAATATTTTAAAATGTAACCTTAAATAGTATCATCGGTGGATGTAAGGTTAATTGGTCAAAACGACGAGTAACAGGAGAGAGATTACATTAATTTTTAAATAAAATATTTTTTTTACTATATTTGTAATCCGTCTATACCTACAACGGAAAAAGGGTATCAATTGAGTGTAAAAAAGAGGTCGTAGCACTGAAAAGTTTCACAGTGGATAATACCAGAGCTGACGCGTACATTTACGAATCCACCAGAGATCATGTGCATTTTGTGTGGGCCAACTCTACTGCATATTAAATGGTAAATGGTGATAAAAAGACGTCAATAACACCATATCAAATAATTTCTAAATTTAATTTTCAAATTTAAAATATACATACTTACAAAAAAACTACGAGTTTCTTCGCCGCACTGACAAATTCAAACTATCCGTGAGATTGGGATCACCGACTTTGGACACCTTCACACCTTCAGTGGCAATTAAGTGAATTGAACTGAAACTAATGACACCCACCTTTTTGCTCACTAATTTGTCTTTGTTTTCTAAACCTCAAATTAAACCTTCTGAAAATTTTGTTGCAAAGACAATAACATTTTCTTATGCATTTAAACTTTTTGGAACTGTATTACCTACCCTAAAAGGTGTCTTTCTAACAATGAATAAACGTATCTTGGGTTTTTTATGCTCGGATAATTATATGCTGTTCGTTTGTTGATAGTAGCTTAGTGTTCCAGGATAGTGGCTCACTCGACTCGACTTGTAAAAGGTTTGTCGCATATTCCAGTCAGAGATATTGTCTGTTTGGAAATATTATGGCGCGGTATTCAAAATTCAAATTAGAGGAAAAGAGTTAGTCTAACAGATTAGCATTCTCTTTTGCACTGTGGGCTAGCATGTTTACGCAAAGGCAAAAAGTTGACTTGAATAGTCTTAGCAGTTTAAAACAACAGGCCATTTTAATAAAATACTACATTAAAATTTATTACCATTTGTAATACATTTCAAATGTATAGTCGACCGCATTTTTGCTTTACCACTTCTAATAAAAACTTCTAATTTAATAAGACTTTTTCAGCAGTGACAGCTGTCACTGTACTGAGGTCACTTGTAAGCAAAAAAAATCATAATTGTTTTGTAATATTTATGCAGGTAAAGCAGTTTTATTTTCGACTATACATAATTAGGTGTTATATATCGCCGCTTTTAGTCGTGAACCGCTCTCATCCGGTGGCGTCTATCCGATGATAGACGCCACCTTTGTCAGATCCTCGGTTCATCTTGTAAAAGGTCTTTCTAAACTATATCGTGTTCGAGAATTTTTCTGCTGCGGTTATCAGTTCAGCGAGCTATGTATCTATATGGAGGTTTACACATCGAAAAAATAGAGACTGAGTATTGTATGTGTATGCTCACACCAAAAAAAACTGTTTTTATTTAATAAACATGATTGTGTACTCACAAATAAAAGCTTCATATTATCAGTAAACCGATTGTTTGAAATTAAAAATGTAGTATTTATATTTCAAAGACCGCTACGGAATACAAATCAGTATATTAATTAATATTGTTTGGTGTATTTTATTCATTTCCTGTCTATTCGTTTACTGACAATAATTAATTTGTTAGATGATTAATTTATGTTTATTATATTGTCCCACAATAATTCTGTACGCTGCGTTGAGTGTAAATGAAACGGTGAAATATTGGTACCTACACACAAACTCTCTTTTTGTCCGACTGTCGCAGTCAAGGAGGGTAATGTTTTTCGGGCGTAATATGTATGTATATGTGTATGTATGTGAGTATGTATGTCTATTTTTGGCACGCTCTACAGCCTAAATGTCATAATGGATTTTAACATGAGGTGTCATTAGATTCGTATTAATTGTGGGAGTGACATATTTTTCAATGTAGCGTCAGCACGAGAAAAAATGGATTTCTTTCTTTTCACTTCGTTTTAAGCAGGCGGGCTTTTTGTTTTTTAATAATATATGTATTGCTTGTTAGATAAAAAAAAATACACAATTTTGAGAAGAATATAGCTATCAACTGTTGTGATATAAACGGAAGAAAAACACATAAGTATAATATATTTATACACTTTATTTTTTTTATACGTACTGTATTACAAAATATTTGTATAACCACAAACTTCTTTGTTCTTGACCTTGTGCTAAAGATGAGAGTCGTCTGTCAACAGCAAATTCAATAATACGTTTCAAAGAGCTATCAAAGAGAGTCTGACTAAAAAGAACAAGATGACATGCATTGTTGCTTTTTCTAATGGTTATCCTGGCGTTTTCTCAGCTGATATTTGACTATTTGATGGCGTTGTGTGTCGTTGTTGTGATATTATTATTATTTACGTAAATGTAAAGAAATAATTAAAAATAATCGTTTGTGAGCTCTACCATGACACTGTGTTCTAGATTAATAAAATATTCTGTACTTAAGTTACTTGATACTACGTGTGTAAATAGCTCCAATTGTAACCATTGCATTAACTCAGTATTGACCTAAACCAATCTAGTACGCTGTTTATTAACAGGTATGTGTATAGCTTATGATGAAATGGATTAGGTACCAAGAACAGTAGGTATTTGCTATGTTTGTATATCATAGAAATTGCATTATTAACTATGTAACTCTGAATTGTTAATAATAATTTACAGTGAGTAGTCAGATAAGTGGATCGTGTGTGATACCTACAGCGTCTCTTATAACAAAACCATAGTTTGTAATGCAATGAAAATGCTATTATGCTAGTACCACGCTGGTTTTGGCATGAATGGGCCGGATCGACCAGGGACCCTCTCATAGAAGATTGACGTAAGAGTAGTAGTATCAGTACTACTGCGTTTCGTTCGGTGAGTGAGAGTGCCGGACGCCCAATTTCCCCCCTTTCCTCTTTCCTCACCTTCCTCATTCCCTTCCCCTAGCTCCATACCCAGCCGCCAAAGTGAAGGCCACCATACCACCAGTTTGAGACAATGGCTTTTGGTATGGTGGCCACCACTTCTGGACTCCACTGACTGCTTACCATCAGGCGGAGTGGAGTCACTTTGGAAGGATAAAATACATTAAATTTTTCACTGATTCACTTCCAGGATTCACTTTTTATGAAACAGCAAGGAACCGGAGGCATAGGCTAATCAGGTATTATTGTCTTCTTCTAGACGTCCATTGACGGCTTAAATTTAACACGCCTACCATTTTTATCAAATCATTCGTTCACCTTGTGAAGGACCTGTCCCACTGTGTCTTTTCCGTTTGTGACGGCCACTCTAAAACTTTTCTGCTCAATAAACCATCTGTTCTGCGAGCTATGTATGTGTTGTGTTTATTGTTGTATCTCTCTCTATAGATAATATTCTAAAAATAAGGTTTTATAGTAATAGAAGTAGGCACAAAATAATTATAATATGTTTTTAAAGTTCACGTGTAAGTTTTTATTACCAGTGTTGTTTGGTGTGCTTCTATAATTTGATCCTGTCATAGTAACGAGATAATAGCTACGAGTTAAATAGTAGTAAAATAATCCATAAATTTAATCCAACCAAAATAAACTAGTATAAATTATTGCTACCCATAATATCTAGTAGGTATTTGTTTGTACGTCTGATTTCGCTCAGACTTTCTTTCTCACTTTTGGTCTCTTGAAAAAAAGTTGAAAGAAACAAATATAATGCTAAATTCCTCCATTACAAATGTAACAGAGGCGAAAAGTTTAGCGTTATAACAATTAACATATACAAAGTTAATTCGAACTTTCAAAACAAATACTTGTCACAAATATACCTATTGGTATTACATTTTAATAAAGAAATAAGACGTGTTAACATAACTTAAAAACAAACTAACCTAAGCTAAATACATACCACATGTAGGACGTCATTATTTAAATTGGCATAACTTTTTTATTTATGAACCGATTGACATGAAACAAACACTAAATGTTAAGTGAAGCTTACCACAATGTATCAGTGAAAACCATATTTAAATCGGATAAGCCGTTTTTGAGATTAGCGTCAACAAACGCACAGACAAACAGACAAACAGACAAACAGATAAACAGACAAACAGACAAACAGACAAAAATTGTAACAATCATTGTTTTGGGTTCTATTTGCGTTGATAAAGGTCCCAATAATATTTTTTATCATATACCTTCCATGTACAGACAGCGACCGGATACATTTTTATTATATGTATAGATATAGATAGATATAGAAGATAGATAAATATAGATATACTACAAAAAGCAGGTAGTAGATCCACGCTGATTTCAGCATGAATGGGCCGGATCGTCCGGGGCAGTACTACCCTCTCATAGAAGATTGACTTAAGAGTAGTAGTATCCGTACTACTGCGTTTCGTTCGGTGAGTGAGAGTGCCGGAGGCCCAATTTCCCCCTTTCTTCTTTCCTCACCTCCCTCATTCCCTTACCCTAGCCCCATACCCAGCCGCCATAGTGGAGGCCACCATACCAGCAGTTTAAGACGATAACTTTTGGTATAGTGGCCGCCACTTCTGGATTCCACTGACTGCTTACCATCAGGCGGGGTGGAGTCACTTTGGTAGGCTATAATAAAAATAAAAGAAACGAATATTAAATATATTACAATATTATTACCAGTATTACTTCAGCGATAAATGTGCGCTAATTGAAATGTAACTGACACTATGCTGTTATAATTTACTTTAAAGTGCCAAATGGCTTGCTCACATTATTCATGTTGTTCCTTTTTTATAATAAAGGGGTATCATCAACACACTAAGTACCTATATTATTGTACCATATCACTAACAAATCACGAAGATATTGCTAAGCAAGTTCAAAGCAAAGAGACCTCTATAATTTAACCGTGTAAACTGTTAGGATACAAAGTGAACTCTAGAAACCTTTATAAATTTTGCAATTCGTGCTATTTACGGCGGGAATTCAACAGGAGGTAGTGTAACAGCTGCAAAACCCTTCAATAATGCATATTCGACACACCCTTGACCCATGTTTTATTAGTGAAAGCAGCACATATTTTTAGTTTCCAAAACAGATCGCTTGTGAAAATGCTACACACTTGTACAGAACTATCGTTAGGCAGTACGTATGTACTGTATATTTCAAAAGCTAACCTTTTGTTTACTTTTTCTTCAGCGCGGATTATTTCTATAGGATAATAGTATTATTTTTTTAGATAAGTTTAGGATTAATAGTAAGATAACATTCATGTAGTTGGTTTCGAGTAGAAGAAAATTAAAAAGAATCAATTCCTTAACTACACAAGAGCTCACATCCTTCAAACACCTAAACAGATTTTTCCTTTGAAATAAAACAAAAATCAAAAAACAGAATAACCAATCTGTCTGCGAGCTACGATGTCACAGATAGACACACAGGTATACACATCAAGCTTTCATAACATCGTTCTCTTTGCGTAACGGGTTCAAAAATGATAATAACCTTTTTAAAACACCTGTTTACCGAATACAATAATGATCAAAGTCAATCTTAATGGTCTCGGGTTCCGGCCCATGACTTGAATAAAACGCTTTGAGGCTTAAGCTGCTTTTCCAATAGAGTTGTAAGATTAACTAAGCTAAGGATAATTATGTAACACTTACTGAGAGAGAGTCAAATTTTCACAAATTTTCAAATTTTCTGAAAATCTTTGGTGTATTTGTTAAGCGATGTATAAGAGCAAGAAAAAAGAAAATCAAGTTCTGTTTGAACCAACTTTTGCATAATTTACAAACGTATTTGGTATATGGTAAACGTAAGTATATACACAATAGATTGGAAACGTATTCAGACTTAAAACAAATATTCTCAGATCGCACACAATTAGTCTTGACGGCTAATGAATCCGACTTTAGTTCAGGTGGGTGGGTGTATCTCTGAATTTCGACAGTTTTTTATTTCGACACACACATACTATATATAAAAATATCTTCGACATAATACTGCTCTCAAATGTAACAAATTAATTCAATTTTAGGTCAAAATAAAAACACCAAATAACAATCAAAAGGCACACATCAAATGAATTGCAATCAAATGTTTGTGTTTTTTTAATTTTATTGTATTCACATTAAAATTGTTGAATATACTTCAGTAAGCTCCTAATTAAATATGCTCAGCTCATTCTGATTAGGATTATTATTTATCCTAGGCAAATAAAAAACATTTAATCACGAATGGTCGAAAAATAAGAGTTAGCCGCAAAACCATTTTATTAGTATGCCTTACCTAGACATTTTGTTATTGATTGCACATAGTTTATTTACTTAATTTTGACCGCAGCAACCACTCAGTTTCATCACACATCTATACATATAATAAAATTGGAGTGTCTGTTTGTAATATTGAAATAACCGTTTTTTTACTACATGTATATGAATATATATACGGTACATACACCAAAATAACATTTTTACAATTTTTGTCTGTCTGTCTGTCTGTTTGTTCTGGCTAATCTCTGAAATGGCTGAACCGATTTTGACGGAACTTTAATTGGCAGGTGGCTGATGTAATAAAGAGTAACTTAGGCTACGTTTATTTTAGAAAAAATCTTTTTTTTTAGAAAAATAAAGTAATGTTGATCGACTGTTAGGCGGAACGAAGTTCGCCGGGTCAGCTAGTCTCTGATTTATGTTAAGCATAAGAATACGGACTTGTATATGTTTACTTTAAAAACCCACACAATCGCCAATAAAAACATTAAGAGGATTTAAATACCGTAAATAAAAGAGATTATGTTGGTACCAAAACACCCACGAATGCTTAAAAATACAGCCTACACAAATTTATTGTTAAAAAACTTTGAACAAAAACAGTTGCTGATAACTTTTATAAAGTGATCTATCTAAATAAAGACAAACATTAGGAGTACGCAAATGCAAAACAAAATAATATACATAAGATATCGGAGTAATTTAATTCTCTGGTCGTCGCTTCATTCGAACAAAGGTGTAAAGTGAACATTGTTACTTTATCAAAGAGACTAATAGACCATTACACTCTAGATTAAGAGAATAAAATACTAAGAGATCTTATTGAGTTAGAACTTAAATCGATACTATTTTATGTAGTTTGTGCTTTAAGCTGAAAGGACTGTGGTTTTTTTAGCCAGTGGAACAATAGTAAATTTTTGCCACTACCATGACTGACGATTGAAGTTAAATTATGTTAAATAACCAAGATGTTAATAATTTCGTGAATATTTATTATTTTTTGTCTTCTTAAACTTTTGAACCACGCAATGGATTTGATATGGTTTTCAATATAATGTACAGAGATTTATCCGACACGCTTATTTATGTTATGTTTACATGCTTATTATAATAGAGCAAAGCCAAGAAATTATATCATTCGAAATGATGTCATAGAACTATATAAGTACACTCGTGCGATGCCGGAGCAGATCACTAGTCTAATTTAAACGACTAAAATATACAGTCAAAATTTTTACATTGTTACTTTGAACATGTTAGCGTGGAAAGTATTTTTTTCGCCTTGCTTATAGATCTAGTCGTCTATACAATTATATAAAAGAAAGATGTAAACCTTTCTGTCACTATATATCACTTCTATCATTGAGCAATATTTTGTGTCACAGCTGCTTTGTTATTTATTGATCTTTGAAATAACTGAAACGTCTGGCAAAAGTCTATTAGCTAAAATTGTAAGTAGTTCGCAGTATATCATCTAAGTACGTATATCAAAATTTGTAGCAATACGTTTTTAGTTAGGCTAAATGTGTACAATGTGTGTCGTGAGGAGATGTCAACTAGAGTACTTTACGCCATTATTCAACAGGATCGTTGTAGTGCCTGAGTCTGTATAAGCTACGCATATATTATTCAACGTGAGGGTGACGGTGAAACGTGAGTGCTATTTTATTGACTCGTCGAGTACTAAATCCAAGTGTTAAATGGATCGGCATAATGCATTTTGTCGTTTTGTTATTGCGTTACAGTTTACGGATAATCTGTCAGTATAGCATCGCAGTGTTACACTGCACACTTTAATATAAGAACGACATAACTGCATGACTTTTGCTGCCAAAATTCGCATCTATTTTAACAGTCATACGTTTTTCAATAGTTTGTGTTGTCCATCTGCGTTGTATTTTGTTAGTATTACTATCATTGTTTTCAATTTGGTTATTTATTGTCAGTATTTTTGGCAGCGATAGTACAGTTTACTTTTTAGTTTTATTTTAGAACTGTTTTTGTAAGTTAAGTAATGGTAAATAGATATTTGTTTTAACAAACAAACGTAGTACATCGTTTCTATTCGTTGCGTTGCTATGCCAGGTCAAGCAACTATGATAAAACTTTAGTGAATTGATCTGTGCGGCTTATGAAGATTATTTTAATATGAAAAGTAGCGTTTAAAATAAATCTTTTTTTTTTGATTTTCTTTCATTTAAAGACTGCTTACGAGACTCGTTTCAGGCGAGTAACTTGTAGTGAGATTTTCTTAGGAGATTTTTCGATAATATTCATAAAGTAGGTACGCCATTTAGCTAGCTTCCACATAAGACTGTAATCATAGGAAAATTTGCTAGGTTCTTGGGTAGCACTGATTTTAATTATTTACAGAAGTTATTTTAAACAAACCAATTAATATATTTTTGGTTGTATTGCTGAGTGCCTATTTTAAATAACATTAATACTGATGCAGATTTTTATACCGTCTGTACTTTATACGTTCTCGCGAAAAGGAATGAATGGGTGCTGCTGTTATCCCAGGGGTCGATTAGGTACTCAAACCAAGATAGGGTCAAATCTTTAGGGTCGAATGGGGTCGTAGCCGTTCATTATAGTGTTTATTGGTTATGTGCTGTACTAGTAGTTAATCCGATTGTGGCTGTGGCACTGGATCAGCAAGTCAAGTGTTTCGTTTTATACATAAGGTAGCCAGGTGAGAGTTTTATAAGTATATTTACATATGCACAAAGTATTTTTAAATCCTAATAATCTTACAGGTAAAATAATAAAGAAGTAGAAGATGATGATGATGATATTGTATTATATAGATACTGAGGATTATCCTATTATATATACGTTCAGTCTCGTCGTAGGCACGTTGCCATACGGTCGCTTATTGCCACTACCACTTACTGCGTTTACCGCTGTTTACAAAGTTTCTTAAAGTTTGTTTATTATAGTCTCGTATTATTATTTTTTAATTTTTCTAAAAAACTACCAACATGGACACCTACAAGTGCAGCGCGTGCGACGATCCTCTGTCAGATGGAGCTCACTGCACTGTATGTAAACAACAACTGCATTACCACTGTGCCGGACTTACGGAGGCAGGATTCCGAAAACTGGGAGATAGAAGGCTTACGTGGCGTTTTGGGCAATTTAAGCAGACCAATTCTACCGTTTCTGTGTCACCAAGAGTAGAAAACGAATCGCTCATTCTCAAGAGAATTCGAGCTCTTGCTGAGAAACTAGTGCCACTTGAATGCTTGAAGGACGAAATCATTACACTTAAAACTGAATTTGCCGAACTGAAATTTTCAGTTACGGAGACAAATAAAGAGCTCAAAGAATTCAACTCAAAAATCAAAGATATAGAAGCACGTCTGAAACAAGTCGAAAAAGCACAAGAACAAGTAAATCTCTTACATACTCGCTTGGATGTGTTGGAAGAAGATTCTAACGCTAACGAACAGTGGACCAGAATGAATAACATCGAAATTAAAGGTGTTCCACAAACCAACAACGAGAACCTATTTGAGATCGTTAGAACTATCGGCACAAAGATACATTATCCGATATCAAAAGCCCAGATAAATTTTGTGACAAGAGTAGCTACGCGTGAGAAAGATCATATAAAACCAATTATTGTCTGTTTCTGCAACCGCTATGCTAAAGAGGATTTTATTGCTGCGGCTAGGATATCTCTGAAAACTGCTCCTCTCTCTGCAGCTCAAATTAGTCTAGTGGGCAACCAACGGATATATATAAACGACCATCTTACAATTCAAAACAAACTACTTTTATCAAAAACAAAAAAAGCTGCCACAGAAATGGATTTTCGTTACGTGTGGGTGAAACACAGCAAAATACATGCGAGAAAAACGGATACATCACACAATATTGTAGTCAAGACCGAAAAGGATCTTGCAAAAATAAAATAGTCACATTAAAGCAATTTATTTCTAACATTATAATTGTGTCATACATACAGCTCATACACACTTATTATTATACTGCAATGTTTTCTTTTATTAAAGAAATTGTTAAATCGTCACAGTTTGAGAACCACAAATCGCGGAGTGCTAATCGCGTATTCCTACTGTTCCTGTGTCATAGATCAACACGGCTTAATAATATATAAATATTAGAATCCTAACCAGACAGGCCTTGTGAGCAAGATAAGCCTTCAGTGTCGATATCAACCCGCGAGCAATACTACTCGTTACCGGTGATCAGTAGCATGTCGAACTTTTTTTTTTTTTTTTTTTTTATAGTATAACCTACCAAAGTGACTCCACCCCGCCTGATGGTAAGCAGTCAGTGGAATCCAGAAGTGGCGGCCACCATACCAAAAGCTATCGTTTTAAACTGCTGGTATGGTGGCCTCCACTATGGCGGCTGGGAATGGGGTTAGGGGAAGGAAATGAGGGACGTGAGGAAAGAGGAAAGGGGGAAAATTGGGCCTCCGGCGCTCTCACTCACCGAACGAAACGCAGTAGTACGGATACTACTACTCTTAAGTCGATCTTCTATGAGAGGGTAGTACTTCCCCGGACGATCCGGCCCATTCATGCTGAAATCAGCGTGGATCTACTACCGTACGAACTGTGCAAATATCAGCTCTTTATTGGGCAAGGCAGATATCAAACAGCTCACGTGATGGTCAGCGGTAACTGTCGCTCAGGGACAACTCATAATTTCTGGCATTGCTCCTACAATGCCAGGGACTCTGCGAGGCCGCTGCCTACCGTGAAGAGAGTGGGGTAGGTAAAGGTATTGAGGGAAGTGAGGAAAAAAGAAGGGGGAAAATTAGGCCCCCGGCGCTCTTTCTCACCGAACGAAATAGTACGGATACGACTACTCTTACGTCAATCTTCTATGAGAGGATAGTACTTCCTTAGTCGATCCAGCCCATTCATGCTGAAACCATCGTAGATCTATTACCGTACAAATCTGTGCAACAGTTAATGTTTTATGCCTGATTATATTATGTTTGTACAACTAATATTTTAACTCGGTCGTACTAGAGTAAAGGCCTATAATGATACAAGTTACTTTATTAGTTAAGCTTCGACTGTATCAATCCTAGTCACGAGATAAAGTACATATGGATTTTAAAAAAGTATGCCAGTGTCAGAACACTAAAAGCAAACTAAATATCACATTGGTACCTACTTGTGCGGTTCTAAACTCACATCTTCGTGTTTATAAAGTGGGTGCCTTAAACTTATAATAATTAAAATAATGATGGTAGATAAATATACGAAATATGAACTTGTATGAACTTGCTTGATAAATTCCTCTCTTCCAAAACATTATTTCAGTGAACGCTTTATTAAAATGGACGTAAAGCCTAATTGTCCTAGTTAATAATGACGCAATAAATGGCATGAATAAAATGTCGAGTTAATAGCCGTGTGATGGATGTATGTGCAGACTGCTCTGTTTTCATTCGCTATTATACACTAATGTTAACGATTAGTTGTTACTTTACATACTTAATTTAAATAGGCTATTGTGTTTCTGCCGCATTAGAATGTCCATTAATATGTGAGAATACAAAAAAGTAGTTTCATAAAAGGTTAATACCATTTTAGCTTTAAAATAGATGTGCTACTACATAATATATTTATTATACCACATGTTTGAATACCATTAATTGAGCATAATAGTGTAAGGATGAAAGGTCAAACGGTCCAATTTAAATGGCAAAATCATTTTTATAACACCACCCTACTTGTCTGTGATCCTATCAACTAAACTTTGAAGCTAACAAAGTTGTATTAATGCAAATTATAGATTTAGCTTAAGCAAAACATCGATATAGATTTGCGGAACAGCCTACCATACCAAACCTGAAAAATTTAACATTTTATAAAGGTCAAGCACAAAATCAAGCAGTAAATAAATGATAAACATAAAATACTGCTGATGGCTTTAGGTATGGTAGCCACCACTTATGGATTCCACTGACTGCTTACCATGAGGCGGGGTGGAGTCACTTTTGGTAGGCTAATATATATAAAAAAGAAAAGAATTCTAACAATGAATGATGAGAATTGAGATGTAACTTTATCGTAATATTAAATTACAGCGGAATGAGATAGATATTCTAGTAGATATTCAGAATGCTGTCCTACTGTCCAGGAAAGGGCTGCCAGATTCTTCCACAAACTTTTATACTAGTTTCATTCAAGCAAAGCTATTCTAGTTCGATAAGCATTTATGGATACTAATTTGGACGGAGCTAATGAAGTAATCTAACCAACATACATGCACAATGGATCAACCAACTTAATACCGGAATAAGTCATCAACAAGTGTAGGATTAGACAAAGCTAGAGTTAGGTTATTGTTCAGGTTTCCTCGCGATGTTTTCCTTTATTGCCAGTATTATTCAGTATTAGCATGTCGTACATAACTTTAATAACACACACGTTTACTCATATGTAATTTGAAAGCTACTGTTTGACAGTTTATGTCGGTCATATTTATTTTATGTGCCTATCGTCACATGGCGTATAGCACTTCCGCAATTACTTGTAATACAAATGTAAGGCTTGAAACGCACTGAACAAAGTACTCGGACTTGAGAACAATTCCTGTGTCGTACAAATATACAAAGTACAATAAAACTACCGAAACTAATATTTGTGTACCATCCAAATATTTGTCTCGGGTGGAAACTAAACTCACGAATATTGACGTAACGGGTAAATTCATCGACCACATTAATCATTAAGTAGGTACGCACCCAACCTTTTTTAATTTCATTGACTTTAATTGCTTCCATTTTATTCGAAACCGTAGCTATTCTAAAACAGTACAAATCTAAAATTAGCGTAACCAAATTAAGATCTGAATATGGAAAAGTCAATCGTTTGTCATGTTTATTTTCTACAGTAGGTGGTACGTGTTAATTGGGGACGCTGAGCACGTCGGTCGGCTTGTTGACTTGCGACGGGGCCATTAGGTCTGAACAGCAAAGGGGGCACCCACACTGGTGTGAGTCATCGCACCCAATTCTTTGTGTGTTATCTGCATTATTATAAAGAAAGGTAACATCTGAATTGTAATATAAGAATGTAAAAGAATCCACCTAGCATTCATTAAACACGTTAACTAGGTGACAACATAAATATGGAGCTAAAGCTTAGATTAAACGCACACAAAGGACGGTAAGGGTATTTAGAACAATATTTACTTTCAAAGGTAGCAAATTGTTTTTTGTTTGAGGCTGAAGATTAACAATTAAAAATTTACGCTATTACCTTTTTTGTTGGTACGGCTGAACCATGTTGACCATTGTAATAAATATTTTTTTTTAAAACAACTCTGTTTTCAACAACTGATTTTGTTTATGTTTAAATAAAAATTGTCGAGTGCGACACTCAATCTACTTTACTTACAAAGTAAATGGTAATACTGTCACAATAACTGATTTTATAGTAGATCTGGGAGTCCTTTTTGACCAAAAACTTACATTTTAGGTCAAAAGTGACTGGGTGTCTGAGTAGACTGGGTGTTGTGTCCGTTTCCAAGGAGTCTTTTAGACGCTTTGGTTTGGTGGTGTTTGGAGAATTCGTCTGGGGTAAACTCGAGTCTAGTATGTGCGTGTGGAATCCTTATGAAAAGAAATATGACCGACCTAATGTTATAAAAGTCCCAAAAGGCTTTTCTACGTTATTTATATGATAAGATACCCTTGACCCGCGAGAACTCGCGCCTTCAAAACTTACACGATCACTCGCGAGATTAGCCCAAACAAACAGACCAACTGACAGACAGACAGACAGACAGACAGACAGACAGACAAAAATTGTAAATTTTTATTTTGGTGTATATATATATATTCATATACATGTAGTAAAAAACTGTTATTTTAATATTACAAACAGACACTCTAATTTTATTATATGTATAGATTAACTTTTGCTAATACCTAATTATTTTATTAAATAAACCTAATACTTAGAAATAACAATAAATGTAAATATACATTTAGATTATACATAAATAAATTTAAACCATTATAAATAATTATATCTACTTATTAAAGAATTAACTTTTGCTAATACCTAATTATTTTATTAAATAAACGTAATACTTAGAAATAACAGTAAATGTAAATATACATTTATATTATACATAAATAAACATATACCATTATAAATAATTATATCTACTAACTTAACTTTTCTGTGATAAAATTTAAATACATATTTCGACTTTATATACAAATTTAATTTGTCGATGCTAAGGATTACTAAGACTTATAAATCTGTTTTGTAAATATTTTGTTTCATTTCTTTTTATCTGAGACATTAAACTTTTTAAATTTTATAAAGCCAAAATTAATTAGTATAAATATCTATAAATTGTTTTATTATGATGGACTGCGTTTTATTTCTATTACATAATGATCGAAGTTTAAGCTATTTGGCGTTTTTGTAGAAATATAGTCTCTTTTTGTAGATCAGACGTAGATGAGCCATCATATTTCTGATGACAGCAGACAGAGCTTTGTACAGACGATATTATGTACTTACTTTAAAAACTTACTTATTTTAATAAATGCATAAATGAACAGAATATTTATTTATAAATTGATGCGTAAAGCATGTATTCCTTCCAAGAAGGTGGATCTAAAAAGAAAAGATTGTCTTTAGTCTTTAATATAAACTATTATATAAAATGGAAGAGTTTGTTTGTTTGTTTGAACGCGTTAATCTCTGCAACTACTAGTCGCATTTGTCAAAAAATCGTTTTGCGTATGATAGCCCGATTCTCGAGGAAGGTTATATGTTATGTAACATCACTCTACTGGCGACAGGAGCAGAGCAGTAAGCAGAGACGCGAATGAAACTGCACCGCGCAAAGCTAGTATTTTATAAATTGATGCGTAAAGCATGTATTCTTTCCAAGAAGGCGAAACTAAAAAGATAAGATTGTCTTTAGTCTTTACATATTCTGAAATTTTACAAGTGAAGTTTCTGGCTTGAGGAAGTTAGAAGCTCATTTCCTGTAATCTACAATTTGACGAATGTCTGCTGCCTTCACTCGCGGTTGTGAAACCTTTGAAACTTTTTTATTGACAATCCGCCTTTGTAGCTGGCTCCTATTTCCTGTGAATCAATATTCGTTGCCACTGAACTTTATTCATGACCTGAGAGCTTGAAACGGAACTAATAATATTACCGTTGCTGCGAGAAATGTTGTTTGAGTTAAAAATCTACAAATATGGTATATAATTCGATTAAAGTTTTGGTACTTTATGACACGGATTCTTCATACTTTATTGTAGGTATTGTATTTTGCTGCCTCAGAAGAATATTGTATTATGTTTTTATGCACACAGTCAGCGATCCACATGACGATAAGTAAAATGCACCACAGAATATTATGTATTTTGCTTAGTGTTAATTTCATTAATAGTGTTAAGTGACAAAGCGATGAATTGTAATCCCTGAACGGCTTTTATGACGATTTAAAACTTAATATACTAAAGTAATGAATGTAAACATAAACATCATAATTACAAACCGCTCAAATCCTCTCAAAGCAGGGTCACTGCCTCGTTACTCGTCATTAAAGTTGCCACACACTTTACAACACGGCCAGATTAGCATCACCTTGCCGACGCACCGTTAAGTAGCTCGTCTTGAGGTGAGACAAGGATCGTAAGTGTCCAGTAACTTTAAATTAGAATGTTGCCTTAGTACGTTTTATAGATTAGTTTCCTTTTTTAACCGACTTCAAAAAGGAGGAGGTTATCAATTCGGGTCGTATGTTTTTTTTTTTTTGTATGTTTGTTACCTCATATCTCGGTCATTTATGAACCGATTTGAAAATTTTTTTTTTATTTGAGAGGTTATACTCTGAAATTGGTCCCATTTTTTTATTATAAGAAATGGTTCAGTGGTTGTATGTTTGTTACAACTTAACTCCATCATTTATAAACCAATTTGAAAAATTCTTCTTTTATTTGAAAGGGTATACTCCGAAATGGGGTCCCATGTTTTTTTTATAAAGAATGATTTAGTAGTTTGGCTTCAATTTAATATTTTGTAACAAAACGTTTGCAAGAAGTGAAGACGTGTAAAGCAACACGTCGATGTCTTTTGCGACGAATTATCTGACATTGATATGTCCATGCTACAAGTGCGAAGTGATTTTCAAAATTCATTTTTTGTTAGAAACGAAGTGGCCCTGGATGAGTGACCATTTGCGTCATTTCATTTTCAGCGCCTTCATTCTTTAGAAGCAGTAGACTATGATTATCACTATAATATGGTAGTCGTTAAGCCAAGTTGGAGGTCTTATAGTCGTGAGAAATTACAACAGCAACGGGCGGCCTTAAACCTGCCTTTACAGCACCACTGTTTATTTTTTGTATATCTGAGCGATTGCTCGGTCAGTTAAATTATGATTTTTGATGATTCTTTATTGTTGGTAGATCATCACTTTTTTGTTTTGATTTGTGGTTTCTGAGATTCAGGGTTTAGCGATCGAGAAAGTGTTGACAAGGACCTTATATCTCTATTTACAATCTTACCTCTCGTCTCTACTTTCTTTCAAACGGCGCGGCGCTGTCTCATTTGCGCAGCACGTTTAGTAGGTCTACCCATATTGAACATATTTATACACAATTAATTCCCACTAAAAGTTTAAAATAAAATTATTTTTAGAAAAAAATGAAAACCGACTTCAAACAACACCTACATGTTCAATCCTTAACTAAAAAAAACTACTAAAAACTACTTTTTAGTTAAGGATTGAACATGTAGGTGTTGTTTGAAGTCGGTTTTCATTTTTTTCTAAAAATAATTTTATTTCCTTTTAATGTTAGTCTATATTTTCAATTTAATACTCTGTGTTTGATCTTGTAAGTATCTATGACTAATTAACAGTCCATTGTCGACCCACGTTAGACTCGTGTGTACTCGTAGTTAGAAAGCCAGAGTTATATTGTGATTGTAAAATGTTCAAGGAACAAGAAATGCGAAGTTAATATGCCTTTAATGAGAATGATCCAGCGGAGAAAACTGCCATATGAACACTGCTTTAGTCCACACAAGGTACCTAGATCGATCGTCTGAGGACGTCTTGGCTCGACGGGTCTTTCTGTTGAAATGATGATGATGATGTTGAACTGCCATAACCTCAAAGCTGTGCGGGAGTAAATTATAACGTTACTAAACTAGACTTTGTAAATAAGAAGCCGACTAACAATTAATATTTCATCTGTTGCTGTAATAAACAAGTTTTACCAGTTTTTGCAAGAGTAGCTGGCACAAGTTTGTTGCTGGACCAAGTTCATACCAGCTACGTTAAACTGTTATTTTGAGTTTTGTTGATAAGTTTACAAAGCTCGGAGTCACTTTGCATTCAGTTTGGGATTATACTATCTAAAGTTTAATCATCAGCTTATGAGATCATAGCCCATGACCCACAGTATTTAATATTACAAGGAGATTGCTCTATTGGTAGTGATTTAAGTCTTGGTATTTAAATAGCAATGCAAGCATGTAATCGGTTTTACTTAGTATAGATAGTAAATTCGATAGTTTTTTTGTGGTTCTCACAGTGTCAATGGAAATGCAGCAATCAGTACAGCAATCATAGTGTTATATATATATATATATACATAACACTATGACTATGACAAAAAGTTTATGTACACTATATAGTGTACATAAACTTTTTAAAGTTTATGTACACTATATAGTGTACATAAACTTTTTCGTAGTTAACAGCCAATAGATATAATATTACTACTTGTATTTTCACTAGACAGCACATGTACTTAAAACTAATTAAATATTCGACAGCGATGATCATAAAAAGGCAAAAATATACCTCTCTTTTTACGGCTGTAAAGTATAAGCTAACTGTCTAATTAACAGCTACATTCAAGTAGATTCTTTTTTCCATAACCACTGTAATATGGTTGTTTTAAATAAATGTCGTGTAAAAAACTAACTCAAATCGGTATTTGCACACGTGCCTCTCGGGATATCGTCCACGCACTACCAACTTATGTTATTCGAGATCTCACGAGTCTTTTTACGTCAAAAGAGTGAGAGAGAGACAGGAGGTAAGGAGAGAGAGAGAAAAAGCAGATTGCTTATACTAAAATCGGTGAATACTTTACCGAGCTTCTGTTTTACAATCATAAACTTACTGGGTTTCAACTGCTTTAAGTTAACTTTATTTTGTTTATTATACCATGGTTGTGGCTTATGGATATGCCCAAACGTTTTTGTTTGTTGGTATTATACAAGACGACAGTGTATACCTACCTAATTAATTATACTAGTGGTCGCCTGGTGGCCGAATTTCGACCCTAAATAATTAAAATTACAAGTTTGAACATTATAGGTTCTATTGTCAAAGACTGTACTTTTATAATCACAGATTTTGCCAAGACTAAACTGTTAATTATTTGCCTTCTGCATTCTATATCCATTAATCCACAATCATAACTATAAAAAACTTTTGGTATGACATTTTGAGCGCATTTAAATGTATCTATCTCTCAAATAAAAAAAAGTGTCTCAATACCAAGGTCTTTGACCAGTGTGTATTGCCAGTGATGACATACGGAGCACAGACGTGGTCGCTAACTATGGGTCTCATCCGAAGGCTCAAAGTCGCTCAGAGGGCGGTGGAGCGGGCTATGTTATGCATCTCACTGCGTGATCGTTTGAGATTGAAGAAATCCGCAGGCGAACCAAAGTAACTGACGTAACTCGCAGAGTTGTTTCTCTGAAGTGGCAATGGGCAGGACATATAGCTCGCAGAACTGATGGCCCTTGGGGCAGAAGGGTTCTAGAGTGGCGACCACGAACCGGAAGACGCAGTAAGGGCAGATCCTCCACTAGGTGGACCGACGACCTTTTAAGAGTGGCGGGCAACCGATGGATGAGGGCAATTTACGACCGGCTACGTGGGCGAAAATTGGGGAAAGCCTATGTCCAGCAGTGGAAGTCTTTCGGCTGATATTATATGATGATCTCTCAAATTCACTTCTTTATTCTGTAATATTAACACTATTTGTAATTTCATTACCTACTAGTATCACTTTTTCGCGAATAAAGATTCCTTCTTCTTTGTCTCTCACTCCGACTCGTTAATGTTCTATGTCAAGGGATAATAAAACATTTCCCGAGAGACTACAACATGGAGTTTTTCAAGAAAGGAGTTAAAAGGTTTTTAAGAAGGTCGGCAACGCGCTAGTGATGCTCCTGGTGTTGCAAGCGTCCATAGGCTACTACGGTAACTGCTTACCATCAGGCGGGCCGTATGCTTGTTTGTCACCTTAGTAGTATAAAAAAAAAAAATGTATTTGACACATATGCATTTAAACTCTTTCATTTGAGAATAAATTAGGTAATATTGTCTGTCTTTAATATTATTTGTCTATAGTCTTACAAAATGTTAAAGTTTTACTGAATGTCAACATAACTGTGTGTGTAATAATGGTAGTGTGTGTAATGTTTTTATTTTATTTAATTAATATATTTTAGTGCACAGCTTAAAAAAAACTGGCATTCTGCACTCTTTCTCTATATAAAAAATATAAGTGTGTGAAATTTTCGTAAAAAGCCGTACAAAGTTTTTGCTCCACGTATTTATTATAGTTTGGGAAAATACATACAATTCTTTGACATTTGAGAGAGTGCCGGATGCCCATTTTTCTCCTCTTTCCTTTTTCTTCACTTCCCTCAATCCCTTCACCTACCCCACCTATACCTAGTTATTGTTTTACTTGGCACCAAATTCCAAATTATAAAATACTTATTTAATCATTGCTGATTAACCAAATTAAAGTACGAATTACTTTGTGCTAAGTAAAATTATTTTTACTTTTTAGCTTTCTTCCTGTTGGTAGTTGTTTTTTTTTTGTTAAAAACTAAAAATCCAAATAAAAAGTTAGTTCTGGCCGAATCAGGTAAGTATAGAAGCGAACGATGTTAGAAAACGATCGCCCACCCAAAAACTGGCACAAAGTGTGCTTATCATAGCTTTAGGCATCGGGTATTACTTAGATGTGAATCGTTTCTTATATTTATATTATTATAATAATTATATCATCAAACAATACTAATAAATAACATCTATATGTTACCTGTTCGTGTATATTATAAAGCCGTCGATGTTAGTTCAATAATTGTCTGCTTGATTGATGATTATAATGATAACGATTTGTTTATCAGCACTGTCGATCACCTACGCATCTAGTAACCGTTACAATTCATATAGTTAAAAAAGGATAAATAAAATATAGGTATGGATCCTAGAATATAGAACTACTCCATCTCTGGCCGTGTGTGATGTAACAGGTGGCTAATGAAACACCAGTAACATCGCCTGCGTAGTTAAATCCGCTTGCTCTGATGTGTTGACGTGTTTGCCATACACGTAACTTTGAAAGACCTATGTTCCGTATTAAGCAGATGGCAAAAATTATATGATAACTGTTATTTTTATTGAGCAGTTTTATTATAGAGGTATTGAATTGCTAGTTTCAGCGTAAATATACCAAATCGACCGTAATTATCTATGCTCGTAGAAAATCTACGTGTAGTAATTTAAAGTATCCGTACGTTTGGTGAGCGAAAGCGTCGAGGCGTTCTAGCAGCAAACGTTAGGTCAAAAATGAAGCTTATGACTGAATATGATAATATTTTAGAAGAGAATAGGGTAGTAGGTTCTAGAACATAAAATATGATAAACAAATCAATACAACGCAATCAATACTCGCCTAGGTATATGATAATATTTTAATACACTTCAGCTGATGACTGAATGCTCAAATTAAGTGAGCTTTAAACGCCTCTGGCGAAGTTTGCATTGTAAATTTGCTTGCATTTTTACTGGATGGCGGATGGATATACTAGGTTTAGTTTACACCCAAGAAGTTATTGACCTTTATAGTTTCATATATGGGGCGCACCGTAAAAGTGACAAATCTTACCGCATTTTGTAATGACAAAATAGCAAATATGCAATAAGATTTTTGCGTGTAAAGTGATAGTATAATATTATATGAATGTTACGTAACGTACGTAACTAAGTTATAGTATAAATATAATTTCGTAAAAAGAAACATACTTCATCAGTGACAGGCACTTTTGATATTTTAGACCTTACACAGGTAAAATTAAATAAAGCTGAAGAGTTTATTTGTTTGAACGCGCTAATCTCTATAACTACCAGTCAGATTTAAAAAAATATTTTTCGTATGATAGACCAGTTCTCGAGGAAGGTTATAGGCTATGTACATTACGCTATGTAGCAGTAAGCAAAGACGCGGGTGAAACCGCGCTGCAGAAAGCTAGTTACGTTTATAAATATCAAGAAACAGCTTTTTAAAAGAGAGTATAATTTGGCATTATATTTTTGAAAAAAAGTAGATAACAAGACATTGTCTTTATACTAAACAATCTTTTGGGAATTTTAAAAGTTAAATTTGAACGTTAATTTTGAAATTATTTTAATATTGACAGACATTGCATACAACATTGTCACAAGCTTATTGCTAATTATAATAATAATATGTTTGTCTTCTTTGAGATTCCAGACAGTCATTGTCACGACAACGCGACAATGTTATTTAGAAACTACAGTACGCTTTGCTAGATAATGTTTATGTGAGTCGACTTTATTACATAAAATGTAGCCAGTTTTTGCTATATTGAAGTTTATTTACTTTACGCTACACTTTTAGACTTTTTAAGTGCTTGGTTGCCACAGTGATTTAGGGTTATTTTCTTGTTATTTTATTCCAGTAAAAAGGTCAGTCTACTGCTGGTTATAGGTCTCCCTTAACTTTCGATACTTCGACTGGTTGTGAGCCGTCCTCATTCCTCAATTGCCCACCACCTTATTCATGTTGTCGGTTCACCTTGTGAGGGGTTTGCTTTTTACCGCTGCAGTTTGTCTTCAATGTTCCAACCCACAAGGTACATAATAATTATTTACTACAGCTGAGTCAAGATTGTAACCATAGCTAAAATGTTTTTTTAGCCCGTGTATGTTTGTTAAGTATATGTATTTTTGCTTTTTTTTACACCGCATATGTAATATTGTTAATATTATTGACACTGCGTCGGGTGCTATAGATTTTGTATTTCATACACATACATACATACTTCTAGATACTGTCTGTTGTATAGATTGTGACCTGTGAGTTTTCAAAATTTCTACGCACAAAAAATAACAACGCAATACCAAAAACATTGAGCTACAGTACAGTAATAATTTAGTTTCAGAGATATCAATCCCGAACAAATAACAGTAAAATATACATATAAATAACATCAGCTGTAATCGTTTAATAAAAATATTAAAAACGCGTAAACTTTATACAATAACATTTATACCGCCGTTTTACGCATAAAAAATATTTAATTGCTATAACGTAACATTCTTTTTACTACACCCCGTAAATTTCACAATAAAAACTTAATTTAACATAGTAAAAATGCAATTTTTATTCTCCAATCGTCCGCCTTAAACTTTCCAGCGAGGGCCGTTTCTTACGAGTTATGAGAGCAACGAGGGGAATATTGGAATTTATTTTTATGAAGCCGGATCCCCGACCGAGTTGATCTGTTAATATTGAACATTTCCCCACAAGAAAACCAAACCATCCTAGCTTACAGTCGGACAGAAGTAAATATACTATCATTGGTGTACATACATAAGATATATTCAGAGAACTTATCTCAATTTTGCCTTTTATTTAAAATCAGATGAAATTCTTTATTTTCTTTCAGTGTTTGAAGTATTGATTTTATACGTGCTCGTAAAGATTAAGATAGTTTATATCAAAGGTATCATTTTCAAGTAAAAAAGATTTTCTTTTTGATCTTTAATATTTTTTCGAGGCTTATAATATTTTGCTAATGTTTATGTTAGCTGAAAAAACTTGATTAAATGAAATGGCGTGATTTTAGTAATAACGTAGACATTATCTTTGCCATTATCGTTTTTAAACACATGCCTCGAAAGGCACGTTAATTTGTTGTTACCGCTTGCAATGCGAAAATCTATGGCAATAATCGATGCGAGTAGTCAGAAACTTAAAAAGTGTCACTACAAATCAAACAATCAAAAATCGGTGTTAGCCATTGAGTTGTGGTGATTTGTACATGTAAAGCACTAATTATTTATTTAAGCTGCTTTTTCATACACTCTGAATGCTATGTAACCAGATACAATAGGAAATCTATTGTTTGCGATCACCAGTAACCAACGTGGCGCTTAAACACTTAAATATATCGCGATCAAATTATAGCACCCCATTGTAAATCATCATTATAATCGTCATAATTTTTATTTGCTATAAATGATGTATATTGGTGTTTGCGCTAAAGTCCTTGCTACGAATTGTCGCATTTCAGACAGGACAAACTTTTACTACTAAAAGACTTCTCCAATTCACTCTAACTATTTTGACCGATCCTGAGCCACTATTAAACACTCTCTCACTCATGCTCCTACCTTTTCCAGGTCGTATATTAGCAGCCGGTACTATCAAATACAATATAAAACCACTAAATATAATTATTTCACACATTATGAAGTGCAATTTTCAACAAGATAAATTTACTCTTGATATGTAATCGCCAAGCACGTAGTATGCCGCAGCGAGTATTAGTTGGCTATTCAACACGTTTACAAAGTTCAATAAGAATAAAGTATTTCATAAATAAATTCCTGAACACCGCTGGAGTATGCCAAGCTTTAGTTACGATATTAAAATATGATGTAATTTGTTTCAGCTCATTTTATATCTATTGCAGGGCACAGGTCTCTGCACATACAAAGCAGAGATGAGCATTGTTGCACTACTCGTGCTTGACGTCCATTGGCGCTTTCCAAATCTCTAACCTACTAAACAACGAGGAATGCTTGCACTACCTGATTTATTTTTATAAATCTAGGTTTTCTCAAAGCATACATCGTCATGTATTCTGTGTTAATGATAATATTTGTTCTATGAAAGAGACCAGAGTTGTTAGTGCTGTAGCCGAATGATTATTATTACCGGATTCGCAACTTGATGCGACAATAGCCAACCAATTGTAGGAAAGTAGCATGATCCGAATGGGAACCATGTATACACTGCCACTAAAACGATTGTTTGGCAGTCTAATAAATGCGGCCGGAAGACCCTATATAGGCCAATTCAAAACTATACGTTTAGAAAATCAATGGATAAACAATTAGTAGTGAATGTCTACAACTGTGTTGATGCATAAAAGTTTTATTATGATGCTTATGTTAAATAGTAATCAAACTAGCATCGCGTCAAAAAATATAAAAATATTATCATTTTTGATTACAAAGTTTTCATAATATTATTAAAGAAAATATTTATTATCCAGAGACTATTACAAAGTTATAATCGTTAAAATAACTTTGCTAGGAAATTTTAATTTGTTACAATAACTTTTTTTCACTGACGCGACGTTACGAACATCGTGGAAAAGTGCTTACTTAGATAATAATATAATCGATGTCGAGTTCTTGACCTTGAACTATGATATTCTAGGTTTTCTTGATTTTTTGTTAATTTGAAATTACTGTACGAGTATATTTAACAATTGTATTCTTTATATCAGCCGAAAGGCGCCCACTATCTGGTTATGGGCCTCTCCCAGTTTTCACCTCCTTGGTCGGTCGTGAGCAGCCCTCATCAGAGAGGCATGCCATATATATACAGTTTAATTCATACTTATTTATCATTTAAATATTTTTCTTTATAATTAATAATATCATAATAATACCAGCCTGTTCTACTGTCTCACTGCAGGGCAAAGGCCTCTTTTTATATAGGGAAGGAATGAGCATTAATCAACACGCTTGCTCAAGGCGGATTGGCAATTTCAGACTTTTAAGTCCAGGTTTCCTCACGATGTTTTCCTTCACTGTCAGTCAGAAATGTCCAAGATAAACTTAGAAAGTACATATGATTTGAAAAATCACATTAATAATAATCCACAGGATCTTTTTCCTATATCGTAATATTATTTTTATTTAATGGATCATTGTTACTACTATCATACTTTTCTATTTGTACATAAGCAAACAAGCATACTTAATTACGATTATCCTAATGGAACATGTTGCAGATCCTGCAAAATCTGTTCTGGCTCATATGCATACGAAATTTACTACCGTGCGGCAGTATAAATTAGTACTACGTGGAAAAAATACTTAACATGATATTAAATAACACCGTAAAACAACAACAAGAGTTCACATTTAAAATTTTAATTAAATTTTAATTGACCCTAGAAAACTATACAATATGAATTATAACAACTTTCTGAAGACGACAACAGTGTTTTCCTACACTTTATACATACGCTAAAGTTTAGTAAAAGCCTGATATTATATAGTCCCTAGTACATAAAAACTGTTCGATAGCACAAGAGTTTCTTCAGGCGCAAAAGATTGAAGTATTTCCATTTTGTTCATTTCGTAGCCACATTCGTAGCTCGTAGCAGTCGTAGCACAATATGTCATGTATGTGTAGCGGATGTTGTGTAGAGGGTTACGTCCGATGGTGGCGGACAGTGGCTAAGTGGACTGTCGGGGCTCGCTTACGCGTGATGGATTGCGCTACCGTTTCTATAACACTGTCCCATTTAGTCTTAACCTTAATGATGTACCTACCACCGTACCCGCAGCCAAATTGTTGCTTACTAATGACCACGTTAGTCTTCGTAAATAGATTTATTGTAAAAGGCACATTGCTCGAATACTTTTGTAAATTGGTACTAGTATGAAGTAACGAGAAAATTTAGTTCTTCGTGTAAATACTAGAAGCACTGTTAATTTTTTTAAAGAAAAATATCCTGAACTCTCACATACAGACACTTTTAGATAAACACGTTAGTTCTCTGTAGAGATACTGTTTTCATACGAAATATACCTAGTTTACTCGTAGGTAATTCTTTCTACCGTTTCACTGTCTCTGCGCCACGTGTATTTCAAAATTACCACAATTTTGACATAAAACACCAGTTTGAAATTATATAATGACCATAAAGTATTACTATTATTAATAACAAAATATTAAAAAAAAAACAATTTCAAAGTTACTTGTGACGTCTTTAATATTGCAAATGGCGTCAGACGTCTAAAATAAACCATTTATCGACATTAACACAAACATTTCATAGCTTTCTACATAACTAGGTACATATTATCGGCTTTGCTGAAAGTCGACAGATATATATAATAACATCACATCCGTATGACGTCATACTTATTTTTGTCACATCTAATATGATACAATTCGGGATTGGGATTTAGCAAAGACGGGACATGAAGTCACGAGGTGGAAAATTTCCCTCTTGTCGTTATTCGGCCGTGCGTCTCGCCCTAACCCTTACGTTGATATTGTAATGACACAAGAGTGATAAGGTTTTTAGCGTATTCCTTGTAACATACATACGACTGATATATGGAATAAGGTTTTGACATTCTGGTTTATTGGCGTATTCTTTTGTTTTAGAAATATTTGACGTTTACAACTTATGTAATTTATCCTTGTGGTTTGCGGTCTTAAATATGGAATTACCAAATTTCTGACCGTGAATGTCATAGAATTGCTTATATACCAACAACGTCATCTGCATCACTCTACAATCAGCAATCACCTTACTGTGGTCTAGATATATCCATAGTTGCCATGCTTGGCAGGCTGATTAGCTAATCATTCTGTCAACCATGCCAACTATGGTCAACACTTCCCTTTGAATAAGGTCTATGTCCTTCAGCACATGCCGAAATGACACAGCCCGTCAGATACCCAAAAAGAACTCTTTTCTCTTTCTTATAATATGCCAAGAAACTTACTTCTATTTCAAGTAATATATACCTGCAGCAACGTAAGTTTACTGTATAACATCTGTCTACCCTTAAAGCTGAAAGACGTGATCAAGTTTCGTTACTATAAAATATGTAGGTATGCATAAATCTCCAATCAAGTTCGACGAGCAGATATATCAAGTGGTATTACCGTTTGAGAAATAGCAGGTAGATGACATTGGCGTTGGCATGAGGTACCGTTAGCTACAGCAGCTAGGCATTTCAGTTTTAGAACATGAACAAAAACTGTAATATATTCTATAAAAATTAAAATTCAATCCTTTACATTTAAAAGAGTGTAAATTTTTTTCTTATTAAAAACGTTAAAGTTTTTTTGCTGGCTGTACTAACAGCCTCAGTTTCGTTAAAGCTGTGGAAAAATCTGTTGACGTGTATTTCGTATTGACACATTTCCTGGTACACGTTATTTCCCTTAAGTTAATCGAGCATAACAGAAAAATATGATAGATAAATTATGTCGGTGCCTATTGATTGCCTCTGTGTAGTGCGCACGAAAATAGGTATTGAGGTGTAGTTTGCTATCCATAAAAAAAAACATAAAAAAACTAATATTAGGTTTTCAGATGACCTAAACCTTGATTTATAGTATCAAAGTTGTCAGTGAGGTTATATAGATAGCCTTTGTGCCGAAATGGTGTCACATGGTTCGCACTAAAGTTACACACTTACATTGAAATTGAATCGTACAAAATTCATCTACACTGATTAATGAAGACTTCGTTGAATTGATTAATCTTTGGAGTTAATTGTCAAATTTCAAACAATAATTTTGCAGTAGAAGACCTAATTTTTTAAATTGGTTGTCGACTGTTTAAGTTTAATCACGCAACGTCCCACGGGAGAGGTGAACCGAAGACGTAACTAGTGCCCGGGTTACACAAGGCCAGTTTTCAAGCCAGGACAGCAAGCCACTTTCAGTAAGATAGCAAGCTTATACTAGTTGTACTTCTGGCTTCATGAAGACAGAACTAACTTCATTTCTAAGACAGTAAGGTAGATGAAAAGCTAGGACAGTTTTTAATAGCATGGAGTTCTATTTTTGAAACCAGTTGCGCCCTTCACCACTGATTTTACTATCCTAGCTTGTGTACTAGCTTTATGTAGCCGGCGAAGCTAGTTTTAGTTGTATTGTAAATAGTAACCACACGTTTCGTATTTTTTTTACCGTTGCGAGTTTTTGTGATTTTAATATACCCAAAGAAAGTAAGGAGATTGATTTAAAGTTTGCACAACTGTACCGTGACTATGAATGTCTGTGGAAGGCCACCTTTCCAAATCTTAATGGCAAGTGTTAATGTGATTCACACGCATGATTATGCATCACAAAAAAAGTGTGGCAAATTAAAGATAGTGGGTATTGATATGAATATCAAAGACGTAAATAGTAAAATTAAATATCTAATAGCAACTTATTCCCAAGAACTGATAAAAATTTATGGTCACCTCAGTCACTGCAAAAATACTAGCTTAAAATAAACTAGCCTCATGTAAGCAGAACTAGCATGTTCCAAGCCAAGACAGCAAGTCAGAATAGTTTAGGAGAAAACTAACTTTCTGTCATGGCTTGAAAAACTAGCCTCGTGAAGCATAGCATTAAAGAGGGTGAAACCGCGCTCCGTACAGCTAGCAACAGTATAAAACTGCCTATCCATAAAAGCGAAGAAAAGCAACGGAGAAATATTAACCCATAGGATTGTACAAAATCTCCGCTCCAGTGGACACGCACTATTGGTTAATATTACTTCGTTTATTCACTTCGCAGCTTTGCTCCGGCTCTATGGACAGGCAGCCTAAAACTAAACATGCCAAGAATGCCTTCGGTTTTGTGTGTAACTTTATGCTGTGGCAATAACTTGACACCGTACTTTTATTTGCTGAACTCGCCCGTATACAAGGCAGGCTCGTTTCAAAATCAATATTTCTAACATAGCTGGGAAAACGTATGTACTCTGCCTACCACCTCGGGGCTTGACGTAACATTAAAGATATAGCAAATAAGTTAAGCAATTTATTCATATTTATTACACGAGTAGCTTAAATTAATGTTAACATTTGAATCACGTTTACCAAAACATTTTAAGCTGAAATATAATAGTGTAAATTATTCAAGTTTAAATTGTATTTTATAAAACGGGTTCAAGGTACTGTATATTGATATTTTTGATATTTTCGAGTTATAAGAGGTTCAATTGTCCATTACTTTTGAAAGAAACAAAGATGACTATGAGTATTGTTAGAATGGCAAGTAATTAATATGAGAAGAGATTGGTACTTTCCTACTTCGAAATATGAGTCACTATGATGGCTGGATATCACGGAACTAGCTAATGGAATTACTGGGACCAAGATATTTCAAATATGTAAGAAATTCCACTACGCCAATTTTTTGTTTATCATGTGTTCGGAAAACTCGAAAATGTAGGTACTTTATGTTTAAGTATACATACTTTAATAGGGCGGACTTTTAGAAGCCTTATACTATACTTTTATATACTTCATGTTTCAAAAAGTGTCGGCCATCCAGCGGCAAGATGGGTCGATGGTATCGCTATTATCAAGGGTCGAACATTGGTGAGACTGGCACAAGAGCTGGGAGTTTTGCACAAACTAAGAAAGGCTTATGCCTAGCAGAGAATATTTTCGGGCTAATGATTACGGTGATGTTGAAAATGTTTCTGTTCTTACTGTTTTAATACACCAGTCAGTCCAAAATAAACTTTGGCATTGCTGAAAATTGTAAACAGGTACCGTACTTATGTAACTACCTGATTTCGAACCACTAATCTTGGGTATAAAGCAAGCATTGTACCTACTGACCACGACACATCAAAAGTGTGTCACTCACGCCACAAAATTGTTTAATTTTATATTTTACCTGACAAAATTAATTTCTGTCAGCGTGCCTTAAATTATAGACACGCATTCCTTTATGATTTTCATGCAAGTACCTCTTAAGAATTTTGCTAAATTCAAGAGTTTTGGTATTTTTCAAAAGAAATATTTTTTACTCGTAGCATAAACAATAATATTTTTTTGGTAATTTTATTCCTAACATAAACTGCATTGTTTTAAATACCAAAGAAAAATATTTTTTTATTGCCGATAGTCTGTGGCAGACGAACCAACAGCCTACCTACATACTTAGGTAAGTGGTAACTGTCGTTAATGGAGTTCTGCAATGCCAGAGACTGCAAATCCGCTGCCTACCGTAAAGGGAGTGGGGTAGATAAAAAAAGAGGGAGGTGAAGAAAAAGAAGGAGAGGAAAATTGGGCCTCCGAGGCGCTCTCCCTCACCGGACGTAACCTAACAGTATGGTATTTTTGAAATTTCCAATCAAACAATCAACGAATAATTTGTATAATCTATGATGGTATTGTATATCTCTTCTTAGTCGCATAGATTTTATAGTCAATTGAAAGAAGTAATTATCTTTTCAGTTCTTCCCAACTAGAGTGTGGTCAGCTTCCAACTTACCCAAATACTGAGGACTACACAGATATTTGATAGTAGACTACTAATCTATCTGTTCTGCATTATAATTACCCGTTTCGACGGGCTTAGGTTAGTATGACAAAGGGACCGATGGAATGCAGTGTATTCCTAGGCACAATTAGAAAACGATCGACCACAGACTGGCTGCGACTTTAGCTTAACAGATATAAAATATGCATATAAAATCACGCGACTTTTATTTATCTAAATTTAAAAGAAATGTAAGTATATTTATCAGAAAATTATGCTTAAATAATTTCGCGATGATATGACCCAGTAGGTACCACTTTATCTGGGTAACGAGCATAGTGATACGGCGATCAAATCCACACAGCACACAGTGACAGAGAAATATTGAGGGAATTATGCAGTACATTGACAAGTAAGAAATTTGAAAGACGACTCAAGTCATATTTGACGGTTTAATGACAAAGTGAAAGAAAGACGATCAAATAGTAGATATATATTTAATTTATGTTTATAATTATATATCTAACTAATCATATTCAATAGTAAACAGGTATTAATTTAATATCATGAATATATTTGATATTCGGGCAATAATACTAAGAACATAAATGCTATAGTGAACTACAAGAGCTCAAACGTGTAGACGATATTCTTTAAAATATAGACGGAAACATATCGAGGCCACCTGTGATGTTACGTCATCTAATATTTTCTTGATTTCAACAATTCACAAAAGATTTTTAAATTTATATTATTGAACCATGTTTTCAGATAGGTATTCTAACATTCCGGTTTTATGTATGTTATGACTCTAAGAGCTCTATTCTCAGTATATAGTGTATAATCTATGAGCTCTATTTTAGCTATATTAACTTAATATGAACTTGATTGAAATAGCCGTGGTGAATTGGCAAAGGTTATTTGTACCTAACATCAGAGAAGTGTCTTAGTGCATGCTGATCTGCCATCATTTAAAAACTAATATTTTAAAGAAAAAGATTAGATTTTTTGACTGATCTATCAACGCACAGTCCAAACTGCTAAGGCTAGAAAGCTGAAATTTGCAATATACGTGTATCTTTATTATACAACGTAAGCGCTCGCTACGGATTTTTGACAATTCAACCCTTAATGGCGCGTACAGACTTATGAAATGCAACATGCAATATAACATAGAACGAGCATTTCATAAGTATGGACACAGGGCGCGCACGAACCGAGCATGTTACTCGCATCTGTTTGCGGCGTGCGCGCGAACATGAAACAAGTATCAAGAGAAGCTTATAGTGTAGCTGTGTTTTCTTCCATGACCGTAGTTAGCTCAGTATAGACACACAAAACCCGTCCATACTCTGGCGCTCCGCGCACACTGCGCATCCCTTTGTGTTCGGGGAAGAAAACGACAAATTGCGGATCACGAGTTGAAATGCTCTGTTCGTCTACACTATGGAAACTTTTTCACCGCGTGTTACATTGCATGTTGCATTTCGTAAGTCTGTACGTGGCATATGAGGGAGAGAAAGGGTAAAAACGATTGTATGAAAAGTTTTTTCGTTTGCAGTCTGATTTAGTTGAAGCATGGTTATAATATAACTCTTTATGATAATATATAAATGGATTTGTAATTCTGTTTTTTTTTAAATTCATCATTTGAGGACATATATTAGGGCTAAGCTAAAATGGCTACTAAGCTTGTATGGGAAATATTTTACTTACAGTCAGATGCTCTTGAAACTTGCTCTTAATCTTCTTCAAAATAATTAAGCGAATACGTGTTTCAGCTATTACTTTAAAATAATCTTTTGAAGGATTATAAGAAGCAAAACGAGGACGGGTCACTAGTAATTTATGTTTTCGTCATATTTGTTTCATACTTCATAAATGGAAAAGCGACGTATTACGCTACTTCCAAATACTTTTTGTTCATAACTACTAGGAGTAAGTATTGTTATTCAAGCAGCTTTTGTATTCCTTATATTTATATTTTAGATTATTGTCAACATCTCTATTCCTAAAGTAAAGTTTGTGTCATGAAGATTCTGTGGTTGCTTGGCCATTATACCAATTAGGTACCTCTCGTTGTACTGATAACTTCAACAAAGAGCTTTGTCCCAGCACTGGCGCATTAGTAGGCCGTTACTATTCAGCTATCAACAAAAGAAAATGTAATTTTGCCTCAGACTACTGGCACGTAGTTGAGTTTTAACATTTGTTTGGCTAATTTAACTGTTATTCTTTAGAAGCTTTACTTTTATATTCATTAGGCTTGTTATAAAATCGCTAAGATGATGGTAGGTGTGAGACGTGAGTGTTTAGGTTTCGATGTATAAATCTAATGGTTTTAAATTTTCTATACAAAAAATTGACAGTATTACCTAAATAAATGTCTAAAACTGCATGCGCTACGTGACAATTAACCTAACGTAAGTAACAAAACTTGAGAGAAAAGACGCTGCTACCTACAGTCGGCAAAATTTCTATGTCCGCCCGATCATCAAATCTAGTAGGTACAAATTATAAAATAATATTTGTGTAAAATATTAATATTGTGTTAAGCACGAGACTGATACCTAATACCACCACAACATTTTTTATGAAAGTACGGTGAAGGATAACATCGGGCAGTAATTTGAATTATAACTTTAATAGCAGCAACGATCACAGGAGAAGTGAAATTGATTTCACCTACGAACAACCACAGCCGCAGTTTTTACATCATTCAAGTTTTATTTTATTTTTCCATGAAGACATTTAAACTTCGTAGAGTGTAAGTTATATATTTGTTTATAAGTATGGGATTATATTACCATCCCCTTAGTATTAATGTAAAATTCTCTCGTGTTACCAGCGTCATGTAGAATGAAGAGGTGCTTAAAGTTCCTTAAAGTTTTATTTTCAAAACACAGTTTTTGTTAGACATTTGAAGCGGCACGTTTGTAATACCGGCACCGCGAGCGCCTCTCTCCAGCTCTCCACCCACGTCTAGCCGTCCCCCGGGAATTCATATCGTGTATGAACTTTTTCGAATCTTCTTTGTTTCTTTGTACTACGATAACTCTAAGTCGAGAAAGAACCGACATAATATAAACACTTATATAACATGTAAGTAAATGTTGTAATAAATTCATTCATGTTATAGTTATTACGCTCTGCTGTATAAAGGTATATACTAATTCATTTTATTTTTTTTATACCATAATAAATATTATAGCATTAACAATCAAGCCTTGCATTACTTAACAAACACACAGAAGTTGAACGTAATATCTGTGAGTCACAAATATTTAGTTAAAATAATTATACTCAATATCATAATGATAGAGTCGGGAAAATTTATTTAAAGTCAAAAGGATGCATAATTGCAAAGTGAATATTTCTTGATGTTATTTTTCTTGATAATAAGATAGTAAACACCACTAATTAACTAAAAATTATACAACTTTAGGAAAACCCAAAGCCATTGTTCCCAGTGGTCTCATTTTTGGAACACAATAGAGTTTTGAATATAAACATTTTACTTTACAAAAAGGCTTCAAGTGGAATAAGTACTCACTTCATAAGTTTGTTCTAACTTGGCAACATAACATAAACAAAATATTTTCACATATAGAGGTTGGCAGACTTCATTATAAACACACTTACGTATGTAGTTTCTTTTTTTATCTATCGTAGCGTCTCTTATGGTTTTATATAAATAATACTCCATTTATTCCAGTGGGTGTCGAAAACGTCGATTAGGCAGCGAACTGCTGAAACGGGTGGCAGTTCGCTGCGTACATTGACATAGTAATACACTATGTTAACTCCCCGCGTGGTGGCCGGGAAAGAATAGTCCCAACCCTCTCTGTCCGTGGGTGTCGTACAAGGCGACTAAGGACAAAATGATGTCAGTACATCAGTCTACCGAATAACGGCGGTTAAACCGTTACAAAAACGGGTGGTAGATAAATCAGCACAACACAGGACGGTCAGCAGCGTCCTGTGATAAAGCTACCACCACTGCGATCGCCAACACGCCTGCCAAGCGTGGCGATTATGGCAACATTCCCCCCAAATGGAGCTACACCAGAAGAAATGGCCCCCAGTCCCCGGTCATCCCTCTATTCCTGGCTACGGTAGCGGTCATGGTAACGGCGGGGTAGGGGGTGCGAAGAATCTCCGGGTGCGGCCAGGCTACCCAAACCGACGACCTTTAGCCCTGGCAACATACAACGTGTGCACACTGCGGAATGACGAGAAGATTGTTGAACTGGAGGAAGAATTGAGCAGGATACGATGGGACATAGTGGGATTGTCAGAAGTCCGAAGACAGGGGGAGGACACGATAACCCTTAAGTCCGGTAACCTGCTCTATTTCCGGGAGGGCGACCAACTGTCCCAAGGTGGAGTCGGGTTTATCGTCCACAAGTCCCTCGTGAACAACGTGGTGAAAATCGAGAGTGTGTCGACGAGGGTAGCATACCTTATACTCAGAATCACCAAACGGTATTCGCTGAAGGTCATACAGGTTTATGCTCCCACTTCGACATACCCCGACGATGAGGTCATACATGCCTCTAGGACCCAATACACTGTTGTCATGGGGGACTTCAACGCGAAGCTGGGTAGACGAGGCGGTAACGAGTTGAGAGTGGGGCAGTTTGGATTTGGATCCAGGAATCCCCGGAGCCAAATGCTGGCTGACTTCATGGAGAGGGAGGGCCTCTTTATGATGAACTCCTTCTTCAAGAAGCGCGATAGCCGCAAATGGACCTGGATTAGTCCTGACGGTGTCACAAAAAATGAGATTGACTTCATCATGTCGACCAGGCGGCAAATATTTAATGATGTCTCAGTGATCAATGCGGTGAAAACCGGAAGCGATCACCGGATGGTAAGAGGCACATTAAATATCAACCCTAAGCTGGACCGATCTCGACTGATGAAGTCTGCGCTCCGACCTGCACCGATTCAGATTCAAAGCTCCGAAAGCTTCCAACTCGAACTTCTTAACTGCTTCGAAAGCCTCGGCGATTGCGTCGACGTGGACGAATACAGCAACAGGTTCGTGGAAACTGTCCGTTCGGTAGGGTCGAACATCTTTAAGGCCCACCACAGTAAAGGACCGAGAAAGATCACCGACCAGACCCTCAAACTTATGGACGAAAGGCGCAGGATGGTACTGCGGTCCCCAGAGGAAGTTAGTGACTATCGGCGGCTCAACAGACGGATCTCCAAGTCTTTGACTCGCGACCTTTGCCAATTTAACACACAACGTGTTAAAGAGGCTATAGAGCGCAACATAGGCTTGAAAGTGTTCGCACGAGATCGGTCTGTCTGGCAGAGCCGACTTGTCAAGCTGAAGACTGGGGACGTCAGGCTCATCTCGTCTAAGCCAGAGGTTTTAGAGGAGGTCGAGAGGTTCTACGGACAATTATACACGACACAACATGCACCTGTTAGCTCCCTAGCATCAGATCCAAGAGCTAGGTTAACTCGACATTACACCGAAGACATCCCGGACGTCAGCTTGTGCGAGATTGGTATGGCCCCCAGACAGCTCAAGAACAACAAGGTGCCGGGTGAGGATGAAATCACAGCCGAGCTACTGAAGGCAGGCGGAAATCCAGTCCAGCAGTGGACGTTTTTTGGCTGATATGATGATGATGATGATGATGTTAATGACTGCTTACCTACATATTATTATGATGTAACATACTGCGGTCAACAACCTGCCTGCCGAAATCAGTGACTATGGCTTTCTTAAAGGACACGGAAACTTCTAAAGGTAAACTTCTGAAAGTCCCTGTATCCATCAATGAACGTCTTCAGGCTGATGTTAAGACCATGTTCATGTAAGAGTTAACTCTTTCTACTTAATCCACGTGATGCTAGCGTTCTTTTAAGCCAGAGTATTTGCCAGAGTACTTGGGGACATATTATTATAGTACCATATATTATAATGTTATTGTTAAAATTTCAATCATGATGGTCATAACTTCAAGCCTGCGGTTGGCTACTATTACGACAGTGTACGGAATGTATCTATAATCTCTTTGGGATGCAGTCCGCCGTCAAGGCAATATTCGGTACGGCATTGGAGGCTATGCGCGAGTCCGATATCGCGATAGTATGCTCTGACATGCCTATCATGAATATGATGCAATGTGTAACGATAGTTGCTATTGGTTACCATCAATATGAGCTTGTATCAGTATAAGCACTATAACGTTAGTAGTTAATGATAATAAGGTATCGCGCGCACAAGGCGCTGAACGAGAAGTAACGCACGCTGAGATAAGTATAAATTGCCACGCCATATACGCTATTAAGTATATTAACGTGCGATCGATTAAAACATATTAATGTAATATAGCTTAACACTATTAACCACTCTATAATAATGTTTATAGGAAGAGTAAAGTGTAATTACTATTTTTGTCGCGAATGGGCGCCACACCTAACAGGTGGGTTTATTAATCTTACTTTATATATTGAATTCTTAATTAAGTAATGTAATGAATTTGTATTGAGGCCTAACAGTCTTAGAATAATTATGATGTTATTACAAAATTAATGAACTTACGGTAGAACTAATACTACTACGGTGTGTACATACTTAGGTGACGTATTTATTCAAATATAAAGATAGCTAATAATATACCTACTTTTATCAGTCAATTATTATCGCGCTTTAGCCCAATAACTTATTCTAATACAAAGAAGGTGACAATTAGGTACCTAGTTTTATGCTAGGCTCAATGCTAAGTCCAGTTTGATCACCATGTTTTTCTTCTTTGACCACTGGATTGTTGTCTGTAAATATGACGTTAATCGGTACATTAAATAAAAAAAAACGTAATATCCAAATTCACATGTAACTGTGAGACTTACACATTAAATAACGCGTTATAATCCAGTTGGGGAACTGTTACAACTGTTAAATGTCAAAAACAGTCAACAACAAATAGATGGAGTGGTAGGGGCAACCCTAGGGCTTAAAGCGTTACGTGACCAGCGTTCGACGGACATTATAACCAGTTTAAGTCCCAACTCAAAGTTCCACACAGAATCGCAATTAGCCGCATCTGAATTGTGAAAACGTCAGGAAAAGCAACACTTTCAATTATAAATTAAAGCTCGTAAGCTACTCAATGTAAAATTTAAATATTCATTTGTGATTTCAAAAAGCTGAAAAGAGAGTTACAACCTCGGAATCTGTCAATCTAATGGCTGTCACTGTTATTTAATTTTCGTGAAACGATAAAAACAACATTCATTTTTACTAAGATAAAAATTGGTAAAATGTTTTCTTTTTGAATTTGATTCTTTATACTGAAATATTTTCTTTACATTGAGTAACTGCACGTATGTGTTTGCGATTGAGGTGGTAGTGACACTACTTATCGTTATTCTAAGTATCGTAGTTCCGATTTCTCATGGGAAATATTGGTGGCATTCATAAATTCACCTCGGCGGCAATGGCAGTGTGTACGTCTTCTGATTAAGATCACAGGCTTGACAACAAGATAGTACAAATAGTAGTATTATGTTTTTGTCGAATTTAACTTATTATATAGTAACTAACATTGTTAGGAGACTTTGAACATTTCCGTTTCAAAAGACGTTGATCTATTATGTTATATTTTACTCACTGAAGGAAGGACTAAGTTATTATGCTAAAACAATGAAATGTGCTGGATCATTCTTAGCTACAAACATTTATGTGCTAACCGCGTGGATTCGCTACTCTATTTTCTCGTGAACATTCCTTGTATAAGAATATAATTTATGAAGAATGCAAAAATATAGAAAAAGGCAATACTATTTTATTTAGTGTTTAATTAAGAGACCGAAAATTTTATGGCACATTTGAAAGTGTTAATTATGGAAGGTAATTGTTTGAATCTCGATACCATTTAAACTGTTATTCCTTTTTTATTCTTCTAGTTACTTTGAGTTATATATACATAACAATATCGTTTATGTATGACTAAACTATGTCTTTGTTCGTAGATAAGATTATTGTTTCAGCTTCTGAAATAAAAATGCATTGTCTGAAATCTAGATATGAGATTCTCATTATAGCAGCGAAGTCTTTATGTACAAAATGATTTTGTATGTAAACGTTGTATGTAGCTTGATTCATTTAAATTTCTAACTGTAAAAAGACTGTTTTACGCAAAGCTTCCGAGCGCGTGATGCCACGTTAAAATCTACTGGAATTTTGACGCAGTTTACAAATAGTTCAGTTAGTATGAAAAAAACATGTGGTAAAATACAACTAACAACGCTAGTGCCAAACGCACTGATCCAGACATAAACAAATATTGCTTTTACTGTACTGACTACAAGCTATTCGGATTGTTGTAGTCAGGAGTGGATTAAATGCCATTTTATTGTTCTATCTATTATCAACATCTTCTTATATATAAAAATCAATGTATGTATGTTTGTTCTCTATGCGTGCTGGGTGTTCTGGGGGCGGGACGCTTAAAGACGGTTCTTAGCCCAAAATTTTTTTTTTATTTTATTTATATTAATATGTGGCAATGCAACACATGCCGGGTGCAACATCAGATTATTAAGCTTTAATATTATTAGCACTACATAATTCATGGCAGGGTGAGGTTAGAAAGAAGTATTGAAATTGAGACACACATAACAAAACATGAAAAAGGGTTATGAAATGAATAGTTTGAAGTTTAACTTAGTACATAAATAAAATGTTTGCTTGATACACATCTTACAAACTCATCTTACACCTTAACCTTACGTATGTTTAAGTTATTTTAATTTAAATTCATAACAAAGTTACTGTAAGCCTCCCTCCAAGATTACAAAATTATATTCAGTACTACATACAAAGGATCGTCGTGTTTGTCTTTTTCTAATGCTTGTCCCTTATTAGATGATGTTGGTCCCATGAAATTTATCCCATTGGTCCTATTCCATAATTTCTGTAGGCCCCAATTGTTATTTGATCTTTTACTTGTTTCTCTTCCCTTCTTGTATTTTAAAGGGTTTTACACTTATGGCTATTAGTAGCTTATAAGAGGTAGAATTTTATTAAAATAATTACCACAAATTATATACGAAAATATAAGAAACACTAGCTTACTGCAACGCGTTTTCACCCGCGCAAAGTTACATCTTTCCTGTAGCCAGTAGCGTGATATTACAGCCTATAACCTTCCTCAAGAACTGGGCTATCAAACACAAAAAAGATTTTTCTAATCCTTCTGGTAATACCAGAGATAAGCGTATTTAAATAAACAAACTCTTCTGTTTAATCTATTAGTATAGATTACTCAAGTTTATAATATCAGTTGTATTTATTTCGTAGCTGATTAGAACAAACCCATTTGCCTTACCTACTTTCAATATATTAAAAAAATTATAAAATAACATCGTACCTGGAATCTCGCTTTGGTAAACAAGCTTAAGCCTTGATTGTAGTAGTCTTGTGAACACCTGTTACAGTCGTTACTGGGCACAGCGAGCACCTTAAACTGTCTAACGAGTATGCCTAGGTAACAGTGTCTTTATTAGTACGGCACTGGCGTCTGGCGGCTAGAATTAGGAACGCGTACATAATTACCGGGTACATGAAATATGAATATATCTCAGATTAACATAACATGTATCAACAATGTTAATAATATCATGTATTAGGTTGTCTTCCCCAACCATAATCTGTCTAACATTAGATAACCTATTCTTGCTTACAACAGATTACTTGTGTTGTAAGTGAGAATAGGTCACTTTTTATCTGTATATGGTCTGGTATGTTGTTTATGATAACCATCATATTCTTCCTGTTCTATTCCCAGCTACAATATTTATTGTAGTCGGCTACTAGTCTATTAGAATGTCGGTATTTTACATGTTTACCTTTTTCACACCGTAGTGCAGTGACACCGTCTTGTGTGAAAATGAGCAACGCTCCTGGTATTTACTCTGAGAACTAAATTTGCAATCTTTTGTACTGTCACATGTAAGAGTCATGTAAGGTCAATACTTTACAACGTAATTATTTCACTGATCAATACCGTTGTACTCACTAGAAGAAGAAGCAGAGGAAGCCCTTATCAGAGAGAAGTGGAAATACTTCCACTTAGGCGTTTACCCTGTAGTGTAGGGCTCTCTACTGTGCCTCAAGCTGTTACATAAATTATGAGCAAATTACTATTAATGAATATACATTTGTATTATATTTTTAAAATAAACGACGTACTAAGAGAGAGAGAGGCGTATGGAAATCACAGGTTGATGCTTTTGGCCAGCAGTAGGTAACAGTAGGCATCGTACTTTTTTATAAACAAGTTAAATCACACGTCCACCTGCGTAACATTTTATGGTCGTGATACTTAATGACGGTGGGCTAATTACTATGTTTCCATTTCAAATTTTAAACCTCTGTGTATAGGTACGACGGAGGCGCTTCGTAAACATGACACATAAATTATAATCATTATCTCTGTCTTGTATCGGAATTATTTACATCGAATATTTAAAAAAAATATCATGGGAATATAATTTGTAATACTTTTATAATTTGAGCTACTAAACTATTAAAAGATCCTAAGAGGGCATTCTAGCTTTATAACCTAGTTCATATTAGTAGTATCGTAATTAATTGGAGTTATGCTATGGACCAAAGTTTTGAATAAACGTTATGTATTATTAAACTTAATTGTTAGAAAGACAATGACTCATATTACCACTTCCAAATGATTATTTTTTGAAATAGGACAAATTTCTTTGTACTTTTTAAACACCTACCCTAATTGGGTACCCATATAGTTATAGTAATATTACGATTATAGTACTAATATTTTTCTTTCGTAATGAAAATAAATTAATTTTGCTAAAAAAAATCCAAAAGTCAAACTAGAAGTGGGATGTAAACCCGCATCTCTTGGGATTCACGACGTTTTCACATTAAAGTACAAGTTTAGTCAAAAAGAAAATGTTATTCGCATAATGAATTTAATATATACAAATCTGATATAGTGCCTAATACGATAATAGATACGAGTGTTTTTGCTCGTAAAATCACTTCAAAAGATTAATGTTATAAAATTATCAATACCTAGTAGATTATCTCTGAAACTATAACAAAAATCGAGTAAAGAAAATACTTTTAATTTTAGAAATAACATTAGATAGGGAGCAAAATTATATTACATTAAAGCTACTGCTCCTCTAGGGCTCATTATTTTGACGCACCTTGTAAATTGTGTTACATCTTAAGTGTATTGAAAGGACCTTGATAACGCTTGCCGCGGCCTACATGAACCAAATCGCTGACCTATAAAGGGGATGAACGAAACAAAATTAAATATGACTGAGATACAAAACGAGACTGCAATAGTCCTCTCCCGCTCTATCTCTCTGTTTGATAATTTAATTTAAATTAGACGAAATCATATTACTTGTGCACAACAAAACACTGGAATATTTTTAGTTCAAGTTGAATAAGAAACATTAGCTGTCGCAAACAAAGATTCATTCAAAAAAGTACACTCGCGTTATTGCACGCTCAGAGACGATTTGTAAAGATAACATGGGATGCCTGATGACGAGATTACAATTTCAATGAATAAGCTTCCAAGCTTCCAACAGATCTCTGACTTAATACGAATATAGACGTGAAGTTGTTCTAAGAAGAATGAATAATTTATAAGGATAATAGAAAGTAACAATCAGATTTCCTTAAGTTGATCTGTATAAAAAGAAGTTAATATTTTCAATTGTGAACGTACTCGTAAGCTGGTAGTACGTGCTTTCGTTGCAAAATATACATTATTTATCATTCATGCATTTGTAGTTGGAACAACTATTGAAAATATGTCATCAAATAAGTGTGGTTTGATATTCAGTCTGCATATAAGCCTCCAAATCATATATTAATATTTTAGCATTACAACTGGGTGGACAAGCAAAGAATATCGATAAAAGTAGTAATTTTGTTAGTGGCTTAATGTATTATTTTCAAAAGCATAAGTGTCGTCTATTGTTCTCACTAAGTTGGTGCACAGTTCACTGTTCACCCCGCCACTTACGTGATTTACGTTAGAATTTTAATCCGAAATAACTGAAATATTATTTAACAAAAACGTTATGTAATAATCGTCGCCCATAAACAGCAGTGCCAGAAGCATACATACTTGGCTAAGCCACTAGCGCCTTTGCTTGCTATATTAATATCGAAATAAAATAACACTGTACTAGCAACCGGAGGCCCAATCTTTTAACTGTCTATTCAATGTTTTTTTAAGAGCATTGAAAACCACGAATCATTAGCATGGTACTGTTACGACGACGAAGGTCTTCTGTAGTGTGAATGTACTTCATTTTCAGCGAAAAATTTTCTAAGATCTCTCTGTATCCTACTTTTCTTAAATATAAAAAGCTACTCTAGTTAATGTTCAGCTCTCAATGATTTAATACTTGTTATAAGGCCTATAAGCTCCCTTCGAGCTACCATGGTATCGACGCCATTATGAAAATTAAAAACAATTCTCTCAGAGCTCGCTCCGTCGGAATATTTTTTATATAGTACAAGATTTAAGTTGATGGTTCTACTAAGCTGTCGTAAATCACGTACGGCGTCAGTTGAATTCGCATACCACGTACCGTATCAAATATTATATTAAACATTTATTTATTCACTTTAATGCACACAATAGACTTAATACTATAAGAATTATTAAGAATTATCTCTTAGTTAATACTACTTAGATGACGCAGAGATAGATGAAATAAGAAGAGGCAGTGAAAGCAATAATTATTTGGATCATCATTATTTTAGCCCTGCCATCGTTATGTAGATTACCTTTGTGTCATCGATGCTTTTCTATTGCTGTAATAGTCCATTTAAATAATATATTTATATTAAATTTTATTTTTTTATTTTATTACATTTTAACCATGCAGTTAAAGGTTTCAGTGTGCTATAGAGTAATTTCCACAGTCAAAGAGAGACAACAGTGCTACAGTTTACATAGAACTATTAAGCGATTACTGCCAAAAGTGAGAACAACTTTCCTGTTTATAATTGCAGGACTAATTTTCGAATAAACATTGTTTAGCTTTTGAATCCAAATGATATTTTTAAAAGACATAGTTGTTTAATTAATGTTTTAAAATATTTTAAGTGGTCGCCTAGTAAGTAATTGAAATTCCAACGTTATCATCACCTCTTTTCATACAGGTAGAGTAGGCATGAGCACAAATCGCCACGTTTGCTCAAGTCGGATTGGCATTTTAGAATTGTTTTTATTAGTTCAAGCTTTTCACGATGTTTTCCTTCGCCGAAAAGTTAGTAATGTTTAAAATAAATTTAGAAAGTGCATGTGTACTTGAAAAAGTCACATTGGTACATGCCCGGTCTCAAACCCACGACCTCGTGTATATGAGAAATATTTAGATTCATTTTACCTAAGAGTAATCTCTGCTTCTATTAAATTTTCCTAATATTATATTTTCATTATTATTTTATTGTTACAATTCTATTTCTGACTTCCTACTATATGAACTTTGCCAAAACTCACACTGCTGTGCGCACAATATGCTTAAAAGAGGTAAAGTTTTCTTTACATTTTATTAATAAAGAAGGTACTCGTTCAACAACATCCTATTTTAAACTTTAAAAGTTTGTAAAGCTTACGCTCAAACATACCATTCAAAACTCACTGTTCGTATTTAGAAAATAATCATCATAATCAGTTTTTACCGTGACAATTAATATAGACTCTCTATAATAAAGTAGTTTCTCAAGATCATGAAAATATATTATACAATATAATTCCTTCTACATATTTGAGTTTGGTCGAAAGATATTTTGTATCGCGCACCATAATATGACGCCGCTTTTCTTTGATGCAACTTCAAGCTTTTCAATGACATTATTTTAATAAATAACTTGTATACTTTTAATTAAATCGGAGTTTGTAAGCGCAATAAGTTTTTGAGTCGATTTGATTGCACGTTCTCTATCTAAGTATACACAGACACACCAAAATATGTATTGTGTCCACTCCAAAGACGACTACCTAAACTACTACACTTTGCAATTTAGACATGATATTTTAACTACTATTTAATTGTACGCACCGTTGAACATTACAAAAAAAATGTTTTACCTTTTGACAAACTAGCATTAGAACTTATTTTAAGCTAAAGTATTGCAAGTTTTGTAAAGGCTACAAATAGTGCTACCCACAATAACCCCTGCAGTCGTCTTTACCAACTCGCTCGGGACTAGAGATGCTCAGAATAATCAAGTCTCTTCGAATCTAATGACAATCTGTTAGATAAAAACTTGACAATATTTTTGAATAAATAGATTTGATTCCCACATTTACTGTCTTTTGTACTGTGGTGTTTACGAATTGTTAAAATGATTGCTTAAGCTTTTACTATAACAATATGTAAAAATTTGTGGCTAGCCAATAACAGCCATTGCAGGCCGAACATGGATGAGACTGCAATTCCACAAGAGCGTGGAGTTTGGTATAAACAGAGATACAGGCATATACCCAGCAATGGGTAGGTTCAGACTGTGGATGATGATGATAATGTTGTGCTGCAGCTAGAGGAATAGCTATGCCTTTATGAGTATTAAACATAAAAAATGTCTTCCGTATTTTAAGCATAACCTAGAGTTACTGCCTACACTGATTAGATTTATTACAGAGTTTCAAAACCAGTTATGAAAATAGAACAAACGATATGTAAACAGGCATTATATTGCAGAAGACATTTCAAATGTTTTCATACAAGAAATATTATCTGTTTTTAAAACTATTTTTTGTAACTTGGCTGCAAATCTGGCCAAATTGTTGTCGACTAAGTCAATAAAAAAAAAAAGCTGAACTGAACAGTATACCATTAAAAAGCCTGATAAAATAATCCAACGATACACTACAGAGTACATACAATCTTTTAATTATCAGTTTTAATGAACATTTGATGCGAATAAGGAGTGTTTACGCACGTAATCGTTTAAAGCCCCTTTATAGCCGTTTTGAGCGGTGGTGAGCTAGAGCCGGGATTACGGAATGATGGATGCACTGCTGGATTACGAAGCGTTCGTGCGGCGTCCAGATGACCACCGGCTACCTACTACGGGTATCATGTAAACAAACATTTGCGTAATACTGCCACAACTAACAAATGATATAACATGTGAAATAGAGCGTATGTTAATGTAAGTGCTTCACTGCCATATTTCAGAGCTCACTCGTTCAATAATCTCAAACCGGCGACGTGTTTGTTCGCTTTATGTTGTTTGTGACCTTTTTGTGTAATTTATGTACTCTAGTTGTGTTTCTTTAATCTATTAACCTATTAACTAAGAAAGTTTTAATAATCGTTGACTTATTAAACCATTATATTATATTATTATGTACATATTTTTTGGTGAATTATGAATACATCAGTGTACTAGTCAACACTCCTATCAGTTTTTGTTTTCGAGAGCCCTTCCACACTTCATCTAATTAAAATACCAATATAAACTTTGGCATACTTATTACGAAATAGTGTTGCCAAGAAGAAGTATGTTTCTACTATCGGATTATATTCTGTACGTCTTCGCTTGGCGTAAATGCTAACTTTCTTGCGGAAAGTTTCCTCGTCATATCTTGCGGTGCTGGCTTTAATTGAGAAACAAACATAATTAATGTTTCATTATTTTGCTACGTATAATAATAGATGCATTCTTAATTTCAAAGAGGAGTAAACATGATTAAAAAATTAAAGCATGCTAAGGAATAAGTTGAGTTTGGAGTGCGGCATTAAATTATGTATATGAATAAAATATAATATCTAGTACGAAATAAGCTCTGAGTCAAGTGTGTCAATCGAAAATTTTAGAGATATGCATTATAAATTCTTTCGTTCTAAATCTAAGACTCTAAATGTAAGTCGTTCATGTCAACTAAGTTATGGCATAGTTACAAGTTTAATGTAAGTACCACTACCTATTTGTAATTAGAGATGTTTACGTTATACCTAGAATACACGGTGCATGATTTGAAGCCGTACTGTAGTTAGAACTTAAAGTGCATATTATTATAATGTAATCGAGCTAGCATTTCTAAGTCGTCTTCTAGTAACCTATAACATTCACAACATCAAACATTTTCGCGCTCTCACTCGGTTTACTAAAATTATTCTTACGTATTGAGATGCATAGAAGTCATGATAACTAAACGATATTAATTTTAACGGTAGTAAATCCACACTGGTTTCAGCATTAATCGACTGGAAAGCCGGGAAAATACTACCCTCTCATAGAAGATCGACGTAAGAATATTAGTTTTCATGCTAAATGTGTTTCGTTCGGTGAGTGAGAGCGCCGCGCGCGCCGGCAACCCAAATACCTCCTCGGTCCTCCTGGAAAACACAGCCATCTCTATAGGTTACGTTTACCACTTACCATCAGGTGGGCTTACAGGTGGGTATGCTTGCTTGCCACCAAAGTTGTATAAAAAAAATATATATATTTATATATATATTGATTGAGAATATTTTATTGCAAATGCCTTGTACTAAATGTGATATTATTAATATATCGTCGAAATGGCCCTGTGGATACGGCATCCAATTCGTAAACACGAGGTAGTGGGTTCGAATCCGGGCAAGTACCAATGTGATTTTTCAAATCATAAGTACTTTCTAAGTTTATCTTGGACATTTCTGACTGACGGTGAAGGAAAACATCGTAAGGAAACCTGGACTTAAAAGTCTGAAATTGCCAATCCGCCTTGAGCAAGCGTGGTGATAAATGCTCATTGCTTCTCTTTGTGAGAAGAGGCCTTTGCCCTGCAGTGGGATAGTAAACAGGCTGGTATTATTATTATTCTCTTTATTTAATTATATACACACAAAATTAAATTTTTAAATATATATAAAAAATAATAGAAATATACATTTAAAAATATAAAAATATGGAGGCCCACCGATATCGGGTACGGGGACCAAGCTACCGGTGGTTAGGGCTCCAAAGATAAGAACCGCCTCACAATGCGGGCCGTATCAAGGAGCACAGCCTTCTGCAGCAGGCCCACGACAACTTCGTGAGCCAAATCCAAATACTTTATCTGTTTATCTTTTTCTGCTTTCATGAGATTGTCATCATGTGGAATGGTGATATCGATGATCATTGCAATCGATCGATCACCACTATATCAGGTTTATTGGCAACAATAGTCCTATCGGTGATGATAGATCGATCCCAGTATATCGTGGCACGACCATTTGCGAGAACTGGGTCGGGCACATATCTGTAGTACGGTACCTCAGAGACTACAAGCTTGTACTTCAGAGCAAGTTGCTGGTGGACGATCCTAGCTACTTGGTTATGTCTATGCAAATACTCGCCGTTCGCAAGACGAGAACAACCAGAGATAATACGTCTTATGGATTCTCCGGGGTAGTGACATGCCCGACAAATGTCTACCGTCCCATCCTTTACGATAAACTTCCGGTAATTGTTCGTCATTAGGACCTCGTCCATAATTGCACAGACAAAACCTTTGGTTTCTTCAAAGAGAACACCGAAACGTAGCCAGGATACAGATGTTAATGAATCGACTTCGGGCCCGTTTAAGGCCTGATAAAATAATAATAAAATAAAATTCCTTGCTTTTCCATACATCCTTGCGCTCCGCTATACTAAGCATAACAGGTTTGCGCCAGTTCTATTTAGCCAGACCCAACGGGGTAAGCCCGTTATCTACAACGACGACATCCAGATGCATATTTGAATTTGATTTTATAAAATATTCTCTGAGGTTGCACACCTCACGGTTGTGGAGAGTCTTGGCAGATAGAATTATTATTATAGAAAGCCACGACCTCCACACTTCCGTGGGATGTACAACCTCATCACCGATGACGGTGGATGATGCATACGGAATGTCGTCAACTGTTTACGGACTCAGACTGAACTAGACGCTCTTGATAGGAGACTATCAAGAGCGTCTAGTTCAGTCTGAGTCCATCTGACTATGCCAAAGGAATAGGTTAGGACTGGCATGACCCAGCTGTTAAAGGCCCGCATCTTGTTACCACCCGATAAAAGACTTTTAAGAACTTTTTTCAGGCGGCTAAAGAAACGTTCCTGTAACATCTGTTTCATGTCTCTGTCAGTTATACCCAACGCCTGTGATATTATTATTATTATTAATATATGTACAAAAATATGCCTATACTTATAATAGGCGATTGATATTTATGAAAGCACTTAAATAAGAAATATGTATTTCGTGAAATATGACTTTAGGTTTTCATATACTAGAGTTTGCCCAGTGGTTGCGATTCGACCGTAATTAATTAAAAGTTTCACGAATTACAGTCTGTAACGTTATTAGGGTTTTTTTGTGAAAGAGTATACCTCTATAGTCGAAATGGTCTAGTGGATAAGGCACCCGCTTCGTAAACACGAGGTAGTGGGTTCGAATCCGAGCAACTACCAATGTGATTTATCAAATCATAAGTACTTTCTAAGTTTATCTTGGACATTTCTGACTGACGGTGAAGGAAAAACATCGTGAGGAAACCTGGACTTAAAAATCTGAAATTGCCAATCCGCCTTGAGCAAGCGTGGTGATTAATGCTCATAGCTTCTCTATAAGAGAAGAGGCCTTTGCCCTGCAGTGGGACAGTAAATAGGCTGGTATTATTATTATTATATATACCTCTATTAGCCGTGTGGTCACTGGTTTAGAAGAAGGAACCACCCTACTAAGGACTAAAATTAAATGGCACGTTACTGCGCTCACCAAGCCGCCTGTGGCTATGGCAAACGCCTTCCTCTGGGAGAGGACTATATACTGCAGTAGACGTTTTAGGCTTATACTGATGATACCTTTGGCTTTTATTCATGAGTCATGACATAAAAAAAAATTACTAACTTTCCTCCGTACATGCAATGTGCTTAAAAAATGGGAGTACAAAGCTTTTCTTCACATAAATAATATAAGATATGTAGACACATTTTGCTTGAATGCTTATGTTAAATCCAAAATGTATGTTGTCACTTAAAGGCATTTTTAACTTTTATTAGTAACCCACAAAGCGCGTACTTAAAACCTAAAGTAGGTACGTAAACTAGTATAAGTGTACTTGTTTAGAGAGTACTCTCGGCTTTTATTTAGTATTTAAAACCAGGACGGATATACTCTTTGTTAAATACAGCTAGAGCCTGATTGGCGGCTAAATTCGTACAATAATAAAACACCTTATTCTCGTCGCCTTAAAGTAGATTATTGTAGTATTGCTTTTTAGTCAACTTCTTAGCTTACATTTTATGAACCTGCGAAATTTCAAGTTTGCAGACTCATTATTAGATGCCATAACAATAGATTTTATACTGTTTAACAAAAACCCTAATGTTCCTTTTAGCAATATTGATATTGAAATCATAATAAATTACTCATTAAGTATAATAATAACTAAAAATACAACACATTAGATTTTATATTCTTAGGGTACATAAAATTAAAGTACCTGTCCATTATTGTATTACTGCAAGACAGACTACTTAACTAAATAATTGAAATTATTTTTTCTAAGCTTAGAGAATATATTAGTTGGTTAATAATTATTTTGCATGGTTTTTGGTTGCGTTGAGTGTTAATATTGTAACTCATAAGAAAATTGAAATTATCTGGCAATTGAAAAAGTGGCATGAGTTTTTTGCCAGTTCTTCTCATAGCTGTACCTCGTCAGCGTAAGCTGTAAGTTAATTGTCTGACTTCTTCAATTTTGACGTTCATCTTTATTTAGTTTGACATAGGTTTGAACTTCTCATACAGAAAAGACTTTGATCATTACACTTACTCAAGGTGAAATTGAAATTTCAGTATTGTTTTCTTATTTTATATTTTTCTCTCGTGTTTTCTTACGCTCATAATATATAATGTACCTATATATTGTAGTTTTATATATAAACTAACTAGTTCATATTAATCGATTCTGTTATATTATTTCTATGGCGCCTATTAATTTACCTGTGAGTATGCACAATGAAGTGGAATAAAATAACAATCGACCTTTATCGATACATCAATCACTTAAGTTAACGATTGCCTGGAAGTAAATAAAACGCAATTTGTGACCCGGAACACTTGATAAACATCGTTTATTTGTAACAAAAGAATAGATTTGCTTAACGGAAATAAATAAATCAATAACATTCAATACATAAAATATTATTGATGGTAGTGATCGTATGTTTACGTGATGTGTGTCATTTATGGAGTAATGTTGATAATGTTGCACCATTTCTTGAACCAAAATGTTTAGGCTGGAAAAAAACTTTTGGCTGCATTTTACTTTATATTTCTTGTTGCTAAGGAAGGTAAGAGCGAAGTATACGTTCTAACTACCTTTAAAGCTTGGGTTGAAAAGCATTTTTTTTTATTCTTTCAGAACAGGATCTAGCTCGCTTTTTACTAGAGTCTACAATCAGACAAGTAATGAACACATGTAATAAAAAAGTTGTGACTTACGAAGAAAATTTACTCCATGAAAAATAAACTATATTTCACAATCGACTTTACTTCACAGTGCGTAAAATTACCAATGAGTCTTTAACTGTCTATAAAATGATGAATTGATCAGTAGGTATGTCAGTTTCATGCGTGCGAAATGTACACATAAGCACACTGTCGACTAAATCATACACGAGATATCAAGCGTATAACTAAACTAATACCCGAGGACATAATGTTACTAATGGTGTAGGATAACCGAAAGGACGATCATAATTTTGGAGAACAAAGCACTTCCATGAATGACGTGTTTTGAGCGTCTGACGAACAATGAGATAATGATTCGTGAGATCGTAAAGCCTGCACTTATAACTATACAGTTGTCAAAGTTCCTTCAGACGTGGATATCCGAGGATTTGATGAGGGCCAATCTGTGTCTGCACGTACTGGGGACGTGCCCACTAAAATGGCGGACACTCTATTATGGCAAAGCAATGAATTGTGTGCTTCAAGTTTATTTACTCGTTTTATATATTGTTGAACATTTTATTACTTTACTGTACAAAGATATGAGCGTAAAATGTTATGATATATATCTAAATAATATAGTCAGCAGCTTACGGATACAAAAAAAACAAGGTAAGTGCCTTAATTAAAATTATTATTATTAGTGACTGCACGCGTGTTTTAGGGTAAGGTTAAGGTGCTACAACTATAGCTATAATCCAGGGCCTTGAGTTTGATTTTCATCCAAGACATGTTTTTGTGCCCTTAGTTGTATATTTACAAACATACATGTGTATGATGATTTTATGGTTTTTTCAATACTCTAGACTGGAGAATGCAAGACTTATTTGACTCACTAACAATTACTTTCATACATTAATAAAGAAATAAATAAAATGTTGAAAATCCTTGACGTTTTAGTACACCTCGCTTATATTATGGTTCATAAGAGATAGAATTAATTAGAAGATGTCCCAATTGATTATATATTTATAACTTTTGGGGAAACAAAGTTGTGCGGCGACGTAGGCGAGTTAATGCCATAAATAAATTAACTTGAGATTCCGCAACGTGAACTAAAAATGTGTCAACAAAAGTTACCCACATTTATAATCATGCATTATTATTTATTATACAATATGTTTGTGTGTGCTTAGGCAAGAAGATAATGAATATATATTATTTTAACAAAAGCCGTTCAACTACGTTATGAGTTTTTAATTTATTACGATTTAGTTACAATTAAACTTTATACATTATTATTTCAGTCATAAAATACTTATATTGCATTACATTGCCAGCCCCTGTTTTATTAGGTCTTCAGTCCACTAGGATATGACCTGCTTCCGCTGCGTCGTCTTGCGTTTAAAAGCGACTCAGTCTAGTGGAAAGCCTAGTGGAATGCCACTAGAGCAAACCTTCAGCAGGACTTGTCGTGTCCTATGTTACCATCCTAAACTTTTACTTCATGTAATAATAATCTAAGATAAAAAGTAAATAAATAAATAAAAAGAAATAAACGTGTATTGACGATTTATTTAATTAAATTGACACATCGTTAATGAATGATTAATGTTGATTAATTTTTAAATAATAAAAATAATATATGTTTTTGGAATAATATTGGCAAAGTGAGTCTTAATTCAAGTGTAGGTACTAAGTATTCCTGCTACAAGCGTTATCTGATTGTAAAAAATATTTTGCCAATATTGTTGGAAGTAGAAATGGCATATCATAGCATTAGGTACATTCTTTGTAGTATTTGTTGCTTAAGATAACCTTTTAAAACCAATATCGTTATATAACTATACGAAGAAAATTGAGAAGTTTTTGGAATGCCTTATGTCAGGGAGGTGTAAATAAACCTTTGTAACCTAATTCATACGAAGTGTTCTAAAGGTTCTAAAGGTTTAGTTACACTTATCTAACGTAATTCATTCAAAATAATCGACTTGTTTGTCTCTCGTTAAAACTTATCAAATTTGACTTGCGTGGTATTGTTATATAAGCGACGATATAAAACGAAAGATATTGTTTTCATGTGACACCTCTTATTACCAAAAACAATGTACCTACAGCCATGTAGAGCCTGTTTAATCAAAGATAAATCGTAAGTTGTAATTCGCAAATGCCCTTATTTTGGTTACAAGCTCGCTAGTTATTATAATATGTACTTTCATACTCTCATACTCTCACACGCCACATACACACGCTCGCCATGTTTTATTTTTGATTGCGGCTTTCAGCTCGCGAGATTGATAGGCAGTTTAATCAACGTGCTACTAGGAACGTTTGTGACGAGGAGTATGTTGTCATAAATCGTCGTCGCGACCGTGAACGGTATGTCGGGACAAATTGTGAGAAAAATAAATTTCCGGATATCAAGCAAAGCTCTTGTTAAAAGAAGGAAGGTGGCAGCTGGACAAACAGATTGCTGGAGGCACCGACCGTTCCACCCGAACCCGCCTTGACAAACGAGCTCAGTCGCGACACTGTGTATTTTTTTTTGGTAAAACGTGAGCACCCGAAACATCTCTACTACGGACCTACAACCGTTTTATTATCACTGAAACGAGTGAGTCGTGACCCCGTCGTGTTTCAGTTGGAATTGAACAGAGCATTAATCAAATCGACGGCATTGGTAGGGTTTGATTAACGGGATGATCAAATATTGATAGTTATTGAGTATTTCTTTCTGTTCAGAAATGCTTAGAGGTTTTCAGTTTCGAATGTTAGGCTTGTCCTTGATGACATATATCTACTTACTTACCAGTTAATCGTTTTTCATGATTTTAATATTTATTAAACTAGCGTAGATAATGCTTATCAACCTAAATATGTTTATTTTAATAAAGATTTCGTAATTTTGGAGTTTAAGTATTGTATATGCATGCAATCTTTTTCTTAATACACATTTTATTTTAACGTGAAATAAAATGTAGTTTTCAATGTCAAGTTGATAGTTTTTATCATTGTAAATATATTTACAAGCGCCACCTAGAAATTGTTAAATGCAAGAAAACAATTAAAAAGAAAACCTGCCATTAGGAAAATTTTAATGTGACATCATTGTCTATATTTTCATTTGACAACAAAATAAAAAAAAAATCCTTTCAATAAAACCATCTGTAAACTGTAGTTTAATATCAAAGCGATAATAATAAAAAGTTAACAATTTTAAGTTACGACCGTTTGATGAGCCTTGAACGGCCGCAGTGAAAATAACAACAGCAGCTAGGTATGATTAGATAATTTAATTATTTACTGTCTTCATTATACGACCGATAATAAATTCAAGACAATGAATTTACGACACACAGGAGTATGAATTTGTGATGTGAAATAGGGATCACAATGGACTTATCTGGTAGTGGTTTATAGATACGTTTATTATTATAGGTTTGTACGATGGTAATGTCATGACGGTATCATATGGGCGTGACTACACTGCAACGTACTGCTAGATTAACATAATATTTGTCACGTATTCTTAATAGGTAACGAATCCAGAACATTCCACGTGGGGTTCAAGTATGAAATAGCTCATAATTATGTTAACTTAACGGTTATATGTTAACTCATAAAACCGGCTAGTGGGCTAAACCATACACAAAAAAATCAAAAGTGGTCAACTGAGCCCGCGGGCTAAACGGGATGTGGGCTCAGTTGACCACATGATCAACGGTCAATGGTTTTCTTTATCAACTTTAGCACATAGTTAAAACGTGAAGAAGTTTTTCATTGATTGACAAACTTTCGTAATATGAAACAAACTATTGCAGCCATTTTCTTTTAATATACTTTAGGACAAACTTGATAGAACCAGTGTAAGAAAATGTTAGAAAGAAAATGTCTCGTACACTAAGTACTTATACACCGTGTAAAAAAAGTTCTATTGATTCTTTCAACATGGCTTGAAAGAACCAATAGCGTTAAAATAACTAGTTTCAACAAGACGTTGAGCATTTTTTATTTTAAAACATAATATAGCATGCCTTTGTCACGGTAAACATAAGTAGAGGTATAGCTCATACGTTTCGTCAGCTAAGTTAAGTTAAAGGGGTGAGTCTGTTGACATTTACCGGGCACAATTCCAAACTTTAAGCTATTACTGAGAATTTTTAGAGACTGAAAACGTGGTCTCTGTTTACTAGTTCGTACACAGTACCTACTACCTGAACCATCGAGGAAGTTTTATTTTAATCCATAATTATAGGTATTATAAATGCAAAAATAACTCTGTCTGTCTGTCTGTTACGTTTTCACGCCTAAACCACTGAAACGATTTTGATGATACATGAAGAACATATGCAATCTTTTATCGAAAAAAAAATTACTTGAAGGGGTTAAAATAAGGGATGAAAATTGAAATAAAAAGTCGCCAATGTATAAACAGAGACATGGTTATGATTAGTAAAAATATACTATACGATAACCGACATCCACGCGAGCGGAGCTGCGGGCAACAGCTAGTTGTTAATATTATCTCATTTTATATAACTTTCGTAGCAACAGTCTTACTGTTGTTATGCAAAATTAAAAAAAGTTAGTTACCCATACTCATACCTACGAGTACATACAAATTAATCCAACTATACACCGGGTGCAAAATACGGTACAGTTTGTACCTTTACTCATACATTTTCAACTTGATGATCCATAACAAAATTCATATAGCCATTTCGATATTGTAATGTACAGATAAATGTCATTTTTCCAAGGTGAAAGAGGTCATACATAGGTATATGCCGTCTGAGTCACGCTTGACTCGCGTCAGCTGGTGGCGATCGCTAAACCTTAATATTTCTCATATGAGCTCCTTTCCCCTGTGTAAAAAATGTCAAGGCTGAGCCCTTATTATCTGAATGTTCCGTACAGACAAAGTAAACACGTTGAAACTTATATTAAATATTTAAGCTGCCTTTCAAGGCGATTGACGATTACGATTGGGGACATGAGTGGATGAGGGTGTTAAGTAAGTTTTATTATTTTTTTTTTTGCTTTGTAATATAAATTAATGATTTTTATTTAAGGGTAGGTAACAGCAGGCAGTAGCGTTACCGCTAAAAGTCACTTTACTGCGGACACTGAGCCGCCTGCTATGCGTGATGACTATTGTCATGGTCTACCAGACTATAATCTATCAGGCGGATGATGTGATGCGATGATGTGTGGTTTAAACATCTAAACTAAAGAGAAAAGATTTGATATTTTGTATGTTTGTTTGTTTTTTTTTCTAGGTAACCTTAAGTATGTTACATAGGCTATATTTTATTATGTTTGACATAATTTTCAATATTTAAATCAGAATGATGTAATACGTCACTATTGCTATGACATTTTCGGTAGGCGTTTATTATGAGACCAACTGAAACTTTTGATACTGAAGCGAAGCGAGGGCGAACATCTAGTATTATATATTTTGAGACTGTACTCATTGCAGGCAAATGTCTTTTTCTTTTATACAAAAGATATGAGCATATTTGACACGAATGCGGGAAACTTCAACAACGTATTTTAAAAGCGATATGATACTATACAATCCACCACTACTTCGCCCGAGGTTCTAAGATTTTAAGGCCTTAATTACTTTTTAAGGGTTCGTCACGTTGATTCTTCAACGAGTATCACTAATGTCAATAATAATTTTAGAGAGTATACATAATACTAGCTGCGCCCCACAACTGCGCCCGCGCATAAAATGAGGTTTGTCTCCCTCGGAAACCAAACAGATTTTTGGGATGTATAGTAAAATAATTACAAAAAAAGCTAATAAAATGACACATAATTTGCAATAGGAAATGAAGAGGTGACGTTGGTAGGTAATTATTTAGCATGTAATCTCTGGGACTAGTAAACAAATTCTGAAAATCGTTAGAAAGCAACTGGAACACATGCATCTACGTTTCAGAGAGTAAAACGATTGCGATGTCGTAGATGCGTCGTCACTGTTACATATTATTATAAATATTTTTTTTTCATACACTTTTGGTGTTCACAAGCAACGCTAAACCCGCAGTCCCGTATCAATTTCTCGTGGGTTCGTTTCACTACCTACTTAGAAAAGTAGTGATCAAGGTACTTCAGTTAGTCGTATTTTTACTGACATACCAGCTTATTAATACGACCAAATAATCACCTACAAAAATATATATTGTCGAATATGTAAAACACTTTAGATATATAAAGTGGAAGAGTTTGTTTGTTTGTTTAAACGCGCTATTCACTGAATACCAGTCGGATTTAAATAATTCTTTTTGTCTAAGGCTATGTAACCTAACGCTACTGGTGACGGAAGCAGAGCAGTAAGCATAGACGAGGGTAAAACAGTGCTGAGAGAAGCTAACTACCTCAATAATACTACTTTTCAACCAAACAAAAGCATTGATTTAAGTATTTGTAAGCTCCAACACACAAACATTATACAATTAATTAATCCTTATTGTTTTAATATTTGTAATGAAAAGACGAGGCACGCCTTAGGGAACAGTCCCCGTGTCGCGAAGGGACTGTGCAAAATTTTCTGACATAAAGTACTAGCAGTGACGGAACAACTTATTGTGGCTACCAATAATAACTCTTATTTGGCGTCTTTGACGAATGAGTCTGCGGTACACTTTACCTCTCTTATAATATTAGTGACCACTACAGACTGATATCATACTATATAAAAAGTTATAAAGTTAACTGCACTGGCTTGATACTTACTACTAGCTTTTAGCGTTCCCTACTGCCGCAGTTGAACTGCTTCAATATATGAGCAAAACGTTTTTTAGTCAGAATCGAACATAGGTCATTGTTTTTATACTACGCAATGTAGTAGGTTAATTCCTCAACTACTTATCCACACATTCAGAAACTCATCGGTGATAATCCAACGCTCGCAGAACTTATAAGGGAGGAGCATAGTCTGTATAACTAGCTTCTTTATCTCCGTAGTATGTTGAATACAATAATGGCAATTATACTTTTAAGGATTACGGAACTCCAAAAAGCCAACCGTGCCTTTTATATCGAGTCGTGTTCTGAAAAGCTGTCGTCCAAAATTTTGCTTTGAACGTCTCTTTGTGTACTTGAATGTTCATAAATAAGTATATTGTACTGTTAAATCAACTAGCTACTTGAGACTTTATGGTGTTATTAGGCTTCGTTATTTCAAGGTTTACCTTAGTGATTGCCTTAAATTAAATAGTTTAAAAATAGATAGAGAGATATTATGTGACAAGCTACTTAAATATTTCAAAAGTAGTCTTTGTCGTTAGTTTCATACAATATTTCAACAATATGCATTGATGGTCGCATGCTACTGCCTAAACTTAACTTATCGTTGAAAAAATAACCAACAGTAACCCACTGTACTACCGGGTAGTAGGTACTTGGAGTATCGATAAATTATAATGAACCGGCTTTGTCACAATCAGACAATGGAACTACTTATTAGAGAACCTATTTGAACATAATTATATTTAGTAGACACGTTATACGAAATTGAATACAAAAAGTTGTCAAATATCAATGCTGTGAAAACATCGTTACAAAGGCTATTCCTAATCCACACATTCGAATTCAAGAAATGCAGTGTTAAAAAAGGGTTCACAATTTAAATGTGTTTACTGAAAATGTTGACATATAAAAGATAACACAGTTAACATAAATGCACTTATGGCTCATAAATATCGTTAAACAGAATATAAAATGTTTAACACGAATATTAAATGCATGTGCCATAACCTTCAATAGCCCATTATTATTTCCACTGCAGGGCATAAGTAGGCCTCTTCGCATAAACAGATGGGTGTAAATGTAAATATTTAGGTTTTCTCATGGTTTTCTTTTACCGCTTTTCAGTAAAATTAGAATGTACAAGAGGAATTCTAAAACGTCACATTATGTTTGTTCTAGATTATAAATTACAGCCATACCTATACTTAATTTTTGTTTTGATAAAACAGCCTGATATACTCAATTCTGTACCAAAATCAGCAGTAAAGTAGTAAGCAAGTCATGGCGAGTAGGTTCGTTATTAACAATAAGCTTGCCGCGGCGCGGTTTTAGCCGTATCTTTGCTTACAGATCGGCTTCCGTCGCCAGTAACGTGATGTTACATAACCTATAATCTTCCTCAGAAACTGGGCTATTATACGCAAAAATAACTATTCAAATCCGACTGGTAGTTCCAGAGATTGGCGCGTTCAAACAAACAAACAAACAAACTCTCCCGTTTTCTAAAATAGTATAGATATAATTATTTCCATATAAAAACCATCGTATCAAATATAACTGAGACTATTTATGCTCACTCAGAAAATAAAGATTTACATCGAAAAAGAAAAAACTTAGAAAACAAAACAAAACGGGTGAAAAGAGAAAGTTGCACAAGATTTATTTTTAGAGCGTTCACATATAAAAGTGGCAACGTCGCAATTTAGTGTCATATTTTCGTAAGCATTATGGTTACCTATTTATTTTTTATACAGGTTTCACGTAAATCTAAAAAAATGTTTTTTAAATATAGCTCCGATTATAATAGGATAAAAATCGAAAACCATGATAATATGACACTAAATTGCGACGTTGACACTCTTATGTGTGAACGCTCATATGAGCTGTAAAATGTAAAATCTTAAACATGCATTTCTATTAGTGATTTTTCAAAACTGCACCCTACCGATTTGCCACACATTTCTCTGCAACCTAAGCAGATTGCAGGCGAAATACTGTCTTTATACAAATTTTAATGGGTTCTTGTATGACAACGATGACAGCATAACGTATTCTCTGAGGTACGGAGAGATGTCGATGTGTTTTACAAAGTGCCCATCCATCTACAAACTACTTGAGGTAAGTCCGTTTAACTTTGCCATCTATCGACTCATATTTTACCTTAGCTGTGAATTCTGAATGATTTGTAGATTCTCCTCAGTAATAAAATATTAAACATCATCCTTTCACTTTCTAAGGCATAGTTATATATAGTTACTTTATATAACGATTGCATATACTCATAATTTACATTCGTAATCTATGTATATGTTAAAATAAAAGTCATCGGCTACATGAATAATATATGAGTATCACAGAAATGGCTTAACTGCGTTGGCTAATTTCTGTTTCGTTGCGTGTGCTATCGTTAAATCTTTTTTAAATGAAAGAAAATTGTTGCTAAATCCACAGGCAAAAATTTATATAGCGTTATTATAAAATTGCAATATACACAGGAAACAAAATTACATACCTAGTTCTTTATAAAATCTACTCTGCACTCAAGAATAGTCAATCAGTTTCCATATTAAGTGACGGGATCAGTTTTTATTATCATAGCGTCCAGTGTCGCTGTCAATATTAATCAGTAGTATTTTTAATATCCTTCCAGCATATCTACCTAGTAAATATTGTGCATTATGCAAAAGATTTATTTCCAATAATTTTATTTACATGGAACAAATTTTAATGTTTGCTTTTTTTAAAGCAGATTGACAAGCATTTTTTTATTGTCTACAGCTGTAGCCGAGCCAATAGTCCACCTGACGTTAAGTGGTAACTGTCGCTCATGGTCGTATGCAATGCCAAGAGCGTCGTGAAGTCTCTGCCTATCGTATATTAAAGCTCTCTTTAAACCTCGTTTGATGAAGGACATGTCATAGCGCTCGGACAACACTACAGCTGATAGTTCGTTCCAGAGCCTGCACGTAAAGGAAAGAAATGAACATTGGAAACGAACCGTGTTAGACGAGATCGTGTCCAAGTAGTATGGATGAACTTTGCTGCGATCTTGATTGGTGCTATGATAAAAAGGAGACGATGGCACCAGCTCAGAGCAATCTTCGTGAAACATATGATAGAGCATGCATAGAGAGCCTAAGCCCCTCCGCTTCTCTAGTATTCCAGTTTGTCTGTGAGATTGAGATCACCGACGATTTCACCGTTGGAAGAAGGAAAATGACTGATCGCTGCTGAGAAGCTGGCGATCCTCCTTCTCCAGTCCTTCGGTATTCCATACGATGGTAGCTTTAATAAAAGTGAGTTGTGCTAGATCTTGTCACACGCCTAGGCGATATTAAGGCTGACAGCCTGAGTTATACCCTGCCTTCCAAGGTTTCTGCCCAATGGTTTGTGAGGTAAACGAGAAGATCAGGAGTTAGGAGTTGATGACTCTTTCTAGAACCTCAAACAGCAGTTATGTCATAGGTATTGGTAAAATTATAGGTATCGGGTTTGATTATAGGTATTGGGTTGAAAAATATGATAGGCAACGATTTTACACCTTAACAGGGAATATGCACGGAATTTAAATTTGTGTCATATCTTTAAATTGTACTTAAAAGGTTTATGCTTGCTTAAAATGGGAGAAACAGATAGATACTCTCACTACGCGGACAATGCGTCTCATACACACCTTCAAGTCCCTCAGGGAATCGGCAAATGCTGACATCTTGAAGATGGTATACTTTGCACTGTGCCAATCTGTACTAGGATATTGCATCCCAGCTTGGGGTGGTGCAACAAAGACTTGCCTTCTCAGAGTGGAGAGAGCACAAAGAGCAATACTTAAAGTAATAACTAAAAGGCCCCGCAAATATCCAACAACGAAATTGTACTCAGACTGCAAAGTTCTATCAGTCCGCCAACTCTTTGTGCTTTGATCTGTTCTGAGAAGGCATTCAAGTATCCCATCATCAGATCCAAAAAAGAGAACTGCTGCGCCTCCAACGTACACGACATAATACTACATTCGCAGCACATCAATACCATACATTAAGTACACTCATATATCAAAAAATCCACAACATGATATCCATCTCGAGCCTAAACACATTTAAACTTACGTCTAAAATCACAGAGTGGCTACTACAAAACCTAAAACCTTATAAATATATTTTTTTTTAAATATTTGCAACCTAGAAATAAAATTAATGTGTAATAGAACGACACAGTCTACTATTTGTAATTGTTGTGTAGATACTCTTAAGGCTGAACACTGTCTCTCAAGACACAGGTTACCCTAGTTTGAGAGGCAGGGTTACTTTTACTGTACAGATTTAAATCATACAACAATGATACACTGGACAAACAAACACGGGACACAACCAATGACATCATTAAAAGCGCGCGTAAAATGGTAGCGTTTGAACCCTTTGCACGACTTATGCCCAAAAAGAATAACGTCCAATGAACTGCTCAAATATATTTATTGTTTTTATTTTATTTTTAAAAATAATTTAAAGCAAGTATATATTTTTTCTATGTTAAGAAAATGTAAATGATTAATTTAAGAAATAAAAAAAAAACATACATATTCCTAGCAAATTCCATAAAAGCATTGTACCCTTCACTCACCAGAAAATCTCAACTTTGTGTCACCTGTGATTGACATTATTTTACGTATGTATGAAAATTTACTACCTACAATCGTATAGTCTGTGAAACAGTAGCCAGTTGATCTTGGAATGAATGTCGAAACCAGCAACAACCGTAATGAAACATTTATGATCATGAAGATAAACCATCATATTCATAAATTAAAATACAGCTATACTTGTAATCCTTGCGGGCAAAACTAATTAATATAGGCTAAAATTTATTAGTATTTGGAAATATTTACAAAACATTTGAATTCGGTTACGTGGTTTAGTTTACGTAAGTAAGCTTAGTTTTAAATTATCTATTCTCCTACGGCTAAGCTTTTATATTCTAAAAGATATAATATAACCCAATGCTCTTAAAACGTTGCTTAACAGCAAAAATTAAACATTCAAGAATTCTCAATATACAATAATATTAATAATTTACGACTTGATAGAACATTATAAAATCGAATTGAAAATATAAATGTTTTAAGTCAAGTTCAACATCAAGTCTTATTTTTGTGGTCTATAAATTTAGACCATTTAATATTGACCATAAACTACAATAACTCCACTGCATGTCGCTGCCACTAGTAAAAAAATATACCTTATATCTTTAGATGCACTACAGCCAATCAGCACAACTGTATACATATTATATTATTTAACTGTTTACGGTTGAGTTAAAGATTGTAAAATCTAAATAGGTGTATCAAAAACTGTGCAAATGAATTATTTAGTACTCACATGTTACCAACATTTAAAATACTTCCTATCCATATAGTTGGTTATATGCAATATATTCAAGCATAAAATTTGTTAAAGTAATTATATTCTAGTAAGCAATTAAACGAACAATGTTATTAAGGAAAAACGTTATTATACCGCAACCGTCGTAGTACTCGTAACAACGTTAATTTGAACTGATCCCATTAGCAGGAAGGAAGCTTCAAGATAAATAAATTCCTTAAAAGATCTATACAAACAATTTTATTAAAGTCTTCCTCTCCAATTAACATTTTGCTGAGATAAAAAGGGTTCACGACAGATATCCGAACGGCACGTACCGTTTTGGCCAGTAAAACATTAAAAAGAACATAAAGTTGGCGAAGCTATCTCAACAAACTAACGTTAGGGGAATCTCTCCCAGCTAGTGGGGTCAGGTATTGTGAAAAAACCAACGGCGATATCACAACAAACCTCTAGATGCTCGGCATCGTTGCCGTTGTTACGTGAACGTGACCCGAATGTTCAACCCTCAATGTTCAGGGATACTTCACAAATGTTTCCTTTACGATACGCGATCTTTTCCGTTACTGAATACGTACTAAACACGTAAATAGCTATGCGATCACCTTAACTTTGTCGTTTAGATGTATTTATAGATGACTACAATCTTTGAGGATCTACTTTATTTTTATGTGACGGCTTTGAACCTATTATCGGCATGATGAATAGAATTTTCATTAATGCATTGTGTTATCACGATGTATTCGGTAAACACTGAATGGCTTTTCGAGGCGTGATTTTTATCAGGTAAATTTGATCGGCCGCGTCAGAAAGTTTAGATTTCACCGCCCTCCAACGAAGTAGGTATATACAAGCTGGCGGCATACTGTATAGTGACGGTAAAGCCCTCATACGGCGAGGCGGGAAAAAAATCATGCCACACAGGTCGGGCAACAGCGTTATTTGGTAAGACTGTCGACTCTGCAATCGTAAATCTGCCCGCTAAGTGTAACAATTATACCGTAAATCTTTAAAAACGTCAAACCGGGTGTCGCCTTTGTCCAGTAGTGAAAATATTTCAGCTGAAATGCTATTTAATTTCACTTAATTTTGAATTAGACTTCTAGTCGTAGACTTGTGCACTCGTGCAGTGCTATAAGCTTTTTGTGCAGTTATAATATACAAATAGTTTACTACCTACTTCTAGAAAAAATAAAAGACAACTTATTAATTTGAATGATGCAAAGAACTTCGTTCGAGAATTAGGGCGCAGACTCAATAATGTGTGTGGTGAATCCCGCTCTGGGTCGTTCCTGGTGCAAAGTTGGCCATTGCCATTCAGCGCGGGAACGCAGAAAGTGTTATGGGCACCTTTGCACCGGGAGCAACCAGGGGCGGGTTATTTGATTAAAATTATAAAATTATTATTTTGATGTAATTAATCTTATAAGGAATAAAGTTAATATTATATGTCAAAATTATAAATTAAAGACTCATATTTATAATTTAAAAAAAAAAAATTAAATGATATTGTAAACTAACGCAATTTCTGTGCGTGTCGGTCATGAACATTTTTGTGTTGATTTTATGTTGGAAGTCTTAACGTTCATAAATATTTTATGAGCCTCAAGATCACCATAATAGAATGTCAGTCAGCTCACTGACTATGAGAAGAACTGGTAAAAACTAGTAAGACACAAATTTTAATCGCCAGATAGTTCGGTATGTGTTATACTTATAACTTTAACAAATGCAACAGGATGCTATCGAATTACCATAAAAAAAGCTTACATAACGTAGCTGAAAGCCTGGTTAAATTAACCTATAATTAAAGTATTTAGATATTTCTTCGATCATATAACTTTAATATTCAGAATGGCATTATTTTGTCGCTACATTAAGAAACACGGAATTCGTTTTAACGCCGCCCGGCTCGATACTGCTCGTTTCGTTTTCCCTTCCGCGTCGGCCGTCGACTCAAAGCTGCAGGGTCAAGGTGATTAGCTAATTTACTTGACACGTGATTTATATGTTTGAACAGATAAGAGAAATGTAGCTTAAATCATATTATACGTTGAGAAAGGTACTGATTACATAATTACAAGCAGGGATTCAATTCGAAAGCTGCAGTATTTTTAGAAAATATTTTTGGGAAAATGGTATTTATTTCACAAATGTTTAAATTATAAATGATAAAGATAATGATGATGATAACCTACCCTGTGAAGAGTTTTTATAATTATGTAGAAGTAACTGCGCTAGTTGCCAGTCCTCGAATGAGTAGCTATAGGTATATTCGTAGAGACATCAAATCTCTATAAGCCTCGGAGAACAAGATAAGAACATCTTTCACTGTTGGCACTGGTAGTCAGAAGCCTGAAAATTCTGGGAGGCGCGGAGGATGATGATTATACATTTATATGCTGTAACGATGAAACTACACATTGTTGTGTGATCTCTGATGTGCAAGGTAATCACTGAAACCAGAACTTGCTTACCATGATGGATCAGTAGCATAGAACATGCGACTACTTTACTATACAAGAGGTTGTGAATTCGATTCCCACTTGATACAAAACTTGTGTGATTCTTTGTGCAGTCTTTCGTGACACAATTGTTTGCTAGTGCCTTATCCCTGAAATCAGAAATATTGAAGTAGTTATTGCAGTTGTTATTTATTACTCCATACATTAGACACGCGCCTATATATTACACCATTGTAAATTCAATAATTTTGTCAAAATAAACTATTTAAAATACAGCCATTGTCACACCCGCACCAAATCACTAAAGTTTCTTGGTAATCAGTAGAAATTAGAAGATGTACAAACAAAAACATATTCATTTGAATATTTATATTACATTTATTATTTCGTACGGATCAGTAACATAAAGCGAACATTGTATTTTTACATAGTTTGCTACGTGTTCGAACTCTTCGAATGAGCTTATGCCAAATCCATACGGAATAAAGCGAACAAGGCTTTTCCAGCCACAACGATTCGACAATTCCGATGCATGTTCATCCATTGTGTGAAACTCTAAACTACGTATTTCAAGATTGTGTAAACATAAACTGGTTTATACCTACTATTGTTTCATCAAAACAGTTAAACATAAATGCAAATATCATAAAATGAACAACTTTTAATTTGTATATAAGCGTGTAATGCGATTGTGTCATTTTGCATGAAATTACTAGAATTAATTTTATGAAATAACAGAATGTATTGTTTTGTCGTGTGCATAATTGATTTGCATAAACCAGTAAATATACATATTTCTATTGTCATTGCCTTTCATATAAATGAACATGACGTGTACTTTCATACTACGTATGTACTATGTAGCTACATAGTTATCGCAAGTGTACGTGTACTTCTTCTACTCCTGCACCTCAGTGACCGCTTACGATCAACCAGAGTAAGCTTATTTTGGTAGGCTGTTGTAGATTATCTAGGTAAAAGTATTTATAATCTACCCACCAGCCAAGTTTCAACATCATATTTAATGTTAAAGTGTAGATATAATTTCAAAGTTAGCCTAAAACCTACTGCGATAATATATGTAGAACAATATAATTCAAACACAACAACCCGATTCAATTGAGTTTGTCGTAATAAATTTGTGCACAGCACTAATTACAACACCACTGCAATTTTGAACATTGACATTAAAACTGGTGAATTCAGTGCTGTTACAACAATCTTTATTTGAACTGGTTTGCTGCTTTGTTCGCTTCAGCTCTACATTATCACTTAACACTTTCCGAGACAGTAAACGTGTATGGCCGTGATGACAACAAAACATCTATTGTGTCTACAGTAGTGTCCATGAAAGGGTTAAGTGTAAAACATCTTCTCTTACAAAGAAACAATGAGCACACACTTGCCCAAGACGGATTGGTGGTTTCAGTCTTGTAGGTGTAATATTAGTCCAGGTTTCATCACAATGCTTTCTTTCTGACTGATATATTAGTCAGTCAGTAATAATATATCCAAGATAAAATTAAAAAAAAACGAACTTTGAATAAACCATATTGGACTACGACTACGGTTTCAAATCTATTACGCCATCACGAACATGAATGGACTTTGTATGATTGTTTATTGACAGATATCACATAATTAGGGGCAGGCATAACATACTATTATAGTCGATATGCGGGCCTTGCTCACTAATCCAGTTATGGGACAGGTCACGCTAGGAGAACAATTATTTATTTGTAACATTTATAAATGACACTATTATTATAACCTTGTGTGTACAACATTATTTAATGTTCAATATTTTATTTCAAATAAATAGCCCATATTTGAGCATTTTTTTAAATGTTATGTATCTATTATTAAAAACATGGTGTAATGTAGTTACTTTCTACCTCTTATATGCAAATAAGTTAAGGGTTCGGCACCGGAAAAGTACTATCAATGTCACTTTTAAAAGTAATATGTACTTTGAAGTTTCAATAACACATTATTAACATACGGTGAACGAAAACATGGTGCGACAACCTGAACTAGGATCTGTGAATCCTCTTTGAGGCAGACGCCTTCTTCTCGGTATGCTAGCAAACAACTTGCCTACATATATGACATCTGCCTAAAGAATAAAACTGATTATATACTCGTAGTTTGGATGCCAAAATTCAGTAGTATCTAACTGAGTAACTGTAGTATTGATAAATCAAAGATTTGCATAGGATCGAAATTGGCCGATCCAATATGATAAATGGCTTCTACCGCAACGATCCTGAGTTTGTGAGCTAATATTTAATGTCGCAAAATATACCTATACTGGCATAAATCTAAACTAGATTTATAGTTAAAACTACGAGTATACTGTCTCATAAGAGTAAATAAGGCAATAGCTTATATAGTGCAGGTGTAACAACCGGAAATTGTCCAATATTCTGGGAATAAGTACTTACAACGTTTTGGGAATTTAACTTTTTAAAAATAAAAGAATATTAAAACGAAAGGATATTCTTAAACCTCAGTATTAACTGTAATCTATGCACATGTATTATCTAAGCATGAAATAATGATTATGAAACACAATTATGCCGTTAACGGCCATTGGAGAAGGAGATGAGGGAGTAAATTGACTAAGAATCGATGTGGTAGTTTCACCTCCGATCCTCGTACTCACCGAAGAAAACGAATTAGCATGGAATCTAACTTGACCCTATGAGAAAGTAATACTTTCTCGATCGAATGGACCCATTTATGCTGCAACCAGAAAGATGCTTCTACCGGAAGATTATGATTCATAGAATTGTAATGAAGTCACATTTGTCTAATACACTCAGTAAGTTATTTTTGTTACAAATAGTACTTAATTTCAAAAATCTCAAATGCTATTCACTTTTATAAATTGACATCCTAAATCTAAAACAAGTTTCTCTAGCATCGTTGTAAAGTTATGCAGCACATGTCCACTAGCATAGATTTTCACAAGCAACCGCTCGCATTGTTCCATAAGTTTTGAGTCAAATTTGTATCTTCTAAAACTTTACCCATTTCGATGATGATTCTATGCTATATGTAAGAAAACGCTGTACTAGTAGTGTTTAAAAAACATGCATCATTATCATTTAGGCCGAAAAATGTCTACAGCTAGACATAAGTCTACCCCAAATATCGCTGCATTGGGTCGCCCTCATCGATCGGTCCTTTTTTAACCGACTTCAAGAAGGAGGAGGTTTGAGGATTGAGGAGGATTGATCCTTCTTGGCTGGCACCGACTCCAAAATAACTGATTAAAAACTATAAATACTAAAGTATTATATAGGTATCAAGGATTGCGTTGATTCCCCTTTAATGTTCTTTGCTATGAAGTAATTAAAATCCTATTATCTACTTTTTAGTTAAGGATTGAACATATAGGTGTTGTTTGAAGCCGGTTTATCCTGTTATCTTCCTGTTCCTACATCACATTTCCTTCACCCTTTTAAAGTAGCCAGGCAACCATACCAGCTTGACACGATGGCTTTTCTGATGGTGTCAACCACTTCTGACAGCCATTAACTGCTTACCATAAGGCAGAGACTGGAGTCATTTTAGTAGCCACAATAAAACAAAAATATGTCTATCATAAAAGCAACTAATTTTAATTACACTGGCAAATACAACTAATTTATTTAAAACATTTCAAAACAAATTTAACAATCTTAAAACACCAAAAGCTTACTAACTCTAATGCTCCTTAAACAAAATAAACTAGTATGTACGGACAAAGGAGTAGATTATACTACAGTGTAACTTTTTCCCAAGTATCATTATTTTTGCAGCACTACAGATATTGGTCTGGCGTAGCAAAGATATTGCCTGTAGCTGTCACCGACAGTACTTTCAACTGGCTTACACACTTGTGTCGTCCCACCGCATTGTACTCTATGAACCGACGATGTTATCTGTATTCCTATATTATTTACTTTTACTCAAACACTTTAAGGTTACTATAGTGCGAATAACTTCATGTATTATTTATAACTAACTTTTATTCGCGGCTTTGTAAAAGAAAGATACATCATCTTCTAGTTTAGTTGAGAGTACGCATTGTTTTATAATTTAAACCGTATTACCTATGGTAATAACATTATTTTTTGCCCGACTGACGCAGTCAAGAAGGGTAATGTTTTTATTAAATTTCATTCATCACTTTTCAAACAAATATAGTTACGTACCTATTGGTAAAATACGTAGGTAATCTCACAAAAGTTTTCTAAATACAATAATAAGGACTTTTCTTTCATTTAATTAGACACATTACTTCTATTAATTAACGACCTAATTTGGTATACAATGTACAAACATTAGATAGTCTATTTCTGTTTTCTTTAACTGTGACGAGTCCTACATAACAGTTATTGTTTTAACTTTCAAAAGCAAACAAGAACTTAAAATGTATTCGTCATTCATGTTAATATAAACTAACGTATGAAATGAATAAGTAAACTGGAGTAATAACTTGATAAAATCTCAGCTAGTTCTGAGTCTTATCTCGCAGCAGTTCTGTGCCATACTCTAACTCTAAAACGAGTACGCTGAGACTAATTTTAAGAAATAAGAATGCATACACTTTTTGAACGTATGTTTCTAATTTATATACATTTATATGCACATATATTATGTATATTAGAAAATATACGCTGGATTTATATACTATTTATTAATGTTATATTTTGGTATATTTCATGAGGATTATGCTGGCGTTATAGAAGAACGCCGCGCCTTATACCTAACTACATTACCGAGATATGCTTCAGAATTGGAAAGTAGCGCAGTAATTATGGATTTCATAGGTTTTAAAACAAAGATTATGGAAAAATAAAAATAAATTTGTTGACAAAATATTTATTGACAAGAATTTATCTAAAAAGTTAAATCGCTTTGTAAATAGGAAAGTTGTAACAAATTCTTACTTTGGGTAGATAGTACTGTATATTTTCTGTGTTATTATTGTTATAAGAGAAAGCCACGAACTTTAAAATATATTTTTTATATGTAATTTAGAACACAGCGAGATTACTCTTGGGATAATTATTTTTTTTAGATCATAAAGCTGCGAGTGGGAGAGGATGATTTCGCTCTACAGCGCAAGCAATCAGCACTATTCTTGAGTTGTGTTTTTGCAGTGAAGAATTACAATAGCTGTCGGTTGCAAGTACAGTGAAATATGATGAATGAAACTATGATGATTTTATGACCATTTTTATTAACATTGCTCAAGACTTTACAACGTTGCTATAGTGTCAATAAGAATAAAGCTCAAATGCAAGCAGTTAACAGCAGAAATTTTACTTGATACATGTTGTTTAGTAATTACCCACAATAATATAATATAATAATATATATAATATAAATTACATAGGTAAACTATTAATAACTTCGCTAAATCAGACAATATTATAAAATCAAACCAATCTTAAAGACCTATAAAGAGGTTTAGCAAAAACTTTACTGCTTTATTCAGCTGAATATACTTATTTAATTTCTGTCTATGACATCTAAAGCAATCGTTCAATTTTAGTGCGGTCTTATTTGTAATAATATTAATCTTAATGCTTTATAACTAGAATTAATTGGGACCGATTATGTGTATCATTGTGGTTTATATTTGGTAAGTAATTTAAAAAATATATGGTAATAAAAAGTTTATGTGGTGGTAGATCCTTGCTGGTTTTAGCATAAACTGACCGGATCGAACATAAAATTATCTACTTGGGGTTGCGTTTCATCTGGCAATTGAGAGTGTATAATACCTAATTCCGTTCCGTTCGTTTTCACCTAAAATAGAAAAAAACCTCGTTTTGTATTCATTACCGTGTGTGACGTGAGGGCCTAGGCAAGTGGCATAGATTTTTATTCTATTGATTGAGTGATTTAAAAATGTATGGGATTGACATAAGATAACGCCAACATTGTCGTTAGCTTATGTCAATCCTATACTTTTATTTCTTATAGAATAGAAATCTATGCCACTTGTCTAAGGCCTCTGTTCATTTAGAAAACCTGTCATAGCAGTGAGCCACATGGTTATAGGTAATCAAATACCATTTATAATCGCTAAAAATACGGAGTTTGTCAAAAGAATACTAAAAAGCTAATATACTCATCAGCAGAAACAGAATACTATCAGTATCGATTAAAACCTAACTCTAATAAAACCTTACTCTAACTTGTTCTTAAATAGGTACCGAAGACAGATTTCGTAAATATAGTCACTTGTGAATACCTACCTACCTACCTACCTACTGTTATTTATAACGCGAATACTTAAACAACAAAAGTAAATATTAGCTTCCAATAATTAAAATTCAGTAAACAAAACAAAAAAAGACGTCAACATAAAATGTGGAAACCGTTAAAATTTTGAAGCAATAAAAAAGCTTTTAAAAGTAAAACATTCAATTACGCTGAGAACGTACTGGTACTATACAAACGTATAGCTCGGTGTTGTCCAAATAGCAAAGCGTTAGAAACGACAAAAGCAATATAAAAAGATGCTAAAAATAGTTAGCAACGCTATGTGCAATAGTTAACATTAGTTTCAAAGGTATTTATTACTGGGTACCTATTAAATTGCGTGTAAATACTACGTGTACTTTTTCCCGGAGCGAGCTCGTCATCCAGGTATATAAAGAATTATTTCCACAAATTCCCGCCAACTAGTGATAGCCCACCGAGCGACGTGTCCGGTGAATCAACGAGTAGCGCTCCGCTCGGTCGGGCAAAAACGGAAAACCATTTTACGGTCCATTGTGAAAGAGGATTGGCAATTTCGTTCCGAGCTTACCCGACCATCGGCTGGACGGGTTTTACAACGTCTCTGATGTAACGCGAATGTTCTGACGAAACTCTTTAATACATGCGCACTTCGTTTGCTGATTCATCACTTGATTTTTCTTTATTCCATCCGAAGGACTGTTTACCAAATCGCGCACTCTACCTTATACTTTTACGATTTGGCTTTAGTATAGAGGCACTTGTTTAACCTATTTCTGTCTTATTTTAAGAATGTGGGATGCACGTACATTTATTACGGTGGTTTTAGTTATCAATTCGATATTAGCTACTCTAATATTAATATTTTAGTGTTTACTATTTCTACATAATTATATCAATATATGAAGTTATATTTAATTAGTATATTTTAATATTTTTATTTGTTGAAATTTAAAGTCACAACTCAGCAGTTGAAACGAACAAGAATCTCAACTAGTAAAACCGCAGCTAAAAACGATACATTTATCAATTTATTTGGTTCAGTTGAGTCGCAACATCGACGCTTAGAAAAGTGCTGGCTTAGAAAAACACTAATATTTCCCTTTTTTACATCGTGACGATCGCACACCGATACTCCTGGAATTGCAAGCGTTTATAGGACACGATATCCAGTTACCAGCGACCGAGCCGTATATTTTATTGCCATTTTAGTGCTATAAAAAGTCACCTGCAATACAGAGAAATTCCCAAGTATTTGAGCCGTTTATATTTAAAGGATGACTTAGAAAATCATCTACATGAAATTCAATTATGTTAAGTTCAGTTTTTTTTTTATATTAGCGTACCAAAGTGGTTCAGTGGAATTCAGAAGTGGTAGCCACCATTCCAAAAGCCATTGTCTCCAACTGCTGGTAAGATGGCCTCCAGTATGTTAGCTGGAAATAAGATAGGTGAAGGGAATGAGGGAACTGAGGAAAGAGAAAAGAGGAAAAATTGGGCCTCCGGCGCTCTCACTCACTGAACGAAATATAATATTATGGGTAGTACTTACTACTTTTACGTCGATCTTTTATGAGAGGGTAGTACTTCTCCGGTCGATTCGGCCCGTGTATGCAGAAATCACCAAGAATCTACTACCGTATAAAGTCAAATAAAGCGGTAAAATCAGTCAGATAAAGCAATCAAATCAGTTCCAATCATTTCTTAATGTAAATGGTTACTTAATATGAATATAACCTAAGGTATTTTTAAAATAATATTTAAATTGCCTCGTTATAGGCAGTGCGTATCTACGTCTGTAGGTAAAATATTGCGTGTTCAATTCTCACATGGGACCAAACTTTGTGTGATTGATAAATATTTGTGCCGAATTTGGGCATGTTTTATGTTGGTTAATTGTATATTTGTAAACTCCTCTGCGACACAGGGTACATTGCAAAAAACAGCACTATTGTCTTTATAACTACTACACAATATTAATATAGTTATCCCCGTTTAAATATTACTTAAAAATATTTTGGTCATAAAATCTGTATAAATTGATTCATAGAAAAAGTTTGTGACACAATACAGATGTTTTAAATTGCCATGCATGCACATCGCGCCGTTGTTTTGTATTAAAATTATCCATATCATGTACAGAGTAGTTGTGTCGATTTTCACTAGAAACAACAACTTCTTTGTGCTCCGAATGGAATCATGAACTAGTAATCGTTCATGATTCCATTCGGAGCACAAAGAAGTTGTTGTTTACCTACTACTAACCATCAGATGGGCTGGCTGACACGTCTGCCACTGTAGGCATACGAAAACATTCGTTATTTTGCTACGATAAGGTTTCCATAAGTTCATAAAAGTGTAAAAAATCGTTTTTCTTTTTAAATTTGATATCATAAATTTGATACCAGTATCAAATTTAAAAAAAAAATTAAAAAATAACTGTCTACAGATAAAGCTCATAAATTATATTATTGAATGATGTGAGCATTTAACGTTTCGACTTTCAAATAAGCTTTCAAATTATTCGACCCGTAATTTCTGTAACACAGCACGTGCTGGTAATAAATTGGCCGTAGGGTCCATAATAATTAGCTTCTAACGGGTGGCGCAAAAGTAAAGACCCTATTTGGTTCAGCTATAACATTTTTTCTAAATTAGAAAACTAGATTTAGATTTTTTTAAATGTATATTTGTGCCATTAAATTTCGTACCATAAGGATTTAAAGATGATGTCTTTTAAATGGTGACCTCCAGAGTTGATACACATTTGAGCCCTATTTATGACATTTTGCATAACTTGCCGTAACACTTCCTGCGATATGTTCGTTATTTCTTGACGAATGTTTTCTTTTAGAGCTGCGAGAGTCTGTGGCTTGTTCACATACACCCGAGATTTCAAAAAACCCCAAAGAAAGAAGTCTGGACTGGTCAGATCGGGTGATCTTGCAGGCCAAGGCAAATCGCCAAAACGAGAGATAACTCGGCCTGGAAAAGCGTCCCTCACTAAGTCCATAGTGTCGCGCGCTGTGTGTGCCGTAGCGCCGTCTTGTTGAAACCAGATGTGCTCCAGCCCCAATTCGTCCAAACTGGGTATCAAAAACTCACGTAACATGGTTCTGTAGCGTTCTCCAGTGACAGTAATCGCATTGCCTCCAGCGTCTTCGAAAAAATAGGGTCCGATCACTCTGTCAACACAGATGCCACACCATACAGTAACTTTTAGTGGGTGTAGAGGTGTTTCTTGAATAATGCGCGGATTATCAGTGCCCCAGAACCGAGTATTCTGCTTATTGACATGCCCTGAGAGATGGAAATGGAAACGCAGGAAGTGTTACGGCAAGTTATGCAAAATGTCATAAATAGGGCTCAAATGTGTATCAACTCTGGAGGTCACCATTTAAAAGACATCATCTTTAAATCCTAATGGTACGAAATTTAATGGCACAAATATACATTTAAAAAAATCTAAATCTAGTTTTCTAATTTAGAAAAAATGTTATAGCTGAACCAAATAGGGTCTTTACTTTTGCGCCACCCGTTATTACAAATGCCTTATACAAACAGATTCATAATATATAATATGTCTCATTCGAAATTGAAATTTTAACGATAATTCTCTAAATGGCGTGTATAAGACAAAGTTGCTGATTTCTTCTGTCTATGTTTGGGATTTCTTTTTAATAAACTACACAACGCATCTTTATACAATGCATAATAATATCATTTAGAAAATTTCTTTCGAGATTTTCATGTGCATAATACATCATTGTATTACTTCTGCGACGCCCTGGCAGGTGGCTCATTGTTGATAATATTATTTCATGTATAACAACGCACTAGTTGACGAATAAATCTTTTAATCGAAAGACGGTTACAAGTTACGGTAGAACCGTCGCATCTCCACTATGGTTGGTACTGAATCGGCCACACCAGTAGCACGGTTTCATGCCATCTTTATCAGACCGGCGTTGTCGGTCCACCTTGTGAGAACCTGTCAAATTCATTAATTCATCAAAAATTGTTTATTAATAATTATAGGCATAATAAATATAAAACAATTTTTAATAATAACATTTAACAACAATTATTAATAATTGTTTATATAAAATTGTTTATTAATAATTTTGTTGTAATCTTGACTTTTTTGTTAAGTATTTTGTAATTTCGATTTTTTTACAAGTGTTTGTGATGTAAATAGTAATTCGTGAAAATTCCTCATACATAAATGCTAACGTCGACATTATCTTAAACATGATGAGAGTGATAGTCCTTCGATCAACCAAAAGGTTTGATTCTTTAAAAAAAAATGACGTTCAATATTCATCTGAGTACTATTTTTTTTATTTTACAAACACATGCCTCTAGAGAATTTAACGGGCTGTACATAATTCAAAGTAAATTGCGATGTGAAACTGTAATTTCTGTATGTGTACTTTATTCAATTCAATATATTCAAAGGAAATTCATTCAGTTTGATCGACACCTTCATCCGACGCTGCTTCGGTATTGCAGTACACACGAACACTGCCAGTTAATAACCAATTGTTAAAAGGTAATGTTTTTCGAATTTATACATGAATGTTTAATAATTGAAGGATAGCTGTGTGAATTTTACTAAGCATGGCAATTAATGTAAATGAATACAACTTGGACACATCGACGTTTCGTTAGCAGACTTACTGAAATGAAAACAACCAGCAGGAGAAAACACTTGATCACGGTTACAAAAGGTTACGCTACTTGTTGTGTTTCTGCAGTGTGGTAGATTCTAGTGCTCCTTAATAAAGTGCACTATTAGCAAAAAAAGACTATGATTTTATTTACAAGTTGTGTTTTCTTTTCATAACATGATGTTAGCGGCAAAAGTAGACGCCAAAAACAAAACCAATTGAACTTTTGACGCTGTTGAAGTACGTTAACTGTTATCACTTTACATCAGATGGGCCTTTTGCCCGTCTATTACCACTTGCGGTAATAAAAAACCTAATAATCAATATTTACAAGTCCATTCGCCAACAAGGCAAAGTTGAATCATTTTCAATTACTTTTACTATATCCAGGTACCTGCATACTTTATTCGTATATACTTAAATGTTTATTTTTATAATTATTAATACTTAAATTAGCGTTCTCACTTTTTTAGAGTTGCGTTTTCGTCTATCTGTCTGTCTGTGTGTGACCTTGTTATTAGGAACGCGTGTAAGTATGAAGCTCAAATTTACCTATATCGAATACTCTTATAAGCAACTTCTTGAAGCTGGAAGCTGTGAAAATATCAAAGTTACATGTCAACGCAATCAAAACATATATTATAGCCATTCGTGTTATTTACGTATATTACTTTTGTACGGAACCCTCCTCGGTGCGCGAGTCCAACTTACACTTGACCGGATTTTTAAATTATTAAAATGACTGCGGTTTTTTACAAAGGTATATCTATCTATATCGTCTGTAGCGTTGCTTCTTTTTGAGCGACGACTTTAAACGAAAATCTATTTCCCTTATGTGATAGCATAGTTCATAAAGACTAAATAAAAGGATAAGCAGAAGTAGGCAATTTTTCAAAAATAGTCCTCTTCAACTTTAAGAATTTTCTTGCACTTTGTATTTGCTAGTGTAGCTGATTAGTATCAATCTAAAGGGAACTGAAAATCAAACAAAAACATAAAAAGTAAACAAAACAAACCAAAGAAAACCAATAAAACCTATAGGAAATACACCACAATTGAACTGCATAAATACGTGCTTATAAGCTATGTTCATACGTCCTGCCATCTCATTTAAAAGCTCGTGTAAAAAGATTAAATTGCTTGCAACAAGAACAAAATCACGCGGTTCGCAGAGTACATATATTAAAGCTCTTATATTTCCGAAAACGTATTTTCTTGCTCATAATCCCTTGACAGGAAAAGGTTCGTAATCAAATAATGTCAGTTCATTGAATCACTTCATACAGTAAGTGGTAGCTAGCTATATTTGTAGAGTTGTCCCAATAAATAAGTGTTCATTTACACAAGGTGTGAAAAAGAAGGTTGCATGATATTTTGTTCTAAGTTAATTTTGAAATTTAATTTTACTTTATGAAACTCGCAACGTTTAATCAGAAGTTCAGAATTTAAAACTCATTTAGCTCATTCGATTTCTAGTATGTATCTGTGTAGTCGCCATTTATATATATTTAAACTAATAATATAAATTTAATTTTTTGTACGTATTTTGTTTGTATGTTTGTTATGGATATACTTTAAATCTACGTAACGAATTTAAAAATTCTTATATCTTTAGTAAGCTACAAATAGAGGTAACATTGGTCATATTTTATTACTAGCTTTTGACGACAGCTTCGCTCGCGTTTCTCAATAGACATTTTATATAATTTATATATTGTTTTCCATATTATTACCTACATTCATACAATCCCCCATTTTATCTCTCATTTCATCCCTTCTGAAATATACAGTATGTACCCAAACGCAAATTGTCACTATAATTACTCAAAAAAAGATTTTGCATACAATATTTTATCCCTGTAAAAGCCAGATCCAGTAATATTTAAAACAGCATTCATTTATATCTTGGTTAAAGCATCAAAATATTATTTTTCTCAACTAAAACTTAAAAAAAACTTTACAATTAATATTTCACCCTTTAGATCACCCCTATCAAAAGTATTAAAAACAACATTTTTAAGTATCCTAATAATTATACTGATTTGCACAACGATTACTTAAAAAACAAAGATCGTACAACATTTCATCCTTAATTTCACCCTTCTAAAGCCACCCCTGTCAAAAATCCCCTTAAGTAATCACATGAATGCATTTATTATTGTTACAAATAGCCTGTTGACAATGGTAGATACAGCGATGTTAAATTACTAAAACCCATATCAATTACCCAAACCGAAGAGAATTATAATGCGGCCCAGCATGTTGGCGTCGAACCGCGAACAGCTTTCGTCTGGATAAACGGAGGCCTATTTGAAATTCCAATTAGAAAGTTTTCTCATTTACTTGAATCAGGGCGTAGAGTGGCGGAAGGGCAACAATCCGCGCTGATTAGTCCTGGTCTCCACCCTGCATCAGATTTAAAGGGTATGGGTTCACCGCATAAACTAATCCTTCATTGAGGACTACCCCATTTGAATTATTTTTGGGCCAAACCCTGCGGCTGCTCTATAGATTATTCAAACGTGGTATTTAAAAAGAAATTGATTCAGTCAATTAACATTTATGTTTGTGACGAACTTACTTTTATCTTTATATCTAGAAGTATGTAAGTAAGCCAATACACGGTATACATGCGGAGCTACGGATATGTAAACGTAATCCTTGAAATAATTTTTATATTGCATCAGTAAACGTCCAAAAACTCACGGGAAATTAATAGTTTACTGAGAGATTGCTTTATATTGTACTAAATTTACTTGTTAAATAATAAGTACAGTTAGAACCTATATTTTTTAAGGTAGGTACTATATTCGTCTAATACCCGTAATATTGTAGGTTAATATTCTTGATCGTGTTTTGACAAGCAATTAATAAAAGAGTTCATTGCTCCTTCGCCCATTTAATTTACGTTGTCTATTTATAATAATCGATTTCATTTAATAAAAGCTAAACAGAATGATGACATACTTATTTAGGCAAGTATAACAAAACGAAGGAAGTCAAATTTCCGGAGAATTTGGCACCTACTTCGAAAAATAATATTTTTCTTGATAGATGTGACGCCGCCCGTCCGTCCATCGACCACAAACAAACTCAGAAATACGGATATTACTGATTCAATATTCTACGAAAAGTTATGTTGCCTTTCGATAACTTCCGAGTTTTCTATACTACTATCGATTCGGCGCCAGGCCAATTTATTCAAAAAGTATCAAGCGTGAACCACCCAGACACGGAAGTTACCCAGTTGAAAATTGAATTTATCAAACTTTTCCGGCACAAACAGATAGGTACTTTATAGACTGTGAAATGCAATTTACTTTCAATTGCTACCAATCGAGTGAATTGAAGCTTGTAATACTAAATGTACCAATGAAATTTGCCCTCGAAGTATCCAAAGCGCACTACTACCATCCAATAGAACCTGATTTATTAACAATAAACCGGTATGTGCAGGGAATTTACCCCTATTTAATTAACCATATTCTTCGTAAATTTATTTGAGAAGTATTGTGCCACGGGCTCTAAGTAAAGATTACTAGAGTCACTACGCTATAGGTAACGTTAGTAATAGTATCAGTTCGTACCGTATGCACCATTAGTAGTACTAGTGTTGCTCACTATCTATTCTTCGTATGAGGGTAATCAAAAATACGTGCAGTTTAGGTAAGTATGTTTATAATAGTATGGATATCAAGTAGTTATTGGACATCAAAACTTTTTTCATTAAAGAAAAGTATTTTACTAAGTTAACATATCATAAATATACAACGAAATCTTTTGTGCTATAATTAAATAATTACTTCAATTAAATTAAATACTATACTTAGTCCATATTTCATTACCAACCACCACACTGTATGTATGATCTTCTGTTTATACTTATTTCGTAGTTCCTACTATGTTTATACTTAATATGAACAATCGACCGGGTTTTGTGTGACCGCACTACATGCAGTGGAACAGCACCTTATTATACACTAGCTGTTGCCCGCGACTTCGTTCGCGTGAAAATTCAGATGTGTGCCTGTATGAGAATATTTCTTACCTAATCTTACGGCAATCGTACATTGTATTAGTAATAAATATCAGTATAATCCGTCTCTAAGGCGAATCCGATTTAAATCTATTCACCCGCTAACCCTAAAACAGAGGAAATTTTGCGATATTTAACGAAACTTGCCACTCCTATTTTCCCACTTAATAAGAATAGTTCCTAGTTTGGAAATCGTATTATCAAAACTCCCGTTTAAGAACTATAGAAGCTTTATACAAATTTTGTTCCCCTTTATACTACAGGGAAATGAATTTCGAAAAACCCGTCTTAGAGAGCACCTATTTCCAAAATTTGAAACTCCCAGCACTTGTAGTTTCTGAGATTTCGTGATGAGTGAGTTTTTCCAATAGACATTTTTATATTGTTTAAATACTGTTTCGCATACTATTTCTAATCTCATCATCATCACCATTCGTACAAACCCTCTTTCACCTACCTAAAGATATCACCCGTAAAACAATATACAATACACTAAGGCAAATTGCCACTACAATAACTTTCCCCTTTCCCCCATTTCCTCTCCCCCTTTTCCCCTTTCCCTCCCTTTCCCTCCCGTCTCCCTCCCATCTCCCTCACTTTCCCCACACTTCCCATCACTTTCCCTCACTTTCCACTCACTCACCCCTCACTTACCACTCACAGACTCCTCACTTCCCTCACTTTCCCTTACGTCCCCCTCACTTCCCCCTCACTTACCTCTCACTTGCCTTTCACTTGCCCCTCACTTGCCCTTCACTGCCTCCTCACATCCTCCTGAGTTCCCTTTTTTTTTTCTTTTTTTTGCACAACGCTATCTAGACCCAAAGTAAGCATATTATATGCTTGTATTATGGGTTCTAGAATACGGATAAACAATACGGATAAATGTATTTAAGTATACATTTATTTTTGTAAATACTTACATATTATACATAGAAACACCCAGACCAATGCAAATAGACATGTTCATGCTACAAATATTTGCACTGAGCGGGAATCGAACCCGCAACCTCTGCGTGGCAGTCCATACACAGTACCACCGAAATACAGAGGCAGTCGATTTCCCCCTGACTTTACAATCCCTTTGCCTTGACTTCCCCCTCACTACCCGGCACTTCTCCCTTCCTTTCCTCTTCCTTCCCCTCCCTTCCCCCTCCCTCCAAATTTCAAGTCGCCAACTTCAAAAGCAAAGATCTTTCCATACAATATTTCATCCCTTATTTCACCCCTATAAATCCACCCCAGTTAAAAAAAAAATGAGAATTTAAATCCACCCCAGTTAAAAAAAAATGAGAATTTTTTATTAAAATAAAATTATTCCAAAACAAAATTTCAAAGCTGTAAGTTAAAAATGTAGACGTTTCATACAATCGTTTTCATCCCTTTTCATACACTTAAGGGTTGAATTTTTAAAAACCCTTTCTTAGTACACTTCTAGACATTAAGACAAACACACCCTTCAAATTTCAAGTCGCTACGACCAGTGGTTTAGGCTGTACGTTGTCTGTCAGTCAGTCAGTCAGTCAGGACAAAGCCTTTTATAATATGTATGGATGTATGGATTAGACGTATAGCCATCAGGGATCAAAGCATACAGGCTGCTAGGAATGCTAACACGTGATAGAGCCACATAAAGCTGACCGTGCGAAAAACAGCTAATACTTAGACCCACACCCACAACTTTTAGTGTCTTACCTTGGGTTAAAATCTCTGCTTCTAAAAGATTTCGTAGTAAATTAACGAATGTTCGATGTGATTCTTTAAATTGGCACAACTTTTTTATTTATGAACCGATTGACATGAAACAAATACTAAATGTTAAGTGAAGCTTACTACAATATATTAGTGAAAATCATATTTAAATCGGATAAGCCGTTTCTGAGATTAGCGTGAACAAACGCACAGACAAACAGACAAACAGACAAACAGACAAACAGACAAAAATTGTAACAATCATTGTTTTGGGTTCTACTTGCGTTGATAAAGGTCCCAATATTTTTTTTCTCATATATCTTCCATGTACAGACAGCGATCGGTTACATTTTTATTATATGTATAGAATGTATAGATAATAGTCGTCGACTTCCTAATCAGGTTTCTTTCAAAGTTGCAAATGTTATTTTAGCCGAAATAGCAAGTACACATTACGAGTTGCATTACCTTAATAGTACTTGTATTTTACTGTACTAACATTATGTTTAAATAAAGTTTAAATAAAGTTCATATTGCGGTCTGCCCTAGAGTAAAGTTAGTATCTAGCGCGGCAACTCTAAATTAGGTAAGGAATTCCTAAGAATATCTATCGCGACCTTTTTTATATTTTTACAACATCCATTTGGAGAGCTCAGAATATTACGGTAGACAAAGATTATAAAATACTCGACTGATCGAAAAACAACTCTAACAATGTTTCTATAGTTGTTGTATAGTACAGTTATAGTACTGTTCCAAAACTATTAACTACTTACTAATTAATGTATTTTATTACAAAATACCAACGTAATTTTTCAGTCATGTACTTTCTAAGTTAACTTTGATTTTACTGACTTAATAAATATGCCTGAAATTGCAAACAATGTAGATGATTAATGCACTTTCTCTGTATGATAAGAGGTTAGCACTTTGCACTGTAGTGGTACAATAATGAACAGGTATTTTAGACACTATCATAACAGCTGTATATTATATACATCATCACACGTTCCTTTGTCGTTTGTCGATCTACGGAAATATATTTCTCAAACCGATATCGTACGCGTAACAGCAAAACGTCAAACATTCTTCCAAACATTTTCTATGAGCGTATTCATACTGGCGTACGTGAGCTGAGCGTTTCCGTCAAGATATATTATTTGTCGGCATCGACATGAAATTCTTGTAAACAATCCTAGCCGATACATTACGCTTGCTCACTAAATATACGAGTAAATAAGGTCTTACAAAATGTATGGCAAAATATATTGATACTTTTTTGGTGTTAGCAAAAAAAGAAAGAACTGGCATGCCATGACTGACATGATGGTCAATATAATGTTTAAGCCATCCGGGCTTAAACATTATACAATACATTATAATATTGACGTTGGTGAGCATAAATTTGACACCTAAAATAATATTTTTTTATGTTTTTGAATGACGGTTTTAAATGTGTTATTCCCAGAGGTCCTTTTTTCGTTGTTTCACGGAACTGTTTGCTTACGTCTGCTTACAAACAATATGTTACATGGAGTTCTGTGCAGAGGAAAATCGTGATTATATTACTTTTTATTTTCAGCGTGTCATCTAGAGTAGTTGCCGATTTCTGCTCCACTTGGTCCATACAAGGTCTACATGAGATTTTTCAAGGTTACACTTTTACACTTATACACACTACACTAATACCACAACAATTTTTGCCTTTAATTCTTTTCATCATGACATAAAGCACATCATTGAAGGTATTCTATGGTAAATAAGGTTTACCACAAATAAATTGGTCACTCATTATTTCAATACTTTGCAGAAATGAATCGTCAAGTACGGACCTAATGATATCGAGGATGTGGAGTGGTCGTTCTCGAAACTGAATATAAAACGGACTTAATAAACATCCTAGAATTATCTACTTTTAAGAATAATACGTGTTAAGTATATAAGGATCGACCTTATGTCCGATAGCCACTCGTAAAGCCAGGATGATCACTAGACGTCAGTCTACTTCAGCTGGCAGCTATGATGGTCGTAATTAGTACGTCGCGTGGTGCGTGTCATATGTCGAGCCGGATCGAATTGCGCCCGTTTCAATTAAATTCAGACATGAGCGTGAACCGGGCCGCCGCCAGCTAAGGTGCTCTCACTCAATGAACACGGTTACGACGGTTAAATCAAATCAATTTGTGTGGTACTATGCTGATTTTATTTATTTTAACAAATGAATAAGAGACGTACCTAATTTACCGATGAATTCTTCTGATAATAATAAAATAAATGGGTAAGTAAAAATATCCTTTATATATTTCCTTTTTAATGTAAAAACTGTCAACTTAGCAAAGTTACTTACATAAATAAAAGATTTGTTTAAAGTTAACTACTCAAAAGAGAAAATCTGTTTTGTCCTATTGAAATGAAAGATGTTGTGGATGAAAATGAACTTCATCATTGTATTAGACTGATGTAAATTCACAACTTGGTAGACAAACCTAGGTGTGAATTATATGCACAACTGTAATAAGGTTGCAACAAATAATCAACCTCCATACACACGGCAGGTAACAAATCACTGTTTTTATCATATTTATAAAATCGCGTCAAGAAAGGGTGACTATATCATAGAGTACATTTTATAGGACTAGGTGTTCACAGATTCTGATAATGTGAGCACGTATTACTGCTGGTTTTTTCATCGCATTGGTGTGAATAAACAATAATCTATAATCCAACGCAAAGGAATTGCATATGGCTTTAATTATCGTTCAAGGAATTAGTTCCTGAAGTTTTATAATTATTATAATATAATTATGTATAGTAGAGAAAGAAAAAGTAAAGGATTTAAAATATTTCGAATCATGTTCTAAAACATATAGTAGAAACTACGTGCGAAGTTGGGGCAGGTCGGTAGTAATGTACCTATAACTTTAACAGGATGCAGTTAAAGTGAGTATCTTGTTCATATTAAGTTTCATCAAAATGTATTGAAATATATTTCACTTAAAATATAGAACATTATACAATATTAACGTTATGAACGTGTTAGAATATTAACCTTTATAAATCTCAGCTTTATACAAAGAAACATTCGTCGCGAAATGGTACTTATTATTCACAGTCGTATATGCCTGTATTTTGAGTTTAACGAACCACAAAATGTTGGAAATTTGTTTAATCAAATATTACATCGAGTGTCACTAAGGCTGCCTTTCCATTACAAAAGATAGAGCTATAATACGAAAGTAAGGTTTTTAGATACGCAATGTGGCTTAACAAATCGCAAAACTAAGTTTTTAGAGATCTTAAAAACGTGACTTAACAATGAAGTATGACAAAGCTAAGCTTGCAAAATACTACTAAATTGCTATTAAAGCTAATATTTCAGCTAGTTAAATGTTTATTTAATAAGCGATAGTTAAAGCGAGCTACCAATTTTATTTATGTAGCTACTGCTCCGAAACCTAATTGGGCACTTTTGCTTCAAAAATTTCCTATCCTGTTAGTGAGTGCCACATAATGTCCTTAGCTTAGCTACCATGCTCATACCTGATGGAAAGGCACCTTAAACCTCACTCGTCATGAAATAGAATTATTTCAGTAACAAATTCATAATAAAATTTGACAATAGAACATCGACTGATTTCTAATGGGCGTATAACGAACAGCTGCGCTTTCATTTGTCACCAAAGTGAGGTGACAACATAATATATATTATAAAGAATGGCAACCATCAGCAATGTTTACAAATAGCTGGAACACGAGGGCTATTAACCGAATCACATTTTAGGAGGTCGATCGATACCCAATATTTTTTTACCTTCTCTTTAGTTGTGGTACAATTGGTACCAGTATCTGGCCTACTATCATTAAATCCTTAATCTTTTAATGTTGATAAAGTTTGCGAACTCAGTAATCGCTTAATAGTAAGTATTTTCCGTAGCTCATAGATACTTTTATTCTGACTGCTAGTGTTCCAGTGGTTAAATAGGTGGCCTCACTTTTACCGACAAGCCGAAAAATCAGTTCGGTACTATAGTTCTTTTTTTAATTTTATTTCGGAGTCTCCGTTGTGACCATATATTAGGACTTAAAGTTCACTGGATTTGTCTCCTGCATGCGTAGTTTTAAAAATATGAATAATGCAATAATAATATCTTGTATAACTAGCATAATACATAATGTGCATAAGATTTTTTCACACTATACAGTTATAGTAACAAAATTATATCGGTACAATAAAAGGGCCTTAAATGAACTTGTGACTAATGACGCCGATTTTTATTTTATTTTACATGAGTAACTCAATTTATATAGATTCTTCAAGAAGTTCGCATTCTGGTTGTTTAGCTCTTTGAAAACTGTACGTGTGAAACCATTGGAATAAACGTTAGGAGATCCTATCTCTGTATAAAATATGGCCATTAATTTATTACACCAAGCTATTTGCTACGCTGCAATTAAATTATTCTAAATAGCACACCATTAGTGATATTGTTCAACTGTATTAACGCTCCAATATGTATTCTTTGATCATTAAACGTCAATAATTAATCAAAGTTACGTTTTTAGGAACGTTCCATACAAGTGTAAATGATTAGCGTGGCATTGCGGTGTTATTATTAACTGGGTACAGTTAGCGACAAAAATTAAACAATTACTTTTATGATTAACTTTGTTTTACTGTTGGGCTGTTATATTAAAGCATTTCGATTATTGGGATCACTTTAGGACTTTTATTTTTATTTTTATATTGTAGGTTTTGCTTTACCATAATAAATTTAAAAATAATGTTTAATTGTTAATGTTTATTAACATCATTAGAAATAAATCTTTTTTTACATGAATTTATATATATCTACAACTTCAGTATCGAACTATTATGTAGTGTATGTAACTGCGATTTACTAACTTATTGTATGGAATAATTCTATCGAAAATAGCCATATTTTCATTAGCTAAGTCAATTTCTGACTAGAGTACGTTTAGTAATAATGATTAAGTGGATCTTTTTGTATATTAAACATGATACGTATGTAGCCAGTCAAGCATCGGCAATGTCTGCAGTTTTTGTATTTTAATCGATTTTTATGAAATGTAATAATTGTAATTACCTTTTATACGAACTGATGGTTCATTAAGCTGTAAATGGTAACTACACTACCTGTGAACTTTTATGATATTAGAAACTCTAATAAGACATTCTTATAGACACGTTTTTGGCTATTTATATCAACTAAAGATTCTTTGAATTTTTATGTGGCAAACCGCTTTTGATACTAACTGTACATACATACAAGGCTTACTCTGTAAAATCCCAAGGGTGTCATAAGGGCCGACTAATGAATTATACCATGACAATAGGCAGTAAATTTATTGAGGATCTCATTGCCAAATGGTGGCTGACGATCTTGAACAACCATCATGTATAAGCGAAAAATTCGTACAGTTCGACTAAACGACGTAGATGTCATACATTTACATAAAAATCTCGTATTTACTCCCACTGTACTGTGTCCCAGAAAGGGTATAATAGGGTGTCATGCCAATTGCTGGGTATAGTGTTGATTATGTAGTGATAAAAATGTCGGACGTAGGAAAACAGCAAAAACTTCAATTTAATTTTTATTGTCGTTACTTATACTTGGCATAATTTTTTTTAATCCAAGATTTTAAAGGTGTTGTAGGTATATTATACCAAGTATTATTTACTAGTTTTTTAATCATATTGCAGTAAAAATGTTTTTAAAACAATCTCGATACTTTTTTGCGAAAACTGTAAAAAGCTTATCATCATCGTTTATCCGACTATATTGAAGTCTTCTTGCAATTTCACAAAGTGCCAATAATATCCAATACTGTAATAACTCAATTACTAAGATTGGAAAGATATTGCAACCATCATTAATATTAAAGCCAAAAGATGTCTACTGTTAGGCATAGGCTCTGCCTCACACTATCATATAATTACAATACAATTACCTTAATGCAGATATAAAAATAAATAATAATAATAATCATTTCATCAATTTTTATTTAGTAAAAAATACAATATCTTATAAAATAATTTATGGATGGATATTACAATTTTGTTCTAGGATAATCCTGTGTCACAGGCGATACAAGTACTGAAAAATATTATTTAAACAGGTCAAAGTGGTTAATTTCGATCTGTATAAAATCAAAAACAGATCTTATAATATGAGTTATGATGATAAAATTAAAATACATAAATTTACAATTAATGTCAAATAAACAGTATGTCAAAATAGTTCGTACAGTTTATGTATCACAAATTCTACAATAATGTAAAGTTAAATGTGACGGGTCAGCAGTATTAAAATCTAGATTTTTACAAAATCACGTTCGAGACAAATTCGTGCGAATCGTCCAATAAGTCAATTATGTTTAAATTGTAATATATACAAAAATGCTTACAAAAGAGATATTTATAAAAAGTACGGCGGCTCAATATTCTCATTATCTACACTAAATAATGTTATTTGTATATTACAAATAGTACAACTTATGCTATTTACCTATGCTTAACAAAGTATTAAATTAAGATCGATGTAGACCTAAGTGCACTCGTAATCAATAGAGTTGATATCGGTGTTCAGCTTTGTTGTTTTGTGACTGCTAGGTTTATTAAAACCTAAGAGTTGCGCGCTTTGGAGATGCTGTCATTTTAGTGCATTCAGATATCAAGTGACCTCTCTCACCACAATGTAGGCAGTGTTTCTCGTGTGACTCTTGTCACAAGTGTGAAGTCCCTAACTGGACAGGGCGACCAATTTATAAAAATCCCGTTTTGGGTTAAAATTGCTTTTCTGACACTAGCTGTTACTTCAATCACCTAGTTACAGGACGGAGCATCTTTCATTCCAGATTTGTGACTTAACTTAATGAAGGTTAAAAAGGATTCTAGGGACATCGCTGGATATTTTTCTGATATATTTTGTTCGAATATACATTAGGTAATTTCACTTTCGGGCATAGAAGCGGGCACTCCTACAATCACTTTTCTAGGTTTGCGTTTGTACGCCTCGTCAGCGATAAGACCTGATGTAGACACTTGGACAACGTTCTTCAGTTTCTCTGCGTCAAATTTTGTCTCTGTGCTGATGATAACTCCTCCATTTATCGTTTTTCGTACATCACGTACTTGCAGCTTCATTTGCTTTGGGCGTAGGATCTTTTGCATTAGACTTTTCGTTTCGTCACTAGACTTTATTTTGTTCTTGGGATTAAGTTATTAGGTCGAACAAAATTGTTTGATCACTTTTTCACAAAATCGGCGAACGGAATGTTTTCCAAAGTACGTGACTCCTGAATTGTCTGCTTGAGGTCCGAGATATGTTCTGACAGATCGCATTTTTCCTTGAGGTCTGCCACTGAGCATGATGCCTGTATTGCTTTCTGCTTTAACGACTGATAAAGCACAGCCATTTGAGATGAGCCATGTCCAAATTTGCTGCACAGATTTGCTATTTTCATCTTCTGGTCGGACTTTAGTTTGCCCTCAGAGGCAATGGAACATAACTCGTTTAAAAATGTGTCAATGGTCGGCATCTATTTCTAAATATCAGACGTGGACACAATTTCCTTGGCGGTTACTCTAGGGTTATTCACCGATGCTATCGCAGGCGATTTGAAAGGACTACTTTCCATTGCTTAAATAGCTAAGTAAACTTCTGTTTGCGTTTGAAGGCTGAGTAAAACTCTATCCATCATATTGCATTTAGTGACAGATTCATCAAACATTTAACCACATAAAAAAATTCAAAAATAAATGAATATAATAACAATGACAACTTTCAAAACTAAAAAACACATTTAAAGGTGTCAAGAATAATAAATTTAGAAGAAATTATAATCTGAATAAAGACATATTTTTTCGCAGTTATCGCTTTCAAGTGTCGCAGACGATTCCATTTGTCTTCGCCACGTTCAAACAAGTGTATTCCCAGTAGAGTTTTCAAAGCAAGTTTACTGTGCTCGCGATAAGATAGAATAAGCCCTTTGCGCTCGTATGTCATGAGTTCTTCCTGCAGACGAAGGCCAAGGCTTTTGTCACTTCACTAAATAATTGTTTCTTTCATTGTGTACTAATGACACAGCAATAATATGCCTATGTTATGGGTAAGAGGTAGGACATAGCGAGTTTTCTTTATTAATTTCTTGCTCTGATTGCAGTTGTCAAACTGGTGAAGTTTATTCACCGTACCTATTAAAAGATACGGTACCTTACCTTGTTAGTGTTTTACGCTCTCTGAGGCCCTAGACAAGTGTCAAAGATTTCTATTCTATTCATAGAATAGATAAAAAATGTATGAGATTGACGTAAGCGTTGGCGTTAGCATACGTCAATCCAATACATTTTTTAATCTTGTCTAGGGCCTCTGATCTGTCCGTTTGGCGTCAGAAGTCGGTAATAAAAAAGTTTTAGTAAGGGTATTACAGGGCCCAATGACTCTGAGCGTTTGACCTCTAAGTTTACTTAAACTTCTAGTATTTTGTGAATTTTGTTTTTAAGACGCCACCTACCGACAAAAAAACTATACTACTATAAAAGAAACTTCAGATTACGCCAAAACACAGAAGATGTGTCATCGTGTTGAATGTTGATGAAAACACAATAAGGTTTATGCCTATTTTATTTAATAACTGAGTAACCTACTCGTAAAAAAATCTCAATAACCTAGAACGAGGACCTCTATTACAACATAATTTATTTTTGTTTTGAAATAAATGTTGTACTTTGTCTAAGCTTGCTATGATTTTAACATTGAAAATACATAAGTAGATACGATTATCCAGCTTTTATTATATATTTATTTTAGCGCTTAAATAACTGCATGACATTCTGAAGATAACCACCTAAATTTTTGTTGGTTCTTAGTAAATAAAAGTCAACTTGGTGTAATATGCTCTAAAAATATTTGGTGTAATATGCATACACAGACTATACAACATACACAAAAATACAGATTGCTTCTGTATTTAGGTGGTACTGTGTGAGGATGGTCTCGGGTTCTATTCCTCTTTCTTTTCGGAAAAAAAAGGCGTAAACCTATGTAGGTATGTAATACAACATTAAAATCACACACATAATACAAAATTACATAATACAAAAAAACTTCTTGTATACTTACTTATACAGAGTGTATACGACGGTATGACTTTAAATTTTTTTTTTTTTTTATACGACTAAGGTGACAAACAAGCATACGGCCCGCCTGATGGTAAGCAGTTACCGTAGCCTATGGACGCTTGCAACACCAGGAGCATCACTAGCGCGTTGTCGACCCTGTTAAAAACCTTTTAACTCCTTTCTTGAAGAACTCCATGTTGTAGTCTCTCGGGAAAACCTCGACGGGGAGCTCATTCCACAACCTTATCGTACGAGGGAGAAAGTTTCTCTGAAACCTCACTGTACGGGACCTAAGAGGTTCTAAGGTGTGAGGATGAACTCCCAGCCGATGGCGGGAGGTGCGATGATAAAAAGTGGCCGTTGGCACCATCCTAAACAATTCCTCAGAACACAGTCCATTATAGAGGCGATAGAATACACATAAGGAGGCAACGTCTCTCCTTAAGCCTAGTGATTCAATACCGCCTGTTAGCTTGGGATCGTCGACAACTCTTACAGCACGCCTTTGGACCGCGTCAAGCGGCCCAAGCTGGTATCCGGGTGCTCCCGCCCAAAGATGGCAGCAGTACTCCATGTGGGGACGAACTTGAGCTTTGTAAAGCAATAGTCTTTGCCCCGCACTGAAGTACCGCTTCGCCCTGTTGAGCACACCGAGCTTTTTGGAGGCCAACTTGGCTTTAGCCTCCAGATGACTGCAGAACTGGACGCTGCTGGAGATGTCGATTCCAAGGATATCAAGGCTTTCAGATGTTGTAAGGGCTGTGTCTTGGAATTGCGGAGTATCTACAAATGGAGCTTTTTTAGCGGTGAACGCGCAGACTTGTGTCTTGGTGGGGTTAAATTGGACTAGATTTAGTCGTCCCCAATCAGAGACTCTGTTAAGAGTGCTCTCGATTTCAGACACAAGTCTTTTTCGACTTTCCTCCACAATGGAACGAGAGGTGTTCGCCCGGCTCGTGTAATACGTATCCCCAGTGCTGTCGTCTGCATAGCAATGAACGTTGTCGATGGACAACATATCATTGATATGCAGCAAAATCAGCGTCGGGGATAGCACGGAGCCTTGCGGGACGCCAGCATATATGACCAGGCTATCCGAGCAACAACCGTCGACGACAGCTCTTAGCTTCTGCCGGTCAAAAAGCTGGCAACCAATTGGCACAACCCTTCGGGGAGTCCGTAAGATGGTAACTTCGACAGAAGGCTCCGGTGCCAGACCCTATCGAACGCCTTCGCTATATCCAGGCTAGTAGCCAGTGCCTCTCCATGACTCTCGATGGCTAACGCCCAGCTGTGCGTGAGATACACTAGAAGATCACCAGTTGAGCGATTACGGCGAAAGCCGTACTGACGATCGCTAACCAGATCGTGATCCTCTAGGTATCCCAAAAGCCGCTTATTGATAATGCGCTCCATCACTTTTGAGAGAAGAGAGGTTATAGCAATAGGCCTGTAATTCGATGGGTCTGAACTATCGCCCTTTTTGGGCACCGGATGCACATTGGCAGCCTTCCACGAAGACGGAACTCTCCTAGTGGAATATGAAAGTTCGAAAAGACGCGTCAATACCGGACATAGCTCAGGGGCACACTGCTTAAGCACCACTGCGGATATGCCGTCTGGCCCACTCGATTTATGGACGTCTAGAGAAAGCAATGCCCGCCGGACCTCTTTCTGTGTAAAACAGATTTCCGACATTGTAACGCCACACCAGGGGATGGTAGGCGGTGTGGCCTCTCCGTCGTCCATAGTCGAGTTAGAGGCAAATAGAGCGCCCAAGAGATCGGCTTTCTCTTTTGCACTTTGGGCCAAGTTATTATCCGGCTTACGAAGTGGTGGCAAAGACGACTGACAAAAATTTCCCTCGGCAGCTTTAGCAAGCGACCAGAAGGCGCGAGTCCCAGAGGGAAGGCTCGCAAGTCGCTCGCCAATTCTGCCGACGAATTCGGATTTAGCCCTGGCAATTTCCTTTTTACTGGACCTCGAAGCAGCATTTAATTTGCGCTTCAAATCAGGCGCACAGAGATCCTCGCGATTTCGAGCCGTAGTCCAAGCCCTGTAAGTAGCCTGCTTGAGAAGCCTAGCTTCCTTACAGGGCCGATTAAACCACGGTCGTTTCTTTACCCCTGCAACAGGCACCAGCGGGTTTGGAATGTAGCATTCCATGCCCGCTAGGATCGTGTCTGTCACAGCGGCCGTGCAAGTTTCAATGTCGCCTGACTTGAAACACAGCTGCTTCCATGGGTATGACGCGTAGAACTCACGCAGTCCATCCCAGTCTGCTGACTTATAAAGCCACATGCGTCGCCATGCGGTTGCCCGAGGTGTGTTAGGCAACACGCAGGGTACGTGGGCCCGGATAAGACAGTGGTCCGATGAGCCCAGAGGTGCTTCCACTGTGATGGTATATCCATCCGGGCGTGAAGTCAGCAAAAGGTCCAGTAAAGAGCTTGTATGATCCTCAACATCAGGTATTCTCGTTGGAGAATGTACCAGTTGTGAGAGACCATACGCCAGGGAGAATTCGTGAGCAGCCCTACCCACGTAGTCGGTGGACCGAGAACTGAGCCACTCGACGTGGTGAGCGTTAAAGTCTCCTAAAATCACCAACTCTGCGGAAGGGTACTGCTCGATGACTTTGTCAGTCGTCACTTGCAGGTGTTCAAACAACCTGGCCGTGTCATGATCACCGCTATGAGACCTGTACAGGCACGCATAGATGTAGGTGTGACCACCATAATCCATGCGTACCCAAATAATAGACAGGTCTCTGTCTTCGAGGCCTTGGAGACGACGATAACAAATATCCTCCCGGACGTACATGCATACCCCGGCACGACGCACAAATACGTGCTCGAGTTTGTACCCGGGGTAAAGAAGATAAGATGTATCGGCCGGGCAAGATATTTGCGTCTCCGTGAGAAATAGCAAGGTTGGCTGTGCAGTTTCAAGGTGTTGGTGAACTGCATTGATGTTGGAGTGGAGACCCTTGATGTTGCAAAAGTCCACTTCTAATGTAGATGGGGGAGCCGCTGTGTAAAATTTTTCTTTACGTTTTCTGGCCATGATGGTAAAAGGGGTTTCAAGGTTGGGGAAGGTCGCTGGACTGGCAAACGGGTCCACCCCGGTCTCCTGCTACGGCACGTCGACTGCGCTGAGCACTTTACACAGGCGGTGATTCAGCCTCCTGGGGTGGAGATTAAGTGATCCCCAGGTTCGGGAATCCTACAACCTGCGGGCGGCCAGCGGTAAGCCGTTTCACTGGGTCTCCCTGACCGCCGCGCCTACATGCCGCGCCTATATCGATCGGAGACGGCTCAAACACTCGCCGGTCCCCCCACTGTCAACCCAACAACCCTCCTATGAGCTCTGGACACCTTACTCACTTGCAGGAACACAACATAAAGTTATTATGACTGCGGTCTTCTATAAGGTGGAGGTATTTCCCCAGTCGGGCTGCTCTATTCGGTCGAGATCTGTTTAGATCACGGTATGCCCTACCTCTAATAAAAATGCAATTACGTATAGTATGTGACATTATAAAGCGAGACAAAAAAAAATCTACTAAATATCTTCAATAGTTTAGACACAGGACAAATTTTTTAATTTCTTTAATTCTAAATTAACACTATGTAAGTACGTCAAACGGTCACTGACTTAAGTCATAGTCCACGTCGAAGGATAAACGTTGCCGTTCATTACAGTTCAGTGAACTTGTCATAATAAAATGGAGTATTACTTCGTTACTATTAAAATATTATTTTATTTATTTTGTTAGAAAATTTCAAATTTTTGTTTTTCGTCGAATTACTTTTGTGATTAATTAGAAATCATTATATGGGCTAGTAACACCTGCCTTTTCATTTAAAGTATAACCGTCGTATACACTCTGTATACTATAACTCTATAATCTTATTTTTTTATACCATTATATGGTTATATTAGAATAGAAGAACGGCAAAAGAGACACGCATACTGACATTTATCTACACATAGCATAAAATGAAGACGTTTCTCAAGAACCCCGCATGGATTAGGTGTGGTGTCATTGCTTTGTTTACCTACACAACAAACAATGGTTTAAGAAGACTGAATTTTATTAGTCAAGATTTCTTCATGATGATTTGCTTCACCGTAAATCAGCAATGTCCAAGGTGAACTAAGAAAGTAATTTTTTTACATGAATTTAAAAACATCACATTGGTACTACGCCGGCGGCCAACGACTGCCTGAAGGAGGAGATCGCCGAGCTCCGCGCCGAGCTTAGCAAACTCAAGTCTGCCATGCAACAGACTCAAGCCGGTTCTGCCCCGGCAGAGGAGCAGCGCTCCTCATAAACCGACGCGCAGCTGCGTCAAGTGATGGTGTCCGTCGGGACCATGCTTGACGCACGTCTGAGCAGTCTGGAAGCGAGGTTGCCTCCAGAACCACGCCTTCGTCCGCCATTGGCTGCGGACAGACGCCAACTGTCCGTGGCCGATGGTTCGTCTGGTAAGACCTTTGCAGCAGTAGCTTCGACGTCGATGTCAGTACCCGCGGGTGCCTTAGGGTCCGGGACCCTAGGAGGGAAGAAGATACTTCTCAAATCCTCTTCAAAGTCCCGGAGGGACTTCCCGCCCTTACCTCTGACGGCACCTGCAGGACGCGCTTCGGCACCTGGACCGAACAAGAAGATGGCGGCGTCTGCGCACGGTCCTAGTGCGCTGACAAGTGCCTCTGCTGCCAGCAGCTCTGCGCCCTCTGGTGAGTGTTGGCAGACAGTCGGAGAGATGGAGGAGGTTCGATGCCAGAAGAAGCGTGAGAAGAGGAGCGCTGTAAAGGTAGCGGCTGCCAGGCGAATCTCAACCACTCCGCCGACGCCCAGGACCTCTTACTGCAATCTATGGCGGAGTGGTCAATAGGTGTGGCCGTAGTCGCGGAGCCGTATTACGTTCCTCACCGCCCAAACTGGGTGGGTGATTGGGAAAGTTCCGTGGCAATCGTCAGCTCTACGACGCCACGTTTCCCACTCTTGTCGCTCAGAGACAAGGGCTCGGGATACGTCGCTGCCGAATGGGGAGAAATTTTGCTCTTTGGAGTATACTTCTCCCCCAACCGGAGTTTGGCGGATTTCGAGGTTTTCCTCGCTTCCCTGGAAGCCTCGATACGGCGTTTGGCACCGGGCCGCGTCCTCGTCTTGGGGGACTTTAACGCGAAGTCAGAAGCGTGGGGGCCCCTAGAACAGACGCCCGTGGCAGAGCGGTCGAGGAATGGGCGGATTCCGTGGGCCTCTGTCTCTTAAACAGAGGCACCGCCAATACGTGCGTCCGGCAGCAGGGTGGGTCGATAGTGGACATTTCGTTCGCTAGCCCTGCCGTTTCCGCACGAGTAAGGAGCTGGCGTGTCCTGGAGGAGGTCGAGACTCTCTCGGACCACCTGTACATCCGAGTAGAGCTCTCCCGGAGCACCCTGGACCCCAGCAGGGGTTACATGGCGGACAGAGCTCCCCGGTTTCCGCGGTGGGCTGTTGGCGGACTGAATAGGGACCTACTGGCGGAGGCGACCATTGTCCAGGCTTGGTTGTCCTCACCACCTCCCCCCGGGGGGGTAGACGCTGCGGCTGTTCGCATCAGCAGTGCGTTTACGCAGATCTGCGATGCAACCATGCCGCGCGTTCGACGTCGGCCTCCCAGGAGGGAGGTCTACTGGTGGTCCCAAGAGTTGGCAAATCTTCGCGCGGCCTGTATTCATGCTCGGAGATCCTACACCCGCAACCGGCGGCGTCGCCGCGATGACGATGGGGAAGGCCAGCTGTACGAGGCTTATCGCAATGCGCGAGAGGCCCTCAAGCTGGCCATCTGTCGCGCTAAAGAACGCGCAAAATCACAAATGTTGGAGGGACTCGACCGTGACCCCTGGGGGCGCCCCAACCGCGCGGCGCTGAACGAGCTTCGCGAGCGGGGTCCTCCCCTTACTGAAATCTCCAGCCCAGCTTCCTCACGGAAGTGGTCGAGGGTCTCTTCCCGCAAGAGGTGAAGTCCAGGTGGTCCGTGCGGATGCTCCGTCTGTCACAGAAGTGGAGCTGGGGGCGGCTATTCAGCGAATTCGCTCTAAGAACACCGCCCCTGGGCCGGACGGAATTCCGGCCCGCGTGTTGGCAAAGATCCTCGACCACATGGGAGGCTGCCTCAGGGAGCTTTTCGACGCCTGTCTGGTGTCAGGAAGGTTTCCTGAGTCCCGGAAGATGGGAAAGCTGGTGCTTCTACCCAAGCCGGGGAGAGCCCCGGACTCGGCTGCAGCCTACAGGCCCATTGTGTTGCTGGATGAGGCGGGTAAGTTGCTAGAGAGGATTCTCGCTGCCCGCATCGTCCGACACCTGAACGAGGTTGGCCCCGATCTGTCGGACGCCCAGTTCGGCTTCCGTGCCGGGCGTTCGACGGTCGATGCCATTTTGGCGGTGAGGGCTGCGGCCGAGGAGGCTGTAGGCTCTGGGGATGTGCTGTTGGCGGTGTCGCTGGACATCGCTAACGCATTTAATAGTCTGCCATTCAGCAGCATCGGGGAGGCACTCCGGTTCCATGGAGTGCCCAAATACATCAGATCGCTAGTGGCGGACTACCTCGAGCAACGGAGTGTCCTGTACGAGGACCGAAATGGCATCGTCGCTCGCAGGGTGATTTCGGCCGGTGTTCCACAGGGGTCTGTCCTTGGCCCTCTCTTGTGGAACATCGGCTATGACTGGGTCCAGCGCGGCGTCCTTTCCCCCGGGCTCAGCGTATTCTGCTACGCTGACGATACACTTGTCGCGGCCCGGGGTAGAAACTTTCAGGAAGCGGCACGCCTGGCCACTACAGGTGTCTCCCAGGTGGTCGAGCGCATCGAGGCGCTGGGGCTTAGGGTGGCCCTTAATAAGACGGAGGCCCTTCTATTCCACGGGCCCCGCCGCGGTCCTCCCGCTGGCGCCTCGATAGTCGTTGGTTCGGTCCTTGTACGGGTGCAGGCCCAGATGAAGTATCTGGGTCTGGTGTTGGATGGGCGATGGCTGTTTGACGAGCACTTCCGCCAACTAGCGCCGAGGCTGGAGGGGGCTGCATCCGCTTTAGGACGGCTGTTACCAAATCTGGGCGGACCCAGCGTCGCCTGTCGTCGGCTTTACGCGGGGGTAGTCCGGTCGATGGCGCTTTACGGAGCACCGGTGTGGGCAGAGTCTCTGACCGCCCAGAATAGGCTGCGGCTGTGCAGCCCGCAGCGTGTCGTGGCGGTCAGGGCTATACGCGGCTACCGCACCGTGTCGGTAGACGCGGTGTGCGCATTAGCCGGAACCCGCCCGTGGGATTTGGAGGCGGAAGTGCTCGCCGATGTGTATCGACGTGCGGTCGAAGTTCGGGCAGAAAGACGTTCCCCTCTGCTAGAGCAAATTCACGAGTGGCGCAAAGCTGCTCGCGTAGCCTTGATGGCCAGGTGGTCGGCTCGACTGGAAGCGCCGCGCGCTGGTTTTAGGACCGTGGAGGCACTCCAGCCGATTCTGTCCCTGTGGGTTGGTAGGCAGCACGGGACCCTTTCGTTCCGGCTGGTGCAGGTCTTGACCGGGCATGGTTGCTTCGGTCATTACCTGCACAAAGTCGCGAGGAGGGAGAGGAGTCCTGCCTGCCACCACTGTGACTGCGACGATGACTCGGCGCAGCACACTCTGGAGTATTCTCCGGCGTGGGCATCTCAGCGTCGGGACCTCGTCGCAGTCATCGGCGTTGATCTCTCGCTGCCGGCCGTGCTACGCTCCATGGTCGGCAGCGACAGATGTTGGAGTGCGGTCGCATCCTTCTGTGAGGACGTCATCTCGCAGAAGGAGGCGGCGGAGCGGCTCAGGGAGGAAAGTCTCCTCGCTGATCCGATCCGCCGCCGGCGAACGGGGCGCCGTCGCGCGATGCCGCCTTAGTGGGGTTGCGGGTAGAAAGCGGGGCCCATCCACAACCTTCCTCGTTCAGGGACAACGTTCCCGGTGCACCCAGACGCTGTCACCGGTGTTGGTGCCCGCACGATGTGGGCTGTCGCTGGTTGGGCCGCTGATGTAATATCAAGTTCCGGCGGCCCAACCATTAAGGCGAGAGTAGGTGCACAGGGGGGTTTTAGTCGGTATTATGGCCGCCTACCATCTCAGGCCAGCAAGCCCGACATAGCTACCTCGTTTTCCCGGACGGGGTGGTATGCGTAAACGCATTTCCCCTCTACAAAAAAAAAAAGGCACTATTCATTTCTTGTTTTATCTAAATTTGGTTAAATTTATTAAAATTTTATAATGATCTTAAAAATTATATTATAGTTTGTATATGATAAATACACAAAAGGTTCCGTCGTCTAGAATATATGTATCTTACCTAGGGTGTTTTTGATATTTGAGCCATGTTAATCCCCGTATCTAGACGCGATTGTAGTGTTACGTAATTTGTTTTAAACTGCATTTGTAACTAATTTCAAACTGTATGTGACCACCAGTGGACTACCTTTGACAGCGTACAGTTCAGTTCTCAGAGCAAATACTAGAGGCGCTGTGCATTTCCCATACGCAAATTTTTACCGGTAAGACAAGTACTCATGAGAGCTTCCAATTTTTTTTTTATTTAAATAGAATTAACTTGCAAGTAATAAAATTATGAGTATACAAAGCTGATAGATACGTTGCTACTCGGTTAACTTTAAATATTTTTTAAAACAGACGTATTTCAGTTGAAATTAGCACATCGATCAGTACATTATGATGTGTAAGCTACACTTACTTTACTTTTAAAATTATTATATTTATTTTTAAAAATTCAGCATTGCATTAAACGACAAATATCACGCTGTTTCTATTTTAAAACCATTTCGTACTGATGATTTTATGTGGATCCTTACTTGACCCAGTACAGTCTACACCACTGTAGAGTAATAAAAAGGTCATAAATCACAAAAGTCTGTTCTGTGTGAGATGACAGATTCTTATGATATGCTACGAGTAGTTTCTTTGGATAATAAGTAGCTTAGCTCATTTGCCGATAGTGTATCATTCTAAAGCATTTCTCTATAAATTTCATTGTTTTTCAAATTATTACATTTGTACACGTATGATTTTCATTTGGTATTCGGAATTTTCATAGTATATTAACTTTTTAAAATAATAATAATACCTATGTGTAAGTACTATTATGTAATATAATGAAGCGAAAATACTTGTTTGTTTCAACGCGCTACCCGTTAGAACTACCGGGTTTAAATAAATCTTGTAATTCTTGCGTTTCTTAAAAAGGTTAAATATTATAACATGTTATTGTACCATGTGTTGTATGAATGAAACTGCTATGTTTAAAGTCATCATCAGTATATCAGCCGAAAGACGTCCACTGCGGGACATACGCTTCTCCTACTTTTCTTGCTCTCATCCACCGATTGCTTAAAATTAGGTACAGCTAGTTGTACAAAATAATGCACAAGCAAATAATTAAAAAAAATTAAAAATCCCTTGTCGGCTATTAAAATAGCTCATCGAGTTCGTGGCGGTCACAAAGCTCTTACCAGTACATTCCAATTAGCCTCAAAAATTCTCATGGCTCTTATATAAAGAGATTTTGTAAATAACATTTGAACCTTTGATCTCCGTAAATTAGCCTAATTGTGGTTGGAATATTATGTAAAATTAAGCATGTTCTTACCAATTTAACTTAAGGCATAAAAATATTAAATATTTGAAAAATACCAAAAAAATTCGTTGGTATTTATTATTTCTTTCACAATTAAAGTTAAAGCTATCATAGGTTTTTATAAATTAAGGTGAAATTTCATTTAAAATTGAACGTGACAGGGTAATAGCACATTACATCTAGGTATTTGCCAAATTATGTGAGGATTGTGACATAATCTACAGTTGACATGTGGACGTGGATTGCTGATCGCAATGTCAGTAAATTTATTTTAGGAATTACTACCTGCTTAGTTCTAAATAATTTTATTATCTTGTTATGTGAAGGTGAGACTGCCATCATTTGATAAGTTGGGTGCGTTTGTAAATTATACTAGGTACGAGATTGTATATATATGTACTTCACTAGAGGGTGTCACTTTTTGATAGTAATATGATGATAAAATCTAATTAAATTCTAATAAACCCAAAACAAATTTTAATTAACAAAATTATGATTTAGAGTATTTTAACATCGCGCAATGATTTACCCATTCATTGTGCAGACCACAATTGTCATTTCTACCGTTGAGTGTAAAATTAAGCCGTTCGGTCCTATTTTGAGTGACGGCTATTCATGCAAACACCCTTTCAGCACATTATTTAGAGGGTATTCAACGCCTGACAACTACATAGGTGAGTTAATTAAGGCTTGATAATAAACAAACAGCTCTAAATTTATTGTTTACAATGAAGGCAAGGTTTGAAATTATTTTATAAATAAAAAACTGCTTTAAAGCTTCTATAGTTTTTAAACCGGAGTTTTGATAATACGATTTCCAAACTAGGAACTATTCTTATTAAGTGAGAAAATAGGAGTGGCAAGTTTCGTTAAATATCGCAAAATTTCGTCTGTTTTAGTGGTAGCGGGTGAATAGATTTAAATCGGATTCGCCTTAGAGACGGATTATACTGATATTTATTACTAATACAATGTACGATTGCCGTAAGATTAGGTAAGAAATTTAATATTCTCATACAGGCCACATCTGAATTTTCACGCGAACGAAGTCGCGGGCAACAGCTAGTAAAGGAATATATTTATAATGGTAATTCAATAAGTCTGTTCCATAACTAGCTAACTACCTAGAATGGTATAAAATTTATTAATATATACAACATCTTGCCTAAGAGTTACTTAGGCATATAATAGTCCAACCAAAACACTTACTTTTCGGCTCTTTTGCGATGCACTCTGGTAGAAAATAAAGAAACTCCAAAGTAACTTATCAAAATCTAATCGTGCTGATGACATCATACGTAAATGTAATAAAAATGAAATTGTGTAAGTATATATTTCCATTTGCTTTTACATTTGAACCCAACCAAATATTTCAGATTACTTGAATGTCGGTTTTATCTAGATCTAAATTGACCTACCGCAAATAAATCTCATATAAGTAGCTAGTTATTGTGGTCAAAGTTCTCATAAAATTGAATTCCTGGGATAAGTAACTACTTACCTATATTTAGGAAAGGCTTGTACCTGGCTAAACATAATTCTCTACGAGTTGCGTCAAGGATATTTTGAACAATAAATCAACTCACCTTCGGGATTTTGCCTTGTGCACGATAATGCGATCCTTGTCATCGTATCTTATTACTTGTTGAACATGGATACCATTTTATAATATCAGTAAATTGAAGTGTTTATTTTGACAACATTACATTAATTGTTTATTTACTTCATAAAGTGTATAGACGGAATGAAATTGATTGAATTTTCTATTAGTCCACCACTGCATGATCTGATTCATGATGAGATTTAATGAAGAAAGTAGGTACATAAATAGCATTATTAATATAAAACACCACAATCATTTAAATCAGACTATAATATGATTAATTTAGCAGTCTGGACCTTACGTAATATTACTTGAGCTTAACGCTTTTGAAGACACGGGGATGGAGAAATTTGAATTCGCTCACCTTATCTCAGAGCATCTCTACAAATATGTACCTCAACAAAGCTTTTAATATGATTATTTAGTAATTTTATTTTAACATTCCTAATTTTTTTGATCAAAGTTTCTACTCGTATTATTTTAGTAAATATGTAAATAAAAACTATATAATATATAAAATAAGTTTCGTAAACTGACATGGTTTCAATAACCATCGCAGTGAAATCTACAAATGTCTTTTGATACTTCGGATCAAATCTTATTCTCTTTTAACTTGTAACCCTACCAATAGCTCAAGATTAACTATAATATTTGTTGCGCACTCTCATCAAAATGTGATTGATCGTAGAAAGCACAGCGATGAAAGCTTACTATCAATAGTGTCCTAGCCGGGTATGCATATTTAATCTCGTTTAATACGAAACCCTTTTAGGATCGCTCGTTTGTCATTCACTAATACCACGAGTGCTAAATATAATTACATATAAATTCTTATTGCTTAGTACACAGCACATCTATTTGTACCTATAATTCTTTATGTGTAGGTAAAATTTTATATTTGCATCTTAGAAGCAAGAGATTGCAAATTTTTTAGTGTTGCAAGTTTACTTAGCAGAAAGTAATTCGTATTTTGATTTAGTTAATCAGTAATGATTAAATAAGTATTTTATAATTTTGAAGTTGGTGCCAAGTAAAACAATAACTAATTTGCTACTGTAGTAAGGTTCTTATAGTATTTGATTGGCAACAACTTTAAATTATAAAATACTTATTTAATTCATTTCTGATCAAAATCGGTTCATAAACAACGAAGTTATCCGCGTACACATATAAAAAAAATACGGTCGAATTAAGAAACCTCCATGTTTTTGGAAGTCGGTTAAAAATATATACTTTTAAAATTTGTCGTCCAATTGTAATTTTTTTTTGTTTTGTACTATCCATACTAATATTATAAATGCGAAAGAAACTCTGTCTGTCTGTTTCGTTTTTACGCCTAAAAACCACTGAACCGATTTTGATGAGATTCGGTATATAGATAGATTAGGCGTGGGGGAACAACATAAGCTATTTTTTATTGTATTTGAGAAAATGGCTTAAAGGGGTTGAAATAGAGGTGAAAGTTTGTATGAAAAATCGTCAATGTAAACAGGAGCTGCGGGCAACAGACAGTATTTCATAATATTATGAGCGATTGAAAACGAAAACAATTGGAAACGGTTTCTGTCATAATTTAATAAATTTACGCTTGGAACTACTTTATACAGGATTACTAAGTCGATTACAGATATGGATAATATAATAATATTGTATTTAGATATTCAATAAATATATATCTGGCGTCGACGTGAATACAGTTTATATATATTATACTTACGGTAGTAGATCCACGCTGATTTCAGCATGAATGGGCCGGATGTTCCGGGGAAGTACTACCCTCTCATAGAAGAACGACTTAAGAGTAGTAGGATCCGTACTACTGCGTTTCGTTCGGTGAGTGAGAGCGCCGGAGGCCCAATTTCCCCCTTTCCTCTTTCCTCACCTCCCTCATTCCCTTCCCCTAACCGCATTCCCAGCCGCCATGGTGGAGGCCACCATACCAACAGTTTAAGACGATGGCTTTTGGTACAGTGGCCGCCACTTCTGGATTCCACTGACTGCTTACCATCAGGCGGGGTGGAGTCACTTTGATAGGCTATAATATAAAAAAAAAATATATATATATAAATAGTTTATACATCAATATTCTTCCAGTGTCGCCTAAAATTTTGTTGAAAAGGCACGAACTTCTAAAATCAGAATCACTTTAAACTTAATATTCTTTAAGTACTAATAAATAGAACATGTTCCTTTTCAATTAAATAATGAGTTACCAATAGGAAACTTTTCTGAGAGCCATAAACATATCAATTTGTTTTTGAAAATATGAATTCAAGTTGCAAGTGAGAAATGTTTCATACGAGCTGCGGGGGCAGGAGCACCTGCGCCCGTGGTAAACTTTAAACATCTAATTTCACTGAAATATACATAATAATATAATTTATGAAATTATTTATACAAGTAGTACTAAGTTGGTATATTTTTGTCAAGAAAGATAAAGACTTGTCTATTTTTCCAGTGTTGGGCTAGCCTTTACAAGTTTTTGGGCGCTAAGGTTACGGCAAATAAATGACTGAGTTGGAGGTTCAACAAGTTCAAATAGGAAAGTTGTGACCTAATCAACTTAGGTGTAAGAGTGGAAATTAGCTTATCGGTATGTGCTCTTTCATTGAGATCACCAGTGAGATCCCAGAATTGGCACTTAGTGCTTTGGGGGCGACTCGTAACATAACTATTCGGGTATTGTGGTAAGGCCCACATTACCGAGTGGTCGCGGACGGTATGCATGTCTATGCAAAATACATTTAAATTTAATGTCAGCACTAATAAAGCTCTCGTTTCTTAGACTAAGTCCGAATTAATCCTATATTGTTGTTTTACTATTAGACAGATGTTGATAATAAAGTTTACAGTCGTATTTTTATCAGACTAATGAAATTAAATACTAACACTCGTTGTTAAAAGTTGTGTGGGAGTTAACTTGGAATTTAATCCTGTATAAAGAACGTTAGGGAGGAAGCGGTAGTATTAACTCCCAACTGGCTAACTTCACAAAGAAACTCTTCTTATTTAATGTTGGCTACGTAAAGATTAGTACCTAACACGTATCCATTGTTCGCTTCTGCAGAATAACTAGTACAGTAACAGTATTTAAACCGTACTCTGTACATGATAAAATAAAAAAATATCAGAAGAAACTAAAATCAAAGAACAGAAATGACGGGTTTTCATCGCTACAAACCTAACAGTTTGTACAAATCAATAGATTTGAGATTGATATTTGCTTACTAAAGATTTATAATAGTTAAATTAAAGAGTTATGACATAGTATTGGATAGGATGAAGCTCAAGTTTCTTTAACCTCATAGTTTGCCAAGGCCCAGCCGTGACCACAAGAGCGCGAGCTGTCGCGAACTCGAATATAGCGAGAGCTTTTATTATTATCAATAGTGTTATTGATCCACAATGACTGTCATGATTATGTCCTAGCATGAGGATCGTTTTTCCCTTGCAATATACAGCATCAACCTGAGGTCTAGTAATGACGGGATTTGATTTAATCATCAAACTTGGCGAGACTGACCGCAGTGAAAGAATATTTAAGTTACAGTAACAAGAAGTAGTTCTTGTTGCCTGATATTCTCTAAGTCGAAACTCACGGGAAGATAATGGAGTGATTCTATATTCTGAACTTATACGCACGCATAAATTGTTTTATACTGTCAAAGTACAAAACAATTTATGCGTGCTACATGAATACCCCTTAATATAGTATGCACAAGCATAAATTCTCGCACATCCTCACCAATCAATTCCAGACCATTTGCAACAAGGTTGCGCTAGAAGAGAATTTAAATTTTGCTATAACACTCTAAATTTCGCCTCGTCTATAGAAAAGCTCTTTATGACTTTTTAAAAGATCATATTTTACTGCCATTTGAGCAACAAAGAACTTCAGATTTGGCAAAATCTAAATTTTGTCCGACAAAACCCGACAGATTTTACAAACACACAACGATCAACGATTATGAAATATATTCAAACCTTCCACTATACGATTTCTGATTTATATACTGAAGTGCCAACCACAAAAAGATCAAGTTCCTGAAATAATTTACCTTCAATCGATAACCATAGTTTAAAACGGTCTAACCACCTGACCTAGTCTAGAAAATATAATACTCATTTTCATTTCGTAGAATACAACGTTGAGTACATTATCACCGCTCAAATCAATTTAATACTATTTTTAGTGCTCTGTTAAAAAAACAGTACTGAGGCTGTCGTTCAAAGCGTTATTAAAACTCAAATACACCAACACTTGTAACTGATGTTTGACATGCATGTGTACATGACACAATTTGTTGGAGAGTCCGCTAGTAAAATGTGACGTTGTAAAATATTGGTGTAGAATTTGATGTTCCACATGTTATGTTTGTTTGAGTTTTCAGGTATTTAGGTATATTTTATTGTAGAAATTTGGAATGTTATTTTTTAGCTTTTTTTTGATAATGGTGACTCGCAAACTAATACAGATACGATGAGGTAATAAAAAAACTCAATTAAAAATAAATATTCAGGTACTGGTAGTATTAGTATCCAACGGTTGCAATACCTACATAGTTTGACTCAAAAATTTCCTGGACTGCACTGACTTCTTACTATCAGTCATTAAAAGGCAGGAACACTAAAATACTAAGTACTGCCTACTCGTAATAATGACCGCAATTTTTGAAGAACGGACTCTTCAAACTTCAATCACAAATCTTCTAAAAATATAATCTGATATACTCTACCTTTCTTAAATTTCAGTTATAAGTCCTATTTAATTTAAAAAGCAATATTACAAATACCCGCTAGTGCGTACGCATGTTCTGCTCAACAAAACAATAAATTACTTTTCGCCAAGTCTGTGTAGGACGCTATCACAAATCTCCGTTAGCGTACAGTAAGTTAAATTGAATGTCTAAGCTCGCAATCGAGGATTCAGCAAATACCAGTATCTATTGGAAGCGACCGGAGTCTTTAAGAAAATCCCGTAGCTTCACTCGTCTGCTCTGATTCGAGCCCCGTCGGAGCAGTTGGAATGATATACTTACTTGCGAAATATATTATAAGTCACAAAGAGCAAACGTTGTATTTATTGTTACCAATTAAACAGATATTTTGCGACCAATCACTTACTATTTGTGGATGAAGTGTAAAAACCGAAATGTAAATAAACAAAAAGCAGGCCAAATCAGCTTATTTACTTAATTCAATGTTCGTATTAATATGTGTGATAGAACGTGTATATTACATTGTTTTACGGCACGATTAATATATGTATAATTTTTATTTCGATGTAACTTTTAAAGCAAGCATATATAGCATATAAGGTATATTAAATTTTTAATAATAATAAATAAAATACTCCAAATATCAAACAGCACGACTGCTGTAGTAAAGTTCCAATTAATTTCTCTGAATTGGATAAAATGCGATATTTAAGAAATAAATTACTTAGTTTTAATGATTACAGATTTTTTTGTATTTCACTAGGTACATATTTTAAATAGCTTTAACAATAATTAAAAGAAAACAAAAAAGAAAAGAAAACCAGGTAAAAAAATAAATAAAATCAAGAGCGATTCTTCAGTAGGCGTCTTATATACCCTCGCGATGTTAATTAGTTGAAAGGTATACAGAAAACTAGCAGTATTTTCACATAGATTTGGCAAAGTTTACTTAGAAGCAATATATTATTTTCTTACAGTAAATTAAGGGAATCTTTCTCAAAATTACAGTTTAATTTTAATGTTCAAGCGGAGAAACATTTTACTCGTATGTTTAGTTCCTACCACATCTCATATAATTAATGGACACAAGATATATTATATCTGTGGAACGCATTAAAACTTATGAACACTACTTGGTGTAGATATCGCACCGGTATGGTCAAATACCATAGCGGCAGTAAAATTTCAGTAAATTTCAGTGGTTGTCTGCAATTCAAATCAAATTTTCATTTTTATTTGGCATCTAGCTTTCATGCAGAATGTACAAAGTAATAATAAGATTTAAATGCACCTTGGACATTACTGTTATACACTAAATAAAATATCGCAGTGTAATCAATATAAAGGTACTTAAAATGCACAAAATGTTTTCATAAAGTGTAACACAGCAAATATTTAAATTTACCCAACATAAACTCATTATGGTAGGTGTAAATTATAAATGGCAATGACCAAGCGCAAAGTATGTCCATAAAAGGTTTGAGATCGTACAACGCGGGGTCCCACTAGGATTCGTTACTTCTGCAGGACAAAAGTAAATGAGAATTGCCCTTAATTGGAATTGTAAATGAGTTTTGCGGCGCTTTCTTGTCGGTTGAACGCCCGTTTTGCCATCACAGTAGAACAAACTGTGATGATTTCATTTAAATTAATTCTCAGTGCGAGAGGGCCGCGGACGAGATGTCTAAATGGAGACATCTCTCGATCGTTTGTACGGACTTCTTGCTCATTTAAGACGACTCGTGGCCTAAATTCTTAGAGTTTGTCTCGTTACTGTTTCTTTTCCTCTTAAAACAGAAATTTATATATTTTAAAGTGTTTTTTTGTTGTAGAGGCGTATTAACTTTAAATCTAGGAATTAGTTGTTATTTTGTAACACAGAGCAAAACAACATTTTATTTGTTTTAGTGTTAAGAACAAAACTATTATTCTTATCACTAAAACAAATAAAATACAAACTTACAGGATAAAACTATTTGTAGCTTTTATCAAACATAAAAACGAGTATAGTAAAGGTAAACGACTTGATAACAGTGACTGGCCACCGATAGATGAGGGCGGTTCACGACCGGTCAAAGTGGACTTATTTGTGCAAGGCCTATGTCTAGCATTATAATAATATGTGGACACTATCACACATCGTCACCTAGTCCCAAGCTAAGCAGAGCTTGTGTTATGGGTACTAGATAATTGAAATATAATACATATACGTACTTTTTTTATTGTAAATACATACTTAATATACATAGAAAACACCCAAACTGAAGACAAATACAAATGTTCATCACACAAATATTTGCCTTCCGCGGGAATCGAACCCACGACACCCGGCGTCGCAGTCAGTTACACTAACCACTAGACCAACGGTGCAGTCAGTCAGCATTGTACGTCTTTTATCAAAAATTATTTTGATGGTCAATTGGATTGTTGTATTCGCTGACAAGGGTAGAGCTGAGAGTATAACTGGTACGAACCTCACACCACTCCTTCTAATCGTCAGATAATTGTTGATAATTACATTTTTTTGTTACAACTTATAATTTAGGGAAACATGCAACGTTACCAATATACCTGCCATACATGACCAGTCTCGGTAGATAGCAGCTGCGCAGTAACCTTGGTATTTCGGAAGTGAGCAACAGTTACCACTTATAATCAGGTGGGTTGTTGAGTCGTCGGTCACTGTAGGGAATAAAAGAACGTCAAGTATGTATGTGGGCTAAATATACATCTGACATATTTAGCAGTTAAAAAATATTTTAAATCATTTCATTTGTTTCAGCACTACGAATTTTATAGACAGAGAAAAAGCCTACCATAAAACACGATCGGTAGTTAAAAGTCCTACCAAATGGTAACAGCTAATAGATACGATAGCATCAATAAAAATTGTTTGCACAGCGGATATTTGAGAGAGACCTGAATGTTCAAAAGACCGTTCAGAATAAAGTGTCATTCGATCATCAATTCATTTGGTACAATGTGATGTTTCGAAAATGAGAAACGACGGGTGCGACCGATGTTATCACAACGTTGATTTAGAATTTATTGCTGTAGATATGCTTAAGAGGGACGTCAATGCTGACTCCAGTGTCCTATACCTGGTACCTTTACCTTCGTCAACGATTGACGCGGGTGTACATTAGTCACAACTGTGTTAGACGTATACTCGACTCAAATGCAGGCCAAACAACAGCGACGAAGGGGTGAGATCACAAAAGGAGCCTCACATATTCAAAATAATATCATTCTTATTTTACTGAACCCTCATAAATGTGCTTTGTTTATCATCTCAAGCGTGTAAGTTTCTGGGATTCCCGATTTCAGTAGTAACAAGATTTTTTTGCCAACAAATAAAATGTTGTGAGCAAAATATTACGGTTCCACGCACCGTGACTAAAACAGTCAGTCTTGTTGTCTTAACCAGGGTTGGAATAATATATATTTCCACAGAACGAGATCACGTTCATGAAAAATTGACAATTTATGTGTTCACTTTCTTTTAATGATTTACTTCAAACAATATAGATTTTTGATTACCGATGCCAAATTTTTTGTAGGTATAATTTAAAATTCACTGAATGTATATAATGATTTTTTATCACATTACAAAAAAAGATACTTGAAATGTATACGCAGCTGTAATCTTTTAATACAACTTTATTTAACTTCAAAACATAAAATAATTTTTAACTAAAAAACAGATTTCAAACAGGAAACTAAAAATTACCTTAGAACAAAAAAATCGTATTTTGATTTAGTTAATCAGAAATGAAAAGTATTTTACAAATTTGAAGTCGGTCTAAGTATAGTAATACTATAATAACAAATTACACTTAATAAGGTAGTATTTTTGTACAAACTGAACATTTTGGCATATTGAACCGTATGATGTAAGCCCAACATAACTGCTGTAAATGTTGAGGAGTTCCCTCGACTGTCTATAGTCTCCATCGTCAGCCCTATAATGGCACTCATAACCCATAAGGGTGCAAAGTTTCTCATCATTAGAAAGAAATTAAGTCTAAACTCCAAGTAAATGCTGTACATAGATGGAGAGTTACTTCAACTGAATTTCGGCTCCATCATAAGATCGACTTTAAACCTTAAAAAAATATACCTTAATAAAATACTTAATGAAAACAATAAGTAATGCAATAGTCGCCAGTGCGATTTTCGAAGATTCTTCTCGATTTCTCTGGGATGCTATCATCAGATCCTGGTTTCCTTATCATGGTACTAACCTTACCTACCCTCTCATAGAAGATCGACTTAAGAGTAGTAGTATCCGTAGTATCCGTACGGTGAGTGAGAGCGCCGGAGGCCCAATTTCCCCCCTTTCCTCTTTCCTCACCTGCCTCATTCCCTTCCCCTAACCCCATTTCCAGCCGCCATAGTGGAGGCCACCATACCAGCAGTTTAAGACGATGGCTTTTGGTATAGTGGCCGCCACTTCTGGATTGCACTGACTGCTTTCCATCAGGCGGGGTGGAGTCACTTTGGTAGGCTATAATATAAAAAAAAAATACTTTCTTTCCAACAAAAAAATAATCATCATAATTGGTTCATAAACGAGGAACTTATCCGTGAACACACATAAAAAGTAAAAAAATATATACAACTAGCTGCGCTCTTCGTAGTAATGTAATTCTACAACAAACTCATGATTATAACATTTAACATTTATGTTTAAGCTGTGTAAATACACCTGCCACTTTAATACGAAATCCATGAATAAATTCTCAGCAACTGTAAAAAGTTTTTGATGTAAAATTATTTTCAAGTCTTGGTGTCGGAACTTCGTACATGTTTAATAGAAAATTATAGTATATATGTAAAGTTTGTTCTGCAACCGTATCGGTAAGACTTTTGAGTTCACTTGTTTTAAGTTCTGTTTATGTAATGAATCTTTACTTTGATAAACTGCTCCTTCAGTCACTTTATTGTATTTTGGGTATAAACTGGCGAATAATACTTTCTCGCTGCAAAAGATCGTACTCATTATTATCTGCAGTGACTTACTACAGTACTCTCTACAGTGACTGCGGTTATGTTGAGTCTGTGTTAAGATATGGCACTTCTGGGGAAACTTGATTGACACAGAAGAAATGCGTGAGAGCAATTTGCAAACTTAATTATACTGAAAGCTGTAAACCTATGTTCATTGATTTAAAACTATTAACCCTACCCTGTATTTACATATATGAGACTGCTGTATTCGTTGCCTCAAATAAATATTTGTTTAAATCACCTGTGAGTGAGCGTCACAAGAATAAAGTATGTTTTCCTGCAAACAAAACTGCACAATTCAGTAAAAGTATTTTCTGTATGGCTCCTCGGATTTACAACCATTTACCTAAAGATATATTAAATTGTAACAATGTAGATAAATTTAAATTTTTACTTAATCAATTTCTTATTGAAAAAGCATACTATAATTAATGTGACTGAATATCTTAACGACAAAATATAACCTCCAATAATAATTAAAATTCACATCAAAAGACATTTTATTTAATTACTTTGACATGATCTCATAAACAATTGACTAATAAAAATAAATTTACTTGACATAATTAAATACTCTAATTCTAATTACAACAATTAACACAAGATTTTTGCTTTTTGTATGAATTTTGATTTTAACATTAAGATAATTGTGCTTTTTAAATGATATACTTTTATATGATTTATTACATGTAATTAAAGTTATAATTAGTGAATAAACTTATAAAATAAGAAATATTGCATGCTAATTGGCTGAATATGGAAGCACTAAACACTTTTGTAACACCTCTGTACCCTACCTATATTCGCAATAAATAATTATGATTATGATTATGATTATGATTATGACTTTTGCATTTGCTGGTTTGTAGCGCATGCAGTTTTATTGGTAAGAAGCTGTATTGTCAGCAAAGTTGCATATTACTAGCCATCAGAGCGAGTAAAACTGTTGGATCCTTTCTCAAATGTTCACTAACATTCTTTAAACCATCTATTATTGGTTGTCTTTAAACATTTAAGTAGTAAAGATAAGTAAAATGAGTATAAAATATATATATTTCTGACCAAAATGACATGACTCAACATTCCAATTTCAAATGTAACGTTACATGTAATAAAGTGTTCAGGATTTGACAAGCGCTCGCTCGATATCGGATAAAGAAATTGGTCGACATGTCATTTCATTACCGGTTTTTGGGTTTCGTTCATCAAAAGGAAAAAACGGATCTCTATAGGATCACTTCGTTGTCTCTCTCTATCAAGACCCTTTTTCAGGCACGTGGAGGTATGACAAAATTTCAAATTTCAGTCAAATTAATATCTGTTAGACAGATTCCTGAAGCTTTCAAAAGCTAGTCTTTTGGGTCCGGCCGTTATGGTCCCATTCCGGTACGCTCCCGGTCGGGACGTACCCACGTGTCCAATTTAAGTTGAACTCTCTTCAATATAGTCATATTGTTTTCCACGTCTGCGAAATATAATTGCTTGCAAAATTACTTTTGCTATCTTCTGTATTGCAATCATATTTTATGTATGCCTTTGTTGTAAGACCGATTTGTTCAGTTGCACCCCCTTGAATATCAGATACAAGAACTGAAAATCAGATGCACCCTCCTAAAAATAATTCTGGCGGCGCCCATGTATTAAGCAGACGTAGGTAATATACGACGATATTGAAGAGACTTCAACTTAAATTGGACATGTGGGTGCATCACAGCCGGGGACGTACTGAAATGGGACTATGGTGGCCTGACCGGTTATTTTCTACAAATATTAACCTGGGTACCGAAATGTCCATTTTATAAAATGATAAACAATCAGTGGAAAATATTGCCAAAGATGTTTTAGATTTATTTTCCATCGAATTACTAGTTAAAGTATAGCTCCAACTTACAAGCGTAGTAAAGTAATACCAAAGGGTTTGCTTATTATGAAAGAGAAATGTAGCTGAACCTTACCTCAATATATTAAACATCGAACGAAGCTAGACATCATAAAAAATGTGTTCTCATCAAATGAGAACACTATGTTACAATCTAATAGGTAATTTGTAATGGTACAAGTTTTTAGTCCTGTTTTTATTTACTTTCAACTTACTGAAATATCAACATTTCCTTGTGCTTGTTAAAAATACGGGGCTTTTCCCAATAGGGTAGGCTGATAAAATACAGTTAACTAGCTATGTAAAGCATTCTAGAATACTTACACCATTCACATTCACAAACAAGCACAAATCATTTTTATTTCTTTATGAGCGGTGCAATCTTTTTCAAGAGACATAAAATTCCATCTAAATGATTCCATATTCGTATCCTAAGAGTTAAGAACACTTTTTCAACTTTTATAATTCTGAAAATTACGTAAAAGCTTCAGCCGTCATAAAAAGCCAGTCTGAAGTAAAATCGCTTCTTCCACTCACGTTATTTGTAAAAAGTTTACAAGTATTTGTATTTTAATTTTTTTATTTAATGAAATTAATCGCCATAAAAAGTTGTGGTTGTACGTACTCGTAGTACTTGTAATATTTTAATAACAGCTTATGAAAAGAGCACAAATTTGTTATAATTAAATTTAGATGTAAATCTGGTGAAATACATCTATCTAGAATATGTATAAATTTATTAATTAAAAAAAATTATATAAAACATCTTAAAATGGGTACCGAGTGAGTGATTGGTTTTTATGCTACCGTTGCTCTTTACGCTCAGGCCGATAGTAAACTTGTATTAAAGAAATGGATATTTCTATAAAAACAATCATCATTTATTATCGCCATTCAATTAATACCTATAACCTAAATGGTATAACATCGATCAGGCAAGGTCACATTAGGTATTTAAGAAATATACCCACTTATATCTGAATTAAGTAACTCGTGCTAAAACCTTGGTAATCATTTTTCTTAGTAATATTTTTCGCAAAGCTCTTATAATAATGTTTATTTGGTAGGCAGGTAAGTACATATAATGTCTTCATAAGCGATTGTAACGAAGTGTTTGTAATTAAATTCATATGAGACGTGCTGTCGCAAACATAAATGTCATTAACTTAGCCATTTCCTTGTGATATAGACTGTTAAACATATTACACATATAAGTTTAGTATGTCGTCGGTGTAGACGGTGCAGACACACGACACGCACGTGTGACTACAATGTGAGTAGGTAAATTTTAACGAAAACCACTTTGTCTCAAGCCGAGTTAAGTGCCTTGTCAAAACTTGTTCTCATATGGTATTCTCCTTTGATTTATGACCTCGATATGTCAATTTAACGTCACTCAGTATGATTTATATGGTCATTTGCACAACCTTACTTGTCCTACTGAACGTCAAACATGTGAGCTTATTTTACCTAAATATTCATAGTCGTAAACACTCAAACACGAATTTAGTATTGCAAAACGATTAAAATCCGTAAATAATTTAATGAATACACATTTTATCAAACTGCGATACGTGACTGGAAAATAAAAATACATTTTTATTTATCAGTATATTACAAAAATGTAAATAATGTTGGCGAAGCGAGTGTCAACCCTACTTTGAATATATCGCGTGTTGGAATGATTGATTCTTCTACAAAACAGATATAAAAATGTCCATTCAGGAAAATCCTAGTATCTCATGTGGAGTGCGTTAAATAAATAAGGGTCTGGAGTCAAACAGTATTTCCATTAGTGTCATAAAGAGGTAACATTTCGAAATAACCGTGAGGCCGGAGCCATATCCACGTGTGATAATGCGCAGTAACATTTTATAAGGGATCTAAATGTGAGCAGATGGCACAATGCGAATCGCTGGTAGTACTTCCCGGCACGGCCGCAATCTGCCATTACATTTTATGCAAACAGTACCGGAATGATTTCGGTTGTACAATTTTCAAAATAGAATACCAACATACTTTTACAATACCGGCCGTAAATTCCTTACATACTTTTAATTCGCCACATATTCCGAGTTTTATAATTCCCTCGTAAAAGCTTTGTTAGGGAAAATGCTTGCAGTTATTACAAAGTTTTATAAGCCGTACCTAGCCTGCATTAATCTGAAATTAACATCTAGAAATGCGGTTGATTAGTATAAAAACGTTTGAACAAAATACGGGCTTTGTTCCCGCAACGGTACGTGGTGCCCTTATTCAAAATACAAGCCTTCATTTACATTTCACTGTCTGTTAGTATTACCTTCTATTGATTTTATCTTTGAAATCACGGCTTTGTAGATTTTATTTATATGGATTGAATATTTAGCATTTTAATGGGATTTTAGGGCGAAGTTGTGCGGCTGAATTTGTAGCTATATTGAATAGATACAAAGTTAGAAAAGGACTACGAAAATATGTATTTTACGTAAATATTTAACGTAAATTATCGGCATTCAGGAACTGTAATACTCAGATACTGGAAATAGGATCATAACTAATTGGTACTGATATTATCGTTATTAGCGGTGATTTAGAAGGTCCCTTAAGAGCTTTATGCTAATCATTTACCTATCCAGATACATGTACTGTTTACTAGTTGTTTATTATAGAAATTCAAATACTTCATACATGCTTCACATAAAATTGTAAAAAAAGGATAAAAATTGTATAAGTCTATGTTGAAACACCTACACAACCACTATAATAAACTAACCTTCGTTTGCTTTAATGTGAATAATTGTAACCTTTAAATGCTTTCAATAGTAGGAGCTTTACTCTTTTCATCTAATTCATAGTAACTATTTACCTGAATCCCATTCCATTCAAACTGCCACATAGCAAAAATATAATATAAACTAATTAACGACACCAAAACCACTAAAACTGTGGTCATACTTATATTTTTCGTGGTATTAAATTTGTCTTTTTTTAAATAATTGTTTTCATTTCATTTCTGTTTCATTATTCTAAGCTTCCACACACATCATGTTAAAAACCCCGCTTTAAAAATTTCGGAATTGTTTAAATTTACTTTTAACATTACATACACATAGGTGTATGTAGAGTACGGTAATAAATTAATTAATTCGTACAGCCGTAATTACTGCAGGTGTACAATTATGTTACATGAAAAGAAATATAGGCGGCGGTGGCGGAGCGTCGTTTGTTTTCACTTCAATTTTCCAATGTATCGTGGAATAATCATACTCGTATGTTAGACATTTTCTTGGCACAAGGGTAATCGAATGTCATACGCGGTCGCCACCCGACAGAACTATTCACGAGCTGCCAGCTGGCGCACTCCACGCCCTGATTTATATCCCTTTCGCTGTCCAACTTTCTGCACCTTGTTCCTGCAACATTTGTACATGACGTCTTAAATATATAGACTGAGGAAGGAGAAACTCACGCGACAACTCATGTTACATACTCCTTGAATACCTACTATTTTAAATAGGCGCTCGTACAATATAATTGTATCTATATATACTGAATAATTATAGGATTATGTCAGTGTATGCTTATTGTACCGTCACATAATAATAAAATTTAAAAAATACCTTTAAAAATAAACGACTTACTTAAGTGTTTATTTAAGTCAATCAAATAAATGTCTCCTTTCCGGTACATAAATACTCCCAAAATAACATCCTGGCCTTTTAAGTAATGAGAACATACACGTAAAACGAGATGATATACCTACAATAAACGAGATTACTTTATGGTAATTAAATAGTTTAATATAACTTAAGATCAACTTTAAGTTCATTACTATCATTTCAACTAAAAGAAAATTCACTGATAGACCCAAGGCCTACTTCAATAATTTCCACACTCTCCAAAGAAAACAGGTTACAAAAACGTCTAATCTTAATTGGGAGAGAATATAATATATACATTATTTGCACCTGGAATTCCATAGATTTGCATAGATTTTCATATAGTAAGTTCTATTTTCAAATGTGGTAAATCACAACACAAGTTAACTTTGAACACATTGAATTACAAGTTGTCATTCATCATGTCAGGGACAAACTAATTAGAAGCAATGTGACGTTCGGGAATAACTTACAGTAAACTGGGCGTGTTACCTACACGCGGGGAGCATCGCCAGGAGCGCTCATAAACTCATTAAAAGTTGCCTCCATATACTAAAACGACTGACCTTATCCATACAGACGGCAGTTTTAATCGAGACCGCTTTACGAACCATTAAATTCCTTGGACGGTTATTGTCGAGCTGGGATCGTTAAATGAAATTCTAGACACAGTAGCTGGTACTATAATAACATACGGATTTGCAAATTTAGGTCATAATAACAAATTTGTACTACGGCGGTACAATGGCTAAACGATGAAACACTATCATTGCGTCGCGTATCGGTAGAATTATAATTTGATAACTCCAATCTAGTGAACATACATCTATACTATTGTATAAAGCAGAAGAGTTTGTTTGTTTGAACGCGCTTGTCTCTATCTAGAACCAGTCAGATTTGAATAATTCTTTTTGCGTTTGATAGTCCACTTCTTGAGGAAGGTGCTTGATAGGCTTGATAGTGTAACATCTCGCTACTGGCGACGGGAGCAAAGCAGTAACCAAAGATGTAACTTAACGCGAGTAAAACCACGCTTCGGAAAACTAGTAAATGTATAAAGCATGGTATGGATAGAACCCACTATGGAAGCGTTATGAGACGCTATTTCACAAGTCGCCAAAAAAAGGGGTCTAGTTTAAAAAACCGATTGCTTCATTTTTTTTGTACAACACCAGCAATAGTGTAAACTATTGCTGGTGTTGTACAAAAATAATGAAGCACTTTACAAACATACAACAGACTCAGGACACATTTTGGCAGTATGTAACAAAGTTTGTCCTGTGTGTGTGAGCATCAAACTCACAATTTACAATTTTAATAATTATTAATTTACATTGCTTCACAGCAGTTAGTAGGTACTCCTGCCACCAAGGCAGTCAAATAGTAACCCTTGTAAAATGTTCCACATTCTATCGATTGACAAAATGAGAAAAGAAATATTTATTATCCTATTAAAAGTCTAGTCAGGTTAAATTTACTGTAATAAAATTATTTCCCGTCACAAAGTGAACATCTGTGAAGAACATTTTCTTAAAAAAAGAATCACTTTGAAGCAAGATGGAGAGAATGGCATTTAGATCCACTTATACTGAAAAGATTTGTTCCATAACTGAAAGAAAATGACACCCCTTTTCGCACAAGAAGGTGACGTGAACGTAAAAGATTGCTGAAAAGTAAGTAAGCTTATTCCTGACGCCAATTTATTGGTTCAAAGGTGCGCCGTCGACTAAATGGTACTGTATAAACTCATCACCTCTTCAGGACCGCCTCTTCCATGTAGAGGGATTTCGCTCGTTCATTCACCTTAAATCGACGTCATTCCGAGAGGCAAAATAGAGCACTTCTGAAAAAGAGCTTCCGATAAAAAGGGGCCCATCAAATTTTTTCAATATCCATTTACAAAGGAATAAGAAAGGATTATGCTCAAACCAAAACCCTTTAATCCGTGATATGGGTTATTGAAACATTGCGCAGAGTGTGGACGAATTATATCAGCTTGTTCACATATACATAATCCTCCTAATCTTTCCGGGCCCTTTCCAATAATTGTGGATAGGCTTCAAAAGTTATTTCTATTAGAACTTGCGACAACCAATCTGACGTCACTTTATATGCAATTGAAATTTATTTTCTCACATTTCAGTTACTTTTTTTGGCCACCGCTTTCCGTTGCTCTTTGACATTAAATTGACGTCCGATAACTTGGCAGCGTTCGGAGTTTCCGTTTCTTTAAGCGCATGGTGAAATAGAAAAATGTTACACATATATATTGTTAATAGCCATAATATCTGTATTGCAAAAAGACATTGGACGTTGATCCAAGCTTATTGTTATTTCGTGTCTTATTTGTATTGGATTTGTTTTGCATTCACTTCACACGTATAAAATACTTAGCATCGACAATATATTCGTATTTTAAGAGTACAGAAACTCGACATCAATATTGGCATTATAATAGTCAATTGTATAAATATTTTTTAACAAAACGAATACCGACTTCAAACAGGAAGGAAACTAAAAAGTAAAAAATAAATTTACATAGAACAAAGTAACTCGTAATTTGATTTAGTTAATCAGAAATAATTAAATAAGTACTTTATAATTTTGACGTCGGTGCCAAAAAAACAATAACTAGGTACCTATAGGTATTATCAATGTTAATTTGCTATTGTAGTAGGGTTCATATAGTATTTAAATCAATAACTTGGTACCTATACGTACTATCAATCTTAATTTGCTATTGTAGTAAGGTTCTTATAGTATTTAGTTATTTAGTATTTACTTTCTGCACCTTACTTACACTCTTACTTGCACCAACTTCAAAATTATAAAGTACCTATTTAATTATTTCTGATTAACTAAACCAAAATACGAGTTAATTTCTTCTATGTAAATCTATTTTCACTTTTTAATTTCCTTCCAGCTTGAAGTAGGTTTTCTTTTTGTTACAAATTATTTTATTTTACAATTTTTAGTGATGGGTAGATCTAAATCTTACTAAGGTATTATTTTTGTACACGCTAAACATTTTGGTATATTGAACCGAATTAAGTAAGCCCAACATGGCTGCTATTGAGGAATTCGCTCGACTGTCTATGGTCACCTGTAATGGCACTTATAACCCATATATAGCAAAGTTCTCATCATTAGAAATGAATTAAGTCCAAACACCAAGTACTAGCTGTAAATTGTTAAGGAGTTCCCTCGGCCTCGGTCTTTGTGCTCCATCATCAGATCGATCCCAAACCATAGCAAATGCAATAGACGTCAGTACGATTTTCAAAAGTTCCTCTCGATTTCTCTGGGATACCATCATCAGATCCTGGTTTCCTTATAATGGCACCCTTGGAATATCTCCTTTCCAACAAAAAAATAATCATCAAAATCGGTTCATAAACGACATAGTTATCCGCGAACACACTTAAAAAAAATATATATACAGTCGAATTGAGAAACCTCCTCCTTTTTTTGAAAACGGTTAAAATTTTTTAAATATTTTCTCTTTGTATTTTGTGTGGTGATTCAATTGGCTATTCTATCACTCTTAAAAAATTTCATTTTAACGTAAGTGATCACTAAAATATTCATAATCTTTTGCATTTGTAATAATAACAGGCCAGCACTTAGAAGGTGTTGTGGGCACTTCACGAATATTGAATGTACCAAAAAATAACAACGCTAATACTAAAAGTAAAGAATAAATTTAACTTATAAATGCAGCCCTTGAGCGTAGTTTTCATTTGTTTCACAAAGACGGTTAATGTAAACGGTTGCTGTTTAACATTTAGCTCGATTACATCTAGCGACTCATCCGCCTCGCGTTTTGTTTTGCGAAATTATAAAAAGACAAAGCCATTTTTCGTCAATAGTAAACAACTAGCCTTCACTTTAGATAATATAAAATAAAAATGTGTTTAAAAAAATCTCCTAGTAAAAACAGAATTCGACTACATTTTGTCTTAACGTTAAGACCTTGTTCAAAAATTTAAGGTCAGCTTGATCTGTAGTTTTACGATCTGCGGTGACTGCATATGACGTATAAACTACTTACTTTGGTATTTTTTTAATATAAAAATAGATTCTGAATATTTTTCCATCTCAACAAATTTATTTAAATACTTGAAACATTAAAATTGACACCTTTGATAATTTGACTAATAAATATAATAATTATCACGACCATCAAAGACACCAATCACCTACATGATATTATGCTATAAGAAGTCAGTCTCTAGTGACCCTAATTTTTTTATCCTTCAGATTGGGATATTTTTTATGATTTTTGGTATTAGAAAAAAAGGGTTTTTATGTATATAAACAAAGTAAATTTCGCATAATACTTTGTTACATAAAAATCTAATCTACAAACTGATTCAGACTTTGGCCGAATCACCTACAACCAGTAAAACAATTTCACTAGCATACATTAAGAAAATTGTTAATATTATTCTCTTTTAGCAAGACTTTTTTCAATGAGAAGACTACAACAAAGATAACAATATTCTTAGTGAGCATTGTAAAGAAATTTATTCTGCTGACTGAACCATTACCTATTGGATAATTAATCCGCTTTTTTTTTTATATTATAGCCTACTAAAGTGACTCCACCCCGCCTGATGGCAGTTAGTGGAATCCAGAAGTGGCGGCCACTATACCAAAAGCCATCATCTTAAACTGCTGGTATGGTGGCCTCCACTATGGCGGCTGGGAATTGGGTTAGGGGAAGGGAATGAGGGAGGTGAGGAAAGAGGAAAGGGTGGAAATCGGGCCTCCGGCGCTTTCACTCACCGAACGAAACGCATTAGTACAGATACTACTACTCTTAAGTCGATTCTTCTATGAGAGGGTAGTACTTCCCCGGACGATCCGGCCCATTCATGCTGAAATCAGCGTGGATCTACTACCGTACGTACGCTTTGCACAAGCCTGCTACAGTTTTATCGTGTAATTCTTTTTACAAAAGCCTCCATATGGAATATCTCGTCTTTATGAATCATGAACAAAATCCGGTAACACATAACAAAGTTGCTTGAAGAAAGGTAAGCTTATTTTAACTTAACTTTGTATTTCGAAATATTTTGCTAAAATTATATAATTAAATTTAGCATATTCGTCAGCAATCTTGTAATTTTTAGTTCTCAACCTCTTGTATTCCGTCCTTGTCTACCATAACAGGTCTCGACGATAATACCGTTTCATTTTCAAATGTTATGCAGACACAATTACCGACTTCACCCGGCCACTTTGCCCATGGTAATTAATTGAGGTAAATGCTATACCTATTAATTGTTTCTAGGTAGTAGGTATCAAACATATTGAAACTTGTGGTATTTGATGGTCAGCATCATTTTTCCAGACACTAACTTGGAGATGCACGTGTACTGTTTTTTTGACGTTCCTAAAGGTCATAAGGGACGAATAACACTACCAAAGAGACCGCTCGATCATCAGCTAACATTACCAATAAAAATATCGCATCACCTGATTTAATACTAATTAAATGGACATACTCTTGACACGTATATATTATGTCTTACCTCTTTTATCAATTTCCAAAGGAGCTTACTACATTATATTACAATTTCTCTTGTTGACTATTAAATATTTTATGTCCCGACCAAACGTTGATAAGGTGTAGGTAATATTACGATTAATTAAAAAATGATTGATAAGTTTATAATCTCTTTAGTATAATATACCTAATATAATATAATAGTAGCCAATGTAAGTAGTTACAATTAAGTGATGCACACTGTACGAACACCCTACTTATAGAAATTCAACTCACGAGCAGAAACACAATAAATGGGTAACAACACTGCGTTGTTTAATCAGAGATTCTCAATTTAGGGCAAAACTCTCAAGCTCACCTTATAACCATACACATTGCACCCGTTTTGAAATATATTACAAAATATGCTCAAAACTCGCTTAATTATTTTGAAAAACATTAAGACCAAGTTAAAAGTACATCTAACTATAAATAAAATATTTCCTATACAAACTAAATGCCTGCCGATTTCACCCCTGTAAATGTTGATTGATATGATTTAATCCCACTGATATCTAAATTACAGTATGTACCTACTCTTTCTAACCGACGACAAAACGGAGTAGGTTAAAACGGGTAAATTTTTGTTTTTATATGTATGACCACGCATAACTTTTTACAGAGTAGTCCGATTTTGATAATTCTTTTTTTATTGGAAAGGCTATATACCCCGATGTTGGCCCATATAAATTTGGAACAAAAAACAATCCTAAGGGTAGGAAAACTGAGGATGATTGTTGATTATTACTTAAATTATGATTATACTATAACAGTTATCTAATTAAATAGTAATACATGCATAAACTAAAGTACTAATAATTACTACATGCTTAATATTTGATTACTTTTAAAATAGCTATCTACCTTGACACTTAGATAAAGTAATCAAATATAAATAATAAATAATATAAATATATTTATTTATTATTTATATTTGATTACTTTTACAACAAAACAAAAAATTAAACCGTCAAAGAAATTAATTAAATACGTAAAGCGTGATACGCGGCGGCGCATTGCTTGTTTGGCGCCGACTCAAAATTACTTAGGTACATTTGTAGAAGTTATTAAGGTTAATAAAATAAAGGTTTATTATTTTTTGCTTTTCAGTTTTTACGATGCTTTAATTTTTTTGGTCAAAAGTTTTCACAACAGTTTCAAGGTTTTCATTAACTGGTTTACCTGCGTCATATTTCGTAAACATCCTATTAACCTATATATTTGTAGGTGTATACAAAATTTATATCTATACAATGTATGTAGAGAACTTATTCACAATTCTTTTATCCCCATTTTCCTTGTTTTCGCAACTCAGCCAATTCCGAAAAATTTAAAGGAAAATATGACCGAAGCGTTATATAATATATTTATTTATGCTTATTATCTAATTATTTTGTAAATAAAATAAACTAAATTTAAGTGGAAAACGCATATCGTAACATATACTATAAGTACCTATAGTTATAATATATATGTTACGATATGCGTTTTCCATTACATACTCGTATAAATAAATACCAATCCTAGTTTTATAATACTGTTAAAGTTGCTGTATTGATTTGTTGACAGAACTGTAACTGAACTGTTGACAATTGACAATTACTAATGCCGGTATTAGTAATTGTCAATTGTCAAAGATAGTATAAAATGGCATGTAAGCCCGTGCCGGGGGCACTTCGTTATCGACTGTTGACTGAAATATATCGTTACACTGTCAAGTTCTACATTTATTACAACTAACCGCGACCTTACTGACCAACCATCGCAACATCTGAGCATCGCTGAAATATCGTAGTTATATTATATTCATTCAAATTCAATGATAACATTAATCTTTATTTCTTTGAAGTTTGTCCACTAGAGTACGCTATATTTTATTTATTTTATTTCATTTCTCTTCAATCAAAAATAATATATACGGTTTGAAAAGAAACGCTACTGAATATGTAGATAAATTATGCAAAAAATCATGCGTAAAATACGAACCAATCCAATTTACTGTCAAAGGGCACAGTTAGAAAGAAAGGAAGAAATCAAATTGTTTTCACGAGGATATCAAATCGTCGATGTTTAAGGAAGAATTTAGGTCACGTCTCATGGATTACGGCTTATTTCCCGCCTCTCTTTTTCTTCGTTTGACGCTAATCCCAGCGGCTTCGCAGAGATTCGCCACCGAGCGCCGTCCCCGCCTGCGTACTATGACGACGTCGTGCTAGGCCCCTTCTTCAGTTCGGAACATCAAATTCAATGTTAAAAGTATTTTCAAATAAATTACGGCCTTGTACTACGTTTCATCATAAATAAAACAAAAATACGGTAATAAATCGGACACCTACTATAAATTTCATCGCAGCTGTAAGCGTCGAAAAAATAAGATTAGGTCAGGAATCGTTCCATGTTTTTCTTAATTGAGTAATTTAATAGAAAATACGTTTAGAACCACGACTGGTTTAGTAAAGCAGTGGTAAAGCATACCATGCCTATGATGCTGAGTTTCCAGGCTTTAGACTAAAACCTAGGTAGGTTTTAGGGTTTTTTTTATTTATTATTTTTAAATTTTATTTGAATAAGTACGTTTGTTTCTTAGTTCGCAAGTCAGTTTTGTTGAACAGAAGTATTTTTTTGTCATGGAGGCATGGAATAAATAATGTACACTAACATTAGTAACGTACGTAATCGTAAAATACTAATGTTAGTGAGTGCCACTTCTCATCCTAATAACATCTCGACCGACTCAACTCGACCCGCGCGGAAAATCTGATTATTCAGTGAGTGACAGCGCCTGCGTGCCACGAAACGAATGTTAATCATGCTTCCACGGTTAATAATACTAATCATTGTAACTATCAGGGATATAATCAACTGTGAGTCAATTTATGACTTTAAGAATACAATTATTGTAATAGATAAGTACCCACTTGACAGAAATTTATCGAAATAATTATATTTATTGAATAAAAATAATTTTAACCGATTTCGTCTCAGGACTGCGAGCATGGCGATTTTAATAAACACAAGATGGTTTTTACCGACACTTTGCCTGTGATGGTTTTATAATCAACATTTGCTCGACAAATAACTCTAGTGAAGTATGTACAACCACTAGATACCTAGTTGCATAATTAACTGAATGCACATCGTTGTATGGAGAAACATTTTCGAATGCAAAGTAAACTTTCTTCTGAACCGAATCATATAATAGCTCTCCGCATTTTTATAAGAGTTTTGTTCGTACTCGTAAAAATGTCGAAGATTGATTCCCATGACGAACGAACTATCTTCGAACATACAAGTTTGTACAATACCTACCCTATTTGAGTCAGACTTGCACTTGCCTGGTTTTTTATCTTTACCCTACTCAACAATGACACGCACTTCCGGTAGTGTTATTTAGCTGTGAACTTTTAGTGCTCATGCGTCTAATTGTTTTTATTGGGTATGAAAATGTTTTAACTTTCTGTATTTGAAACTAAAATAATAATATCGAACGGTTTTTAAACAAAATTTAGTAAAGATTTAATTATTAATTCTAAATTCCTATTCTATGCAGTGTCATGAAAAGTTGTTGATAGTGGCGAGATCTTTTCGAAAATGTCTTCTCTAGCCAACCGAGTAAAATATTGTTAGGTACTAGTTCTCGGTGAATATGACGACGTGCTCGACATAGTAAATACCTACTTACAGAAATAAAAGTAAGAATTAAAAGTCGATAACAGGTTATTGAACTACACTTGAAATGAACTAAAGAAAGGGTACCTATTTTAAAAATACAACCAGTTAAAATGTTACTCATAAATGTAGATAACATTACTCATAAATGTAGGTACTCAGATTTTAACCTAATCAGAAGTTTTCTGTAGGTATACATTTTCACTTTGGTAGGTCCGCCCATAACCATCAGTTGCCCATCACTAAGCAGCGACCTCCTAGCCACTATACCACCTGTCCCACCAAGGCGCAACCCGCGCAACACAGACAGGACAAAGTATAGACAAACAATCGAAGCGAAACTTAAACAAACAGGGGCACCACATACACCATCGGACCCCGCAGATATAGACAAACAAGTCAATGGATTCACCAAATCCGTAATTGACAGTTACCACACAGCCTGTAAAGAGACTACACCACTCCGCACACCTGGCAAACAACCATGGTGGGGGGCGGAACTGGAGCGTAAGCGCAAACAGGTAAGGAAATGTCTCAACAGAGCCATGAACACAAGCAAAGACGAAGACTGGGATGAATACTACTCAGCCAAATCAAAATACAAGAAATGTATTAGATTCAGACGAACCATGGGATGGAGAAACTTCTGTGGAAACGTCGAATCTTGTCAACAAGCAAACAGGGTACGTAAAATCTTGTGCCACCAAAACTCATCAAATGATACAAGCATTCGTCGGCCCGATGGCAGCCTAACGACCTCCCCCGAAGAGGCCAAACGCATCCTAACAGAAACTCACTTCCCGGATTGCGTCTTTACTAGGTCTCCAAGCTGGGCGGACGATACCATCATACCATCCGAGGACGATTGGAATTACGCAAACAAGGTAGTAACCATGGAGAAACTGCGATGGGCCATACAATGTTTCCACCCATTCAAAGCGGCTGGCCCGGACGGGATTTTCCCCGCACTACTTCAGTGGGGTGAGAGATCCGTCATTCCCAGACTGACTCCGCTAATGAGAGCGTGCCTCGCCTTCAGATACATACCGAAAGGATGGAGGGAAGTGAAAGTAATATACATACCAAAACCAGGTAAGGGAGACTACACAAACCCTAAATCACATCGACCAATCAGCCTAACCTCCTTCCTGCTAAAGTCATTGGAAAGGCTATGCGAGAGGGAGCTGAGAGATGGAGCACTAAAAAGCATACCACTACATACGAATCAACATGCCTACAGTTCAGGTAAGTCAACAGACTCGGCTCTTCATCTGGTAGTCAGCAGAATCGAGGAGGCACTAGAACAAAAAGGCAGTTGTCTCGGCACCTTCATAGACATTGAAGGAGCTTTCGACAAAACACACTTTGCAAGTATACAAGCTGCGCTCCACCGACACGGAGTAAAGGCGGTACTTGTGGAGTGGATCACAAACTCACTGAGCAAACGGATAGTACGACTTGGAGATGATGAGAACTCAGCAATGCTAGCTAGAGGCTGCCCTCAGGGAGGTGTCCTGTCCCCCCTTTTGTGGAATCTGGTAATAAATGACCTCATCACCAAACTAAACAACCACCATGACTACACAATAGGTTACGCCGATGACCTTGCCATTCTCACACCAGGTAAGGTAACAGGAACCATTTGCAACCTCACGCAACAAGCGCTATATATAGTTGAAAAATGGTGCAAGGAGTATGACCTCTCGGTAAACCCCAACAAGACGCAGCTTGTTTTGTTCACCAAGAAGCGCAGCCTGGGTCACTTTACTTTACCCAGGATTTTCAACACCGAACTAAAACTGTCAAACGATGTCAAGTACCTTGGCGTCACCCTTGACAGTAAACTAACATGGAGCAACCATGTAGACAACACAATAAACAAGGCAACGATTATATTCTACCAATGCAAGAAGATGATTGGTAAGACGTGGGGACTACAACCCAAAATAATACTATGGCTCTACAACACCGTCATCAAACCCATACTCTCTTATGGGGCAGTAGTCTGGTGGCCGAGAACTAAACTGGACACTATGGCAAACAAACTTCAACGGATACAAAGGTTAGCATGCATGGCTATTACAGGCTGCTTCAGGACCACACCGATGGCGGCTTTAGAGGCTATGTTGGGCCTCCCACCACTCCCCCTCTACATCCAACAGGAGGCAGCAATGACGGCCCTACGCCTCAAAACACTAAACTTGTGGTACAAAGGTAAAACAAAACATATGTCTCTACTTGAGGGACTGACAAATAAATTTCCTATAATCAATGCGGTAAACGACCGCATACCGAAACAATTTGTCTTTGACAAGAAATACAAAATACAACTGCATGAGGACCAGAGTTGCGAGGGATTGCGACTAGGGGAACTCAGGATATTTACAGACGGATCAAAAACAGGCACAGGGACCGGAACCGGGATCTTCTCCGAGGATTTAAACATGCACATATCAGCACCGTTGGGGGCCGAAAACACTGTCTTCCAAGCTGAGTGTATGGGTATCTCCCTGGCAGCCTCGGCGATCCTAGCAAGAGAGGTCAGGGATCATTCCATCCGCATACTCTCGGACAGCATGTCTGTTCTTCAAGCGCTAGGAAGCCATACAATAAATTCCAAACTAATATATGACTGCCACCAAAAACTATGTAAGGTAGGTAACAATAACAACATCACTATACAATGGATCAAAGGGCATAGCGGCTCCCGAGGTAACGACGCAGCCGACGTGCTTGCAAGGGAAGGCTCAGCTATGAATGCCGTGGGACCAGAACCCACGGTTGCCATCCCCTTTGGTCACCTACGCACCCTGGTAAGAAATCACACCATAGATCAACACAAAAACACATGGAAGAACCATACCGAGTGCAGGCAGGCTAAGCAAGCACTGCCAGAGCTGAATGCTCGCATCACAAAACAGGTGCTCCGACTGTCAAAACAACAACTTCGCACAGTCACAGCCGCCATCACCGGTCATGGCTCTTTCAATAAACACTTATTTGTCATGAGAATTACAGACAGCCCGCTTTGCAGAGCCTGCATGCGGGCAGACGAAACAACAGCACACATACTGCTACACTGCCCTGAGGTCGCCACATACAGGGCAAAATACTTTGGCGACCCGAATTCACTCCAAGAGATTGTCGGGGACATCAAAAGTCTGCTGGCCTTCCTCGAGGAGCTGGGATGGATCGAGTGATCGCCCCCCACCCACACGCAAAATACGCGCACAGTCGTGGAGTTGCAGAAAACAGCCCGTTAATACCAATACCAAATACCACTAAGCAGTTAACATAATAAATTTGGTCTTTAAACTCTTTAAATTTAATTGCAATTATTTAGGGCCTTTTAACTTCACTTTTTGATACATAAAATGATAATTACTAAAGAGACTACTGTTTAACATTTCGTTACAATTCTAATAACTTTAGCACCTGAGCATACACTGAAAGCCATGCTGTAGTCGCACTCTGAAGCACGTATCTGTATAGACTGCGGTGGAAGTAGAAACGCCCTCGGAAATAAAGTTTTGATGTATGTTATATTGTAGAGCATTGTGATAGTTTTAGAAAATTGGAATTGTGCTGTATTATAAGTAGTATATACTTAGCCATGCGCCAAATAACACAGATGATAGGCAGTTTTGACCGTCGACTGTGCCAGTTAACTGATTAGTTATTAGTTTTTATCCCAAAGCGATTTCCATTGACCCAATACCCGATTACTGTGATCCGTAATATTGCATGTTTATGTAGATACAACCAATTATTGCTAGTTATATTTTAGTGCTAAAATGTGAGCACGCACATGCAGCCACAACATTCCGAAACTACCAAAATGCAATTTAAACTCAGTGTAGCCACTGTTCCTGCACTGTTATGTGACAAGTTAAAGCATTATGCAAATTTTGGTTAAATCTGGGTTACAAATGTGCATATTACCAAGAGCCATTACGGAATGCACTTCTTAATTTTTGAAATCGCAACACGGATGTAGTAATTAAGTTGTCACGACTCAAAATATTTTTTGCTACAAATTTAGCAAAACTAAAAATATTGACTTCTTAGCAGCGCTATCGTAAGCATATAATGCTGGCAAAATGGTTGCTTGAGTCGTAATGCTAATTTATTTATTTAACAAATTCATATACAAAGTATATAGGAGGACTTAATGCCAAAGGCATTTTCTACCAGTCAACCTCAAACGGTGATGCAGAGATAAGATAAAGTAGATGCTTTTAACTGAAAAGTTGATCTTGAAAAATTACAGTAGCAACATGCAGAGTAGTACAGAATAAGTATACGATTTTCCCCCTTAACCACTTTTGTGATATAATTGTGGGCTCGGAGATTTAAGAGAAATAAAAATATAATATTTTAAGCAATTTAATTTAATTTATGGTGTTGCAAGCGTCCATAGGCTACGGTAACTACTTACCATCAGGCGGGCCGCATGCTTGTTTGTCACCTTAGTCGTATAAAAAAAAAGCTATAAACATCAGGGTATGAAGTGATTAGGGAAATCAAAACGCCTACTATTAGCAGTGAGAACCTTCTTTCTGTAGTTACCTACATATTTTACGTTTTAGTACAGAATAAAGGCCAAAGATATGTATTTAAAACATGTAATACCTATAATACGAATTTAAATATTGGTAAAGTTGTGTCACGATAATCGTTCAGCATAAAATATTTATTTATTTCTTTTTTTATTTCAGTCATCTATAATAATAAGGTGAAGATCTAGTTACCATTTATATTTTTTGTACACAAAGGAAATGTTACAAGCATAACTTAAAAATTTAAAAGTAGATTACGAACAAAAGCGAGCTTAACTCAATAAAGACTTTTCTGTAAGAATACAGTTAAAACGAAGCGCACAACTAGGTAGTAAGCGACACTGTGAAACTAAAATAGAGATGGACATACAAAAAAATTACACTTTTAAAGACGTGTTTAAATATTTAAAACAGTTTTAATTTTGCGGTGGTTGGGTAAGATTTTAGCCTCAACCATTTCAGTCTGTGGTTGTTCTACAAGGGACTATAGGTATTTATGTTGGTAAAGGTTCATCATTATTGTAGTACAAATGTAGTGATATATGTACGTTGTTTTAATGATATTTCAATAGACAAACCGCGTAACAAAATAAGGTGCTAGCTTTAAGGACTAATTGTTACAAATTTAATAAATAATGACCTTCACTCTTAGTTATAGACTTTACACAGTCATACACTAAAACATTCTGAATTTAAGAGTTCTTTATACAATAAACACATCAATATGTTAATATTACCTAATTAATTTAAAGTGTCCGCATTATACATTAATCAGGCTACAACTCCTGGTTTGATGGATGGGAAAATTATAGACTTAACTTACCAAGCACAAAGTTTAAAAAATTTTCAAGGTAACAAGTAAATATTACAAATTTTTATTATTTAATTTACATTTCTTACCGTAGATCATATTAGGAAAAAATTTTGGTCCTAATATGATCTCCTGAAAGCAAACCACATCGCACATTATCTTGAAACTGCCCATTACTTCTGGATATACCAAAAATTGTGTGCTTCTGCTTCTCTCATTTATGGTACTCCGCCTGTACGTACCCTAGTGATCAAATTTTATATGAAAAAATGCAATGATTAAAGTTGATCTCACGATGTAGCTAAGTATATAAGCATCCCTTTCACACCCCAAACATATATACGAACCTCCATCTAGCCACGATCATAAATAATATTAATATTCTAGCCAAGTAAAAAGAAGTTTTATTCCGCGCTAACAAATCTCTCATGACCGTGTGATTCCTCTACTTGGGTCCGATTACAAGTGGAGTTGGGAAACGAAGTACACTTTAAACGGACCGGAAGAAAAGGGATAAAAAGTATTCATTGTAATATAACGTACCTACGTACGTATTATATACGGAATACTCTAGCGTCTTCTAAGCGATTTTTCATGAGGTGTACTACGTTAATGTGTACAAACGCTCGGCTTCTCCGACATACTTTGCTTCTTGGCAGGAAATAAATTACCTATGCTTAGAGCGCTGGCTGCTAGATGCACACTACACGAATTTCGTTAACAGATATGCTGCCCCGATATTTTACTAGTTTAAAAACTGAATAAGTGTTGACACCTTCAGCTGTGAAATAGGTAAGTTACTATGATGTTTGTACTAAACTTTGTGATGGTCGTACGATAACATAAGTACTGGCATTACGAAATCTTGACAGGGTTTACTGGTTTTTGATTTTTAAACTTTTCCGATTGTGCGATGAAGCTTTTGTGTTTACGCTAGTCGGACTTGTCGGATATACCTTTTTGTTTAAGCAGCAGTTTGTCGAAATATTTTTAGGCAAAGAAAATTTTGTGGACACTTTGATGCAGGTACTTACAGGTACCTATGTAGATATTTGTATTTCTAGATATAATGTAATTAAACATAAAGATTTACCTAAATTCATAGGTTTGTGATTTATTGTGTCTCACACAACCAGCAATAATATTCCTTCCGGACTCATTTTGGGAGTAGACATTTTACTACTATGTCGTTATGCGATTTTGTTCAGTCCGAAATATAAGAAGTAGATTTTTTCCTACAGGTGTAATGCGCTGAAGGCTTTGACTGCCGGACATACTAACAAAAATATTTAAAGTAAATGACGCCTGCTAGATAAAGCACAGCATGAAACGCCGGCGTGTATTTATTGTGGATAGGATAAGTAGGTATTCATGCAAAATTATTAGTTTACAACACACAAGAACTCATTATGACCAGTTCAATGTTTATCGGTTTTATTACCTATAGTCTTCTCTAAAAGACTATTTAATGTGACATCTGGAATTCTGTACCTACTTATAGGTAAATGGGTAGGTAAGCTTCATCATTATCATATCAACTGCAAGACAAACTGCTGGACGTTGGTCTACCTCAATTGTCGCCACCTTAGCCGGTCGTAAATTACCCTCATCCGTCATTATCAGGTCCACGCGCCTTTCAGTTTGTGGTAGCCACTTTAGAGCCTTACTAGGTAAGCTTGCTTACATCAAATATATAGTTGAATATTATTATGGCAGAAGTATTTATATTTTACAAAATACATTCAGTGGATGAAAGTGTCAATCACTTGTATGTCGAGAAAATATCTCACATTTTATATTTGTTATAATTTACAGTTTATGTCTATCAAAAGAATAATAAAAACCCATCAACCTGTCGCATAAAATACTAAAGGTATCTGAGGCCCTAGACAAGTGTCAAAGATTTCTATTCTATTCATAGAATAGATACATAAATGTATCTATTCTATTCATAGAATAGATACATAAATGTATGAGATTGACATAAGCGTTGGCGTTAGCTTATGTCAATCCAATACATTTTTTAATCTATTCTATGAATAGAATAGAAATCTTTGCCACTTGTCTCGGGCCTCTGGGTAGATAAGTAGGTAAGTATACATAGTTTAAATAGATATCGAGTCTGAGTACAGCAGTGATATTTAAATGAGGTTAGATACAATCAATCAATAATATCATGATAGCTGGGTAATTCATATTGGAATACCCCATCTAGATAAGTATCCAGCGCTACCTTCGACATCTTAGATTAAGCACCACAAACTGTCATCATTAACACCGTAGATACTCATACCACTAGTCATTACTGCACTATGTCATTTGGGTCAGCAACAAAAAAAACTATTGCAAAACGTATTTTACACAAAAACCTCACAATCTTTATTTGACACATCGTAAAAGACAGTTTTAAAAGATAAACAAATTGTTATTGAATTTCGTATCCAGAATTAAAACGTTTACCTAATAGAATATGAAAATTCTTTGAACACGATAAAGTAAGCAGCATTTTGCTAGTAAAATACAAGCGATACACTTTGCCGAGGTTATCGGGTCCGGGATTTTACTCATAAAATTCAGATAAGTTACGGTCAAACAAGTATTTCTTGTAATATTGGACGGAACATTTTAATTTATTTAGCAAAACAGTTTAAGCTTCAACTAGTTCTAAATTGAAAGTTAAAGGGAGCACAGCGATATTTTAGGCTCAAATTAAGCACCCCTACTATTTCAATCGAAACACGTCGACTGCATGACACAGGCTTCTCAAGTGTTGGAAGCCGCCGTGCTTGGCAGGCGGATTAGCGATTGTAGTAAGTAGTAAAAATAGGACTTCTGCTTGCTTGATCTTAAAGGTTAAGCATTCTATTAATATGATACAGATATTCATTACTATTATTAATATATACTCGTATTATACCTATAGATTTAAATCTGAAACCGTATTAGGTAAATACTTGGGCATCAGTAAAATTATTTGCGGGGTACTGATTTTCTCCTTATTTGTTTACATTACCAAAAAAAAATTCCTCATTCTCTGAGTAACAAACCTAGACCTCAGCGCGACAAATTGATCTCCTCTATGCATACTTACTCATCAAGATAAATGTCATCTTTTATTCCTACACACACTATAACTGAGTAAATTATAATCACATTTTTTTTTATATTAGCCTACCAAAGTAGTGGTAGGCATATTCATACTCTGCCTGATGGTAAGCAGTCAGTGGAATCCAGAAGTGGCGGACACCATTCCAAAAGCCAAACTACTGGTATGGTGGCCTTCATTATGGCGACTTAGTGAGATGCTTTTTCACGTCCCGCTTTTAAGACCCAGGATCAAAATTAGATGGGAACACATGCGCTGGCAAAGAGTTCCAGGCTTTAATTGAACGACAAACGTATGAAGTGCTGAACCGTTTGGTTCGAGACCCTTTAGATTCCACTGTGAAAGGGTGGCACTTTAGTCCCGCACGTGTCGTTCTGGATAAAAAGTGAGAGGGTGGGATTAATTCAAAGAGCTCTTCAGAGCACTATCCATGTAAAGGCGTTAGAAGACGGCCATTGAGGCGATGTCTCTTCGCTGCTGTAAAGACTCAAGGGTCTTAGTAGCCTCTGGGCTTCCGATGATACGGACTGCTCGCCGCTGCAACCTATCGAGTGCATCCAGTAAGTACTGTGCAAAGCCATCCCAAAGATGAGAGCAGTACTCCATTCAGGAAGGAACCTATGTCTTGTAAGGAGGCAGAGCTGCTCGCGCGTGAAGTGAAGTTTTTAAGAAAAAAATTAAAACCGACTTCAAAACAATACCTACATGTTCAATCTTTAATTAAAAAGTAGAAAATAATATCCTAATCACTTCATAGCAAAGAACATTAAAGAGGAATCAACGCAATCATTGATACCTATTATACTTTACTATTTACAATTTATAATCAGTTATTTTGGAGTTGGTGCAGCTAGTCATGACCAATGTCCATGTTACACCCACTCCTATTACGGACGGAGGCTCGATGCTCGAATTCGTTGACGAGTACATATACCTGGGACAAACAGTCCGATTAGGTAAGTCCGATTTTGAGAAAGAGGTCACTCGTCGAATCCAGCTCTGCTGGGCAGCGTTCGGGAAGCTACAACATATCTTCTCGTCCGCACTACCGCAGTGTCTCAAGACCAAGGTCTTTGACCAGTGTGTTTTGCCAGTGATGACATACGGAGCAGAGACGTGGTCGCTAACTATGGGTCTTATCCGAAGGCTCAAAGTCGCTCAGAGGGCGATGGAGCGGGCTATATTAGGCGTCTCCCTGCGCGATCGTTTGAGAAACGAAGAAATCCGCAGGCGAACCAAAGTGACTGACGTGGCTCGCAGAGTTGCTTCTCTGAAGTGGCAATGGGCAGGACACATAGCTCGCAGAACTGACGGCCGCTGGGGCAGAAAGGTTCTAGAGTGGCGACCACGAACCGGAAGACGCAGCGTGGGCAGACCCCTCACAAGGTGGACCGACGACCTTATAAAGCGGGCAACCGATGGATGAGGGCGGCGAACGACCGGCTACGGTGGCGGAAATTGGGGGAGGCCTATGTCCAGCAGTGGACGTCTTTTGGCTGATGATGATGATGATGATGCAGTTATTTTGCTGATCGCTGAACTCTGAATCTTTGAAACAATAAACCCAAAAAATAAAGTGGTGATATACCAATAATAAATAATCATCACAAATCATAATTTAACTGACGGAGAAATCGCCAGATATACAATGAAGTCGGTTAAAAAATAAACAGTGGTGCTGTAAAGGCAGGTAAGGCAAATATAGCCGCCCGCTGCTGTTGTAATTTCTCACGACCATAAGGCCTCCAACTTGGCTTAACGACTACCAAATTATAGTGATAACCAGAGTCCACTGCTTCTAAAACATGAAGACGCTCAAAATGAAAACCCATCCACGGGCAAGTCATTTCTAACAAAAAATGAATTTTGGAAATCAGTTCACACTTGTAGCATGGACATGTCAATGTCAGAAAATTCGTCGTAAAAGACATCGACGCGTTGCTTTACACGTCTTCACTCCTTGCATACGTTTTGTTACGAAATATAAAATTAAAGCCAAACCACTGAACTATTCTTTATAAAAAACATATGGGACCCGATTTCCGAGTATACCATTTGATATAAAAAAAAATCCAAATTGGTTTATAATTGACCAAGTTCTGTTGTAACAAACATACAATTACTGGATTTTTCATAACAAAGATATAGGACCAATTTCAGAGTATACCCTTTCGAATAAAAAAAGAACACAACCCGAATAGATAACCTACTCCTTTTTGAAGTCGGTTAAAAAATCAATCTAAAACATGTGAACAAATGCTAATTAATAATACGAATGTCATTAACAATTAGAATACAGAGCTGTCCCATTGGCCACAAGGCCCAGGCTCGCCTGTCATTAGTGGCTAAGCTGGATTAAGCCTCAATCGAATCATTGCTTATTGGAACTGTTCTGGCATTAATAACCGTAATTGTACTACGAATAACTAGTTAACGAACAATAAGATTACTATTATACTATAAGCCCTGATACTCTGCTTAAGTTATAATAATAAGCGCTTGTATTTATGAATTCACAAACTGAACAGATTATAGAATAATACTAGCTGCGCCCTGCAGCCTCGCCCGCGCGGAAAATGTGTTGTCGCGCACTTTAATGTCGCGTCTCGGGCACATAATATTTAGGTAGGTACATAATATTTTTTATCGAAATCGGTTCAGCCGCTTAGGCGCTGAATGGTATCAAACATACACACACACGCAAACTTTCGCATTTATAATATTAGTAAGATGATGTATCGCTATATCGATATATCACATTCTAATAATAACCATAGGCTTTATGTCAATTTTCTTATTACTTGATCACAAGATACATTTCGAATTGTTTATGTTACAAAAACTATGTTCGATTCTAATAATAATGTTTAGTAAAAAACGCAAAAAATACAGAAACTAACTTGTTGACTGACAGAAGATTCTAGTTACAAATACCTGCCTATACTAGTAAAGTAAAGTATTTTAAGATACAAGTAGGAAAAGTATGTAAAAGCGACATATTCCATTGATTTCACCACTGACTAGATTAACAATATTATCATTATTTTTGTGCTTTATTGAACATCATTTATCGCGTACAATCACCCAATTTACTATATTTTTTTAGTTATTAGATTTAAGTGTGAATTTTGAATTTTTTTGAACTTAGACGCGCAAAATTATTCTGTATCAATACCTACAAGCGCATACGATTGATTGATACCAGATAATAAGGTTACCGTAATTATTGCCCGAGCGCATACGATATATCCTCATAAATGATTCACAACAAACACAAACAGCTAAGCTTTGATTTAATAAACGTAAAATACATATATGTATATACTTTGAATGCATCCAGACATAATAAAAATCTATTGTTTGTAGTAATCGGTGACCGACGTAGCGTTTAAAGACTTAAGAGTAAGACTGGACCAATGATTAACATTAGTAGGCAAGTTTCGTACCTACATGGTCATGAATCACAAGTTCACGAGCCCTAGTTTACATTGTTTTTCGCTTGCTCACACTTGAGGTAAACGAGTTTTTTATGAACGACGCGAAGGCGAGTTAACCAGTCGATCGACATCCACTGACCGCGTCGCATTACCTAACAACTTACACGCGATAAACATGAAGACCGCACCGATATTACTTGTTGTACTTCTATCAATTATTTGTGTCAGCCATTGCAAAGACCTAATTGTGGGCTCCAGTTTTAACAACAGGCTGATGTTCCAACAGAAAGCCGAGTACAACGCCATTCCACTAAAGAAGCGAGTTAAGGAGGTGTTCTTCTCCGACCCGGGACAACAAATCATTAAGGTAACATTCGCCACCTTAATTTTTTCCAGTTACTAATAATTTCCGTAATAGGTAATGCGGCGAGAACTTTCTTATTGCTATTATAGGTAAAGTTTACACGTAAACGTACTCACGTATCACAATCTATAAATCAAGTATAACAAAACTATTAATAAACATTTTTCGAATTAGAAACATGCGATAAATTCCGAGAAACCAAGGCTCTTTACTGACAAAGTGACAATTACCTAAGTTCAGGGAATGCATTCTTTATTATTCGTACTATGTTAAAAAAGTTTGGTTTTACAATTATTGTCTGTCATAAATATATCATGTGCATTCATTTATTTGTGAAAACAATTTTATAGCACCTAAGTGTAATATTATTAAATGGGTAGTCAATTATACTAAAACTTACAGAATAAAAACAAACAATATCATAATTAATACATACCTATCATTCTAGTAACTATTACTACACCGCTTGGGCTTCACCTACACTAAAAAAAAAATTGTCACATACCTACCTACTGAAGGTAATCATAATTGCATACCTAGAACTTCTTTAGGCTTATTTTTAATAGTAAATATTATTATTTTAATAATTTTATGAATAGTTACTATAAAAAAATATGAATAGGTACCTGCAAGAAATGTGTAAAATATAAGTAATACTCTATTTTTTCATACAACATTTTTATGATTTTTGAGACTTGTTGTTGAACGGTCGATGAAGTTCGACTTCGTTTTATATCTAAGTGACACGAACCACATTAGGCGCTTTTTTGTGCCGTCAAAGTTCTAAACGGAAAGCGATTTTTATGTCATACTCGGACATAATTCTTAACTCTAGAACTTGAAACCACGCTGTATTCGAATGAATATGATCAAACATGTAACTATAGCACAGTTTATACATACTAATCTATTACTAATCTGCCGATGCATTTATAAAACTTTAATAATGTTTTGACGTAGGAGATACATGAATCTTTCGTGTAAACATACAAATAACACTGTCGCAGCACAAACCGTAAGAAAACCGCAGTAAACACATAATAGTACTCTAATATGTTACTAATTCAGAACATGTAGGTATTTAAATAGGCCAAAACACCCGTAATGCAAGAGAGCGTCGTCAAGAATAACGAGATCAATAAAGATTTCGTTTTATAGCTGACGATTAGGGTCACAGCAGAGATAACACGCTCATTTTGTCTGCCGTAAATTGATTTATTTAATTAAAAAAGAAATAACGTTTATCATAAAAAATGCATTTCAAAATTTGAAACTCGATTAGCAACACGAACTAAGCAGGGTTGTATTTTTGCTTATGAGTAGATACTTGGCAATAATAGACACCAAAAAAACAAGTAAGGTGGTGGCGATAGATAGTAATCCACTGTAAGATCTAAGATCGCTGTGATGCGTAGATTTTAAGAAATTCGCCCAAACGCAAATCCGACCTACGGCTGATGACCATTAACACTCTGACCCGTGATAATTCATTATTAAGACTTGTTCCACATAAAATTAGATATAAAAACTTAAATAACCTCTATTATTAAATATTTTTTTAAGATTAATGTTGCACGATAGCTGAAAGGTAAAGCATCAGTTTTTTCTAAATTTTCTTTTTTACTGCAAATAGAGTTTATTCAACTCTAATAACTAATCCCCTGACTTGTGCTTTTAACGGTCAATAGGAGCAAGCTAGTCAGCTGTGCATTTGGGCCCATTCCTAACTAACACCACCACGGTCAGTGATCATTCTATTAAAAAATACTATTACCAATTAATCTTTTTCTGCCACAGTTCACATAAAACCATTAAAAACATTAGTCTATACAAACAATGCATAGGTCTCTTTTTAAACGCTATCCTTATCTACGTAAAAATGAAATATGCACTAAGTAGGTAGTTCATAAAGACTCAATGTAAACTAAAGCAACAGTCAAGTGGGCGTCCTTAAATCTAGTTATAACTGAGTCAACATCTAGTACTGTACCATAATACTAAAAGTATTATTAGTCAAGTACTTATCTAATGTGTTTATTTTATGTCATGCTTGCAGAGTTATTAGTAAGCATTCTGTAGTAGGTATAGCGACAATCAACTGAGAATGTTTTGCAACATGTTGGCCGTATTGATCTTGGGTAACATATTTTCCTTACTTCGCTGTTATTGGGTGCTTAAATTGTTTTCTTTGCTTATAGTCAGCTACCGTGTTAGCTTCGTTCACTCGAAAACTAATATCTACTGGTAAGTTTAAAACTTATAATATAATATACGTTTAAAAATATATATAGGTATTGCTAGAAAAATTGAGTTGAACAAAGAATTTGCTTGTATTTGCTTCGGTGAAGTAGATTTACATCAATACTATCTTTAGACAGTAATTGTTATGATGATATGATGACAAAATACAATAAATCATGACATATTAATGAACAAGAGCTCAAGAGTATGATTCATTCATTTGCTTACCTATGCGTAATCCATGTGTCTAATGTGAGGAAGAGAGACACAAGATGAATTTAAAATTTCCTTAGTGATATTTTACACTTGTATCCTTTTTCCATGTGAACAATTGATAGATTTTATCTACTAACCTATCTTACCAAGTTTTATACAAATTATAGGTAGGTAGGTACCTAGTTTATTTGGTTTAAAAATAATTATACCTACTGTATGTAAATAATAATATATTGACATAACCTACACATAAACCTCAATTCCTGATTGCATTCATTATTCGCGTGGATTGTTGGTAAACATAGGTTGACACAGAAATAATATAAAATTATTAAATAATATTCTTCTTTTATGTACATTATATCCTCGCGAATGGCTTTCACTTTTGAACTTTAATATTTCACACGATTAACCACTTTCATTTTATTAGATATATACATAGGTACTTACTTTAATTTAATCAGTGAACTTGTTGCATCGTCTTACATAAATGAACTTATATTAAAACTGTAGTTTTCTATTATTTAAACGTAGGTTTATTACACAATTAAGTAGATATGTACTCGTAAATTTCAGAAAACATGCAATTTTTTATTTTTGTTTGTACTTACATTTCTTTATAATATATTATACATACAAAAAATTTAAAATAAACAATCAAAATGCCGACAACATCAATAATTTAGTTACATGAACAACTTAGTAGCTAAGCGTGTCTAAACAACAAACTTCGTGTCGAAATGTTTCGTTGGTACATATTTAGTTACTAAATTACTCACTAACTGACTAAATTGCTAGAGTAGTCCTAGTCCCAACTAAGTTTTAGTGCTTACGATAATCTTATACTATGAAGACACGGCCACGCGCTTTTCGTGGGACATAGGTGCGTCTTATACATCTATCCACAGATAGTTATGTTATCTACATCGCTATCGGTAGGTACATATAATATCCATAGATACTCCGTCCCAGTACTGAGATATAGTTAGCCGAACAATGGCATACTTACGTCTATCTATACAATATATTTAACCATTCTCAACGCTACACTGGATAGATAGATTAAATCTATATCCAACAATGTAACGAGTTTTTGTTCATACTCAATGTTTTCCTGAATAGGCGCAAAACGCAAAAAATTAATAGCTTTTAAACTTACTTTGTACATTAGTCATGGTAGGTATTATAGCTCGCCTACATAATAGGAAAATGTATAATATACCTACGACAATGTTACAACACATTGGCGTATATTTTTCCACTTGTTCCACTCTGATTTTCTATGTCGACATAACATTAAGTTAATAAAGTAGCTGAAGAAATAAACTAGGTACCTACTATAATATTATAAAAACGATTTTGGTATAGAATCAAGCACATTTCGCCCGTTTTATCAGTGTCGGGGCCTCGTCAGAAGGTATTTAAAAAACAGTGCTAATCAAATGAGTTAAAAAATCTACTGCCAACATTGGATTACTAATCCACTTGGAAGTAGCTTTACTAGATCGATCTATCAAACTTTTTGAGTTTTTGTAAGTCTCGGGCACAGAGCTCGCTTTTAATTTTTACATAAAGTAGCAGGTATTAAGTCAAATCGGATGCCTCTATAATAAACTGAGGGCGACCTGAATAAATCCCGACACTAGGTTGACCAACCGAATTCGATCTTTCAATGTAGTACTTCCATGTAATCCATCTAATAATCTATCTAATACATATTATGTACTAGATAGATTTGAAACGCAATAAACCGTGGCGTCCGTTGTACGGCGGAAACATTTCGCGTGATTGTACTCGTATCTCACAATCGCACTACGCTAAACAGCTACACTGAATAACAATGGATAATTACAATAAGTTATCTCATACGACTGTTTACACAGTAGCTGTTCGTGAGGTCATTATCAAGCTTACTGCAAATAATATCATAATTATCATAAGTTTAAAAGAGGTAATCAGCAATCGGTCTTAAAATCTAAGGGCGTTTTCTGTTGCTCGTCTAACTGTATATATATAATAGTAATAAAAATAACAATTGCGGTCATGGGCGCCGGCAACATGGTGCAAGAGGGTGCACTTACACCGTGCAAAAATAATACATAGAAAACATTTAGATTTTTTTAATAATTCATAATTAAGAAAATATTTTTACGTTAGTACCCTAGTTAAAGAAAAGCAGCAGCGTGAGAATCACTAAATAGCTCATTAGCTCGAAGTATTTGGAGGGTTCAATAATCCTCTTTTCTGCTTAAGAAATATTAATATATAAAATTACTTTAACACTGAAGGTCAGTGACGTCACAAACCGATAGCGATCTCTCTACCTAATTAGCAAAATTAAAACAATTTCATAATAACTTTTTTGTTTCTAAGCCTTATTAAAATTTGACTTGGCATTCTTCGCATGTAATCGATATAATTAAATTATTCTATATAATCTGACGCAGATATTATTTATGAACTGAATAAATTCTCACTGTACGAATACAAAATCACACATTTTGTTACTGACCTCGAATATGTATAGTATTCAGAATATAGCGAAGGTAATAAGTAATTTATTAATCAGAGCGTTATTTAAATATATCTTATACACATAGCCGACTGAGCTGATTACCTTCAGGTAAATCGTTGGCTCGTCTGCCACCGTTGGTTAAATAAAAATTAAATTGACACGTCCTCGACCTCCTCTTAGGTATAAAGAAGGCGCGAGCATTAATCACCACGCTTGCTAAACGTGGATTGGCAATTCTAGAATCATTTACAGATTTTTTTTATGTCGAAGTTCGATGTTTTCCTTTACAGATGTCAGTAATGTCTAAGGTATATTAAGAAAGTACCTGTAGACGATCTCTGTGGTTCGATGGTATTGTGTAAGGACTGCTTCGCAGAGGTCGCGGGTTCGATGCCCGCTCAGTAAAAATATTTGTTTGCATTGGTCTGGGTGTTTCTATGTTTAATATGTATGTATTTACAAAAAAAAAAACAGCTCAAGTGCGTATCGGGCCACGCGCAATGTTTTGTTCCGTAGCAGTGTAGTTGCGCAATATATATTCGCATCTACCCTATAAAAGGTGAGTTTCCTGAAAATACCTAAAAAAATTAAACGGGAAACGGGCTTACATATTATTTACTACTAATGATTTTACTGTAATAAAGATTTAACTGATTTAATAATAAAAAAGTTGTATTCAAGATGTTTCTGCGTGCTTATACTATCGTAGGAAAATGTTAACACCACGATTCAGAATATCGATAAAATCGATCAACATCATCTACTGGTGCGATCGGAACTAAATCCTTACTGGATTGATCTAGAAATACATTTGATAAGTTAATTGAGTATAACTCGTTAACCTGCAAAGCCTACTTAGCCGTAATAGTTTTCCTTTTACATTAATGAAGAATAACATTATAAATTTTTCACATTTTCAAATACAACAGTTGCGCTGATAGGATTGCTGGACACTTGACTATGACAAAAACGAGCACCTTAGATCTAAATATTTCGCAAAACGATCTTTACAAACCCTAAATATTTTTAAAATATCTATCCAACGACAAATGAAAAATTTGGCTTGGCTAAACGAGAAATGAAAAATAACGTCCACATCTTAGGCCGCAAGGGAGAGGTAAGCAATTTTTTGTTTAGTTTGTTATTGTACCACGTACTTTTTTGGCGTGATTTATATGTATATCCATGCCAATTTTCGGCTAACTAGTACTAAGAGTCTTTGAGATAGGCCGCGGATGGACGGACATGGCGAAACTATAACACTATCTAAATATTTTATTACTAACTTATTAGTATATAACACAACAACTAATTTTATTATAAATATATGTAAACTAAAAGAACGAAACTATAAGAGTTTCTTGTCGACTACAGAACCCTAAAAAGTATTTAAGTATGTATTTTCGCATTCTAGAACTCATATTAATTGTGTTATTATTATTGACTTTCAATTCGCACTTGCCGGTTTCGAACAAATAACCTCGGTGTGTGAGGCATTTTGAGAATTAACGCCTACAAGCTTAGCAATGGACTAAATGTGTTATTGTAATTCGCATCATCTGTATAATCAGATTTTATCATAAAATGCCAGAACAATAGGTTACGCCATCGCGATTTGCGACCTTAGTCCTGAATATGGAAGTCCCCGCGGCTATCGAATGATGTCATATATTATAATAATCACGAGGAAACCCGACCACAAAAACAAAACCTACAAAAAATATAAGTATTATAAGTAGAAACCACTGTATAAAATTTTTTAACTTAGAAAACGTTTGGTTTTGAATAGATAAGACAAAAAACCTCGTTTGTTGAACTTGGTTTAGTTGTTTTTGAGATACGATCGAAGCCAACACAACACACCTTCGTATATACAAGCTGTAATTAATATAACTGGCAATCACGGATATATGAACTACTTTATTGGAATTTATTATTATATAGTGAAAATAGATCATCTATTTTTTAACGTTTAAACGTAACGTAACGTGATGTTTTCGGAGTTTCATAGCCGGTTTCATGGAAGGCTTTTTTATACGTCTACATAACTGGTTTCCATGTAGGATTTTTCATATTTCTACGTAACTGGTTTCCATGAAGGATATTATTATATTTATACGTCTACATAACTGGTCACTGTTCATTAAAAATTACGTCATCTATCAGCCAGTAAAGTTGGACTTGACACTGATAGAATGTCATTAGTCATTTTTCTTGAATGGATTTAGGGATTATTGAATTCATCTCAACCAGAAGAGGAGGTATTGCTGCCTTACATGATGGTCACAAATATCAATGAAAAAATTTTTGGATATGCTGTTATAATTATCGTGGATGTCAGCATTACTTTAAATAAAAAAAAACAAGTCAACAGTTATAATTTATATTGTAAGTGTTTGCCTAACAATGAACAAAATAAAGTTTTGAAGGAACTGAAACGAAAACTGAAATACGCAATCGGATCTAATTTTGCGTCGAAAAAAAACTTATAGGTGGCTTAAAATTGTGGGACATTGGATAATTACTTGTTCGAAACCAGTTACGTAGATGTATAAAAATTCTTCATAGAAACCAGTTACGTAGACGTATAAAAGCCTTTAAGGGAACCGGTTACGAAACTCCGGTTTCCTTGACGGCCGAAGCGAACGTTCGATTTTGTACGTATTGGACTAGGGAGCTCCGAACCTTGGAATTTTTTGTTCTATTTATAATCAAATTGTTATACATAGTTCAGGATTCTACGCGATGTTTTTCTTATCTAATGGTTAATTTCAAAAGGCATAATTCTAAGTCATATAACATAATTATAAATTAAAAACGTGGCGGTAAATATTAAGTGTTATATGTATTAAGGGTGCCAAAATGTTTAAAAAAATTAATAAGTTTGTTATCATGCCGTAAATAAAAAAAAAATTGATTAAATACTACTGACCTAGAATTAATATCAAGTCGTTGACCTTGGTTCAAAACTAGTTCTATTTGGTACAGGTATATTTGCATTTTAATATGTTTTATTTCATAGAATTCAACTAAAACTCTTAAAAATGCAATGGGCATTCAGATACCATGGCCATGAAGCTGATGTGCAATTTTGTAAGAAAAACAAGCGTCTACTACCTAAGTTTTCTCCGCTGAAAATGGTCTCTTCTCATACAACAGGCGGTATGAGCATTGGTCACTACACTTGCATAAGACGAATTATTGTTAATTAGTCTTCTGCAAGTGTAGTGGTTAGGATTTGTATTTGTTTTACATGAAGCTTTCTTACGATGTTTTGAATGAGGTTTTCTCACATTAATACAGTAGCTGGCGGCAACATCACTAGGTTAAAAACGTTTATATTAATACACTGGGTGCTGGATTGGATTGAAATCATTTACATTGGTACAGTGCTGATCCAGTGATGCTGGCGCCAGCTACTGTATCAATGTAAGTCAACCTTAAATGTCGAACTACATTATGATGCTTAAGAGGTCTAAACTATGGCTATATAAGATTTTAATAAGTCGTAGCACCGTTGTTAAGAGATATTAAAATCTTAAATTCTATCTTAGCTCTTAGACGAATGGTGAAACGTAAATATGGTAGGTACTCGTAGATGCAACAAAAAACTTCGAGGAAAAGGCGCGAAGCTAGTTAAATACAATTTATTAAAGCAGAGCTTATCAGCAATTAAAAAACTATTACATTTAAATAAAGAGCTATTATTAGCTGATACTATTATTTAACTTCATATAATATTTATATCTTGATTGATTATTTAGATTAATATTCAATAATTACAGCAGGTTATTGTAGTTGAAAACGCAATTCGATTTCAAATGCCAATTAAGTGTCGTATGTATGGCATAATAACATTAGCTTATTAATATAATGGTAATTAATTTTGAAAAAAATTGTAAATTTTAGATTATAATTGCCAATATTAAAGTCGTCACTGATGTTAAATGTTTGTTTCACATTGTCACATTTGGAATGTAATTTATATCCATGAGTTGTTTGTTTTTAAGGACCCAAGATCGGTTTCCTATTTAAACAGTTCTTGTTGTGAGAGTCGCAAGAAATATAGAAAAAGATATAAAATTTGTCTTCTTCATCTAACATACTTATTTTATTTTTTTATTTTCCAGGGCATAATCCTCCGTGATCTGGACCACACCGATGCTATTCCGAGCATCACGGCGGGAGGCGTCGGCTTCTCATACGCAAATATCAGGCTGAAGAGCGATCGAGGGTCTGGACTCAACTACCAAATAGAGATCTATGTTTAAACCTAATAACAATGTTTGAACTAATATACTCCAACGAAGTTATGGATAATTATTATCGTCAAACATTTCAAAACTCGTCATTATTACTCATTTAACTAATATAATTTTATTAAGAAAATCGTACTAATAAATTCGCGAAGAAATCTGTATCTTTCTTTCATTTTACTTATAAAATAGATAATGAATATGAGTAACACTTAACAGTATTAAGTGAAGTAACACATAAAGTACACGACGTATTATTAGAATACTTTCATATTTGTATTTGCTAGATACGTAAAATATTTTAATAATTTGTAATAAGTATGCTGAGTGCAAACTATACTTACTATTACAACTGCTTGCGATTGTAGTTAGGTACGTATTTGTTTTAGTGCTTTAGAAATTACCTAACTTGACACGCTTCGATTCGTATTTAAGTGCTTGTTAAACAACATTTAATTTTTTATTGGTATTAATAATATTTTTCTTTACAATAATTCTATACGCCAAGAAAAATACTTTAAAAAAATGTCCTCATTATGTTTCCAAATTCTAATACGCAAGCAATAATAATAACCTTTTAAAAGTAATTCATCAAAGGATTTACATAAGCGGTTAAGGAAATTATTTGATATAATTTAATGTATGTGGAACATGACAATGGTTAAAAGGTTATTTCTTATTTGGGTTACCGTAAGGAAAATTCTGAAGGACAATATGACAACCGCGCAGAATGATGTCAGCATCTGTGGCCGACGACGGACCGCACAACAACAGGAAATCTTCATTTAGCGAGGTTGATTGCCCGATGTTGTATTGGTGATTGTTGACATTCCGGACGATTGTCGACTGCATTTACAAACTCAACTACTACGAGTACTTTGACGATTCAGTTTACTTAGATTTAAATTGAATTAACTAACTTCAATTTATATAGTTTTACAGAATAATGTGGGTACCTAAATAAAAAGTTAAACTTTTATTTTTTGTTAACAATTTATTAAATTGCCTGTTGAATTTTTTAATTAATTAAGCAAAGACATACTTTTTTTTTCACAAGATTTATTTAAAAATCTATGTGCAAGAGGAAGAGCTCTTTTAAACCTATAAATAAACTAGAAATTGTTTTGCAGATATTTTTTTGTAAGTAATGGTAATACAATAACAGGTTGAAAGACAGTTTGGTATAAGGCAGATATAATATAAGGCATATCTATCTACACTACCTATAATATAAAGCAGAAAAGTTAGTTTGTTTAAACGCACTAATCTCTGAATATACCAGTCAGATTTGCATAAAATTCTTTTTGCTTAAGATAGCCCAGTTCCCGAGGAAGGGGCTATATAACATCGCGCTACTGGCGACGAGAGCAGAGCAGTAAGCAAAGACGCAGATGAACCTCTACGTGCAGAAAGGTAGTATTTATATGTTTTATCCTAGGGTTTCTTAGTAGTCAGATTTTTCCGTTCCGCCTGATGATAGGTAAGAGTGGTGGGATCCAGGTGTTGTAAAATTTAATCCCAACTGCTATCATGTCAAATTGGTGACATTGTAGTCCCTATTTTGTCGATATGACAGCCTTGTACTTAAAAGCCTCTTCACACGCGCTGTTTTAGATTTTAACCCAAAACGTCCAGTGTTAGATTTGCCCATTATCTCGACACTTGGTATGTATTGGTGCTTGCCATGTTCTTAAGTGATGGTTTGACCGACATCATTCGGTTACTTGATAATTAGCTTTAATAAAGTGCCTATAACCTTTTATTATACTATAATAAAAAGCGGAAGACTTTGTTTGTTTATTTCAACGCGCTAGTCTCTAAAACTAAAAGTCAGATTTAAAAATTTTTTTTGCTTATGATAGCCCAGTTCTTGAGGAAGATTATAGTCTATATAATATCACGTTACTGGTGACGGGAGGAGAACAAAGACGTAGGTGAAACGGCGGAAGGCTAGTCGTATATAATATATGTAGGTATTAGATAAAAGGCAGTAGGATCGTCACAGTCACTCACTAACGTATAATCTAATATGGCCCAGTGTGCGACATAAATGCAAAGACTTTACAAAGTTACGGATACAAACTAGACCAAAATAGGTAACTATTTAGATATTAAACCAAACAATAGTTTGTCCCATACGAGGATAACATTCACAGCACGTAGCGTAGTTCCTAATGACTAAATGACCACCTGTAGATATCATTGCGCTCCCTGTGCAATAAATAAAAACATATTGTTAGCAATGTAGATTAACTAGGTGTCTACGCTTTTACTAAGTATCTTGGCGAGTATAATTTAACACTGTAGGTAAACCTATTTTAATCTTATATATTTTTTACATATTTAAAACCTATTAATACAATACAATAATCTCTTCATATGTTATTATTAAATAAAACTATAGGTAGGTTATATAGCGTAGGCAAGTCAGCAGTATAGTCAAATTTTAAGCAACCCCATTCCCAGTCGCCATAGTGGAGACCACCATACCAGCAGTTTAAGACGATGGCTTTTGGTATAGTGGCCGCCACTTCTGGATTCCACTGACTGCTTACCATCAGGCGGGGTGGAGTCATTTTGGTAGACTATAATATAAAAAAAAAAAAAAAGCAACAATTTGGATTTATCTTATTTACAAAAATCGAGACTATATCTATTTTCTTATACACGTAAGGTAATCAACGGCGTCTCTTTGAAAATGTTCTTAACCATCACTCAGCCATAAGAACGATGTTAAAAGAATATTACCTACTTGAATGGTTGTAAATACCTACTCGTAGTTTTTCAGTCGATTTTGAGTAGGCGCTAAATCTTTATTGCAAACAATTTTAATATCCACAATGTCATTAGGTTATTAACGAGTATTGAACGAACATACATATAATATTGAACTGGTTTACTATGCACGTTATGCTATTTATTAACTGGCAATGGTAGTTTCACATTGGTGTAGCGAGACTTGGATGGGATAGACGAGAATTAAAATCTGTATGGTAAAATTTTAATCCAATGATAATCAAATTAAAAGAAAGTGGTACATTTGCAGATTGTTCTCTTCAAACTAATTAAAAGAATGTGGTACATTTGCAGATTGTTCTCTTCAAACTCGTAGAGATCAAGTATGGTCCGGCTACGGCTTTCAGGCGATCCACCCACTGCCCCGTGGAGTGCGTGCCGAAGGAACATCTACACCGCGCGTGAATGCATTTTCAGTGTGTTGCACCTTGCGTGATTTCAATGCAAAAGGGAGATTACAAAAAACGCAAGAACTCGCACGCCCGCGCTACGCTGCATGATGCGGCGCAGTGGTTGAACGTTTAAAACTCGACAAGAAGCAAAAAAATTGCTTTTTCTAAGTCGTACAAAATTTCCAAGGTTGGATATTGCTGACAAATGGTGAAATAAATTATTACAAAATCTGAACTATAAAAAAGTATAGGTAGGCCTAAAGATCCCCAAATGCTTTAGACTATTAAGAGCAGAAAACAGAAAAAATGAAACTTACGTTCGGTTTCTAAAAGGCTGATCTACATAAATTATACTTATAAATTGCTAAAAGCGCTGTCAACTTTGATACAACCATTTTGTTACTTGAGCCCTCAAACATTACTTTAAACGTCTTTTTGTATCAACGTTTTTCTGGATTAATATTGCAGCTCAGATTTATTTACACAATAGATACTGGCAATGCTCAATCAATCATCTTTCTACCGTATTAACCGATGGGAGATGCAGAGTATGTTAAAAAGTGGACGCCCTACGGCTGAGATGCCGATTTTCAACATTGTTAACTGAACACAAAGTATGTTATGTTCACCAGTTTTTGAGTGTAAGGCACTGATTTTATTATAATTTAATCGACTATAATAGCATGAAAGCTAGCAACTTTCCTGCACAGCTCATTAAACTCAAAAGCGCAATATCATAGCAGATATGAAAGAACATAAAATAAAATAAATCTACAGTGATAAATGCCTGTCTGTAATCTGACCTAAAATTCAGAACCACCCTATGTCCTTCATTGGGTGTCATAAGAGAACAGTATGGGCATACGGTAACGGGCGCCTCACTGTCATTTTATTGCACTCAGCGTGCAATAAAATGACAGTGAGGCGCCCGTTACCGTATCTACTAAGCATGGTGACTATTTCAAAGATTTTTTTTAAGAGAAGCTTGTGTCTAGCAGTAAACCTCTACATACCAATAGATAGAAATCTAAAGAAGGTCAGCCTAACTCACATAAAATTAAATGATTCAATATACAAATCAGATTGTGCAATCAGATGGTGCAGCTTATTAAAAATACACGTGCATGAAAATATACAATTATGAAGACATCAGCAGTAATAACTGAGTTTCTACAAAACCCATTTCCAGGCCAGTTATGTTTACACTATTCTCGATATATTAATTTTATTATGCTTACGCAAAATAATTTAACATCGAAAATTGTTTACTGTCTTTTGAAAAAAGGCGAAGGTATACTTACCTAAATGATTGCATAAAAACACTTAATTAGAAATACCTTTTAATTTTGATGCCATTAAAACGTAGGTTATATAACTTTGTTAGCGTGACTTGTGCAGATAATTCTTACACTGCATTTATAGATAAGACTGCACTCATATCAGCCAAGTAATCTGCAATAAACAAAAGTAATGATGTAAAAAAACCCAAGCTAGTGCACCAAGGGCTCTCTAGAACTTGTCATATATCATTATATATGATATAATATACAATTAGTAGTACTAATCTAGTAGGTATGTAAATAGTTTGTTCCCTATTAAAGTCAAGTTCAAAGATTTTTGTCCATATTTTTGCAAGCTCGAATATAACTGTAATGAATAAATGGATTAATGAGTAAAAAAGGCCTCGACAGACGGATAACAAATTGATCCTATAAGGCTTTCGTTTTTTCCTTATGAGGCCCGGAACCCTAATAAGGTTACATCAGTCTAATAAGCTTTTCATCAGATTATACGTGTTATATTATTACTTATTTCTACTTTAATACCTTCCCTATTGAGTCTCCTCTCATAGAATTATCTTACGCAGCAAATGTTCAACAGGTATTAACGTATAAAGGCATACATATGATGACAGGGATCCTATTATCGCTCGCCGACCAAAGTCCCGAAGCTGCCCGTCCTATACAAAGGGTCGCAGCTAATTTATTACCAAAATATCTTTAACACCCGCACACATAATTAGGCGTACATTGCAAAATATGGCTCTTCTAAATATATAATTACTAAAGAGTACTCACATGATTACTTTTATGATTTTTACATGATTATAAAACGTTGAAATACTTAAATACTTATAAACGCAATAGTATCTAAATCCGTTCCATTAGCGGAATAACAGGCAGGAAAAACAGTGACTTTATACTATTTAGAGATGTAGTATGTAATGTACGGGTTATGTTTACAGTTCAGACACGTGGTATGAATTACTAGGAAGATGTCTACTCTAGATACAATCGTTCTGAAACCACAATAGTCAAAGTGCTATGTTACCGAGAACTTAATAGGAAACAAACATTTGGGTTTGATTAATATGAATTGACTATATGTAGTTCATTATGACCTGAATGCAGATGTGCTCGGTAAACATCGCCGTCTTCTTATTAACTGTTCCTAAAGTTGGGTCAGTCCAACTATTTGTGATTGAATCATCATCGTCATATCGGCCAAAAGAGGTTCACTGGCCCCTCCCAGGTTTTGCCAATTTGGCTCTATCGGCTGACCGCGGCTACCATTTGCAGGTCATAAGTCTTCCTTCTGACTGAATAATAGTGTTCAACTGTCCTACCGCTACAATAATGATTACCAAATCTTTAAACAGTGTATGTGGCATGTAATGTAACTGAGCATGGACATGATCTAAACGCTAAGTATGGCTCTTCTAAGAAATTTCAAAGCCATTAAAAGGAAAATCTGAACTACAAATATATCACAGAGGATCCTAAGGATCAAAGAACTATAATAATATAAAGTAAAATATCATTATAATTTATACGTACAAAGTATTATCTATACCATCTCGACAGCACTTTTATTACTGTGCCTTTTTAAGCCACACTTATTTAAAATAGCCGTCTATAGAAATGTTGTCAATCGTTACATAAAGATGAGATTAACGACCGCAAGTTGGTCTTGTACAAACGAACAATTGATTCGTCATTTACATAGATATTGAGTTTCGCGTCACTGCTGTTCTGCATTTGCCGTTCCACGCCGGGTTATTCCCTTTCCATTTATAAGGGACGTCTGTCATGCTAGTGAACGGTTGCTACTTGCTTAACATTGCTATGGGATGGACATTAAATAAAATGTACTTTATGCACTATTTTCAATGACAATTATAACTTTGACGTCAGTGCATTGATAATGGGTGCAACTGCGGTGCTGATGTCCTAGTTGGTTCACCGAAACTTATAATTCGGTTCTATATTATGTCTATGTATAGAAGTGCTTAGTCTTAGCCCAAACTGTGTAGCTCGTATTATTTGTTTCTCAAAACCTCAACTTCGATTATACAAAGCTAATTTTAAAAAAGTGTTATAATCTATGCCTCTATTTCGGATGAAAACTAAAATGGAATTGGCTGTTTGCGTAATTATGTCAATCTATTCGACAGCAGTTAAATCAATTTTACAAAAATAATAGTTTGTAGAAAACTATATATGCATATCTAGTTTATTTAACTTTATGACAACAACAAACTTTACGATAACAGCATGTAGAATTGGGCATTAAAAGTTGGGAAACGACGGACTGGTAGTAGAAGAGATAGTGCCTTTGGCTGCTCGGCAGCAACGTCAATTTTTTTTAACATAGTAACCATGGCAGGCGTAGGTTGGTACCTACATAGCTACAGAATTATTTAGTCCGTCTAACGTTTGCGAAAACGTTTAAATTATTTATTGACATATCCGTTAGCAACCGCACATAGACTAGCTCTATAACATCGCTAATAACAACTAGGTGGTGCCTATTTATATTAAACTAACACCATTTGTTCCACGGTAACACCAATAGTGTGCAAATATCATTTGTCAATACAAATACTTTGGTTATTTGTGATAGACCTAAACTGTACGGGTCACGAACGGTCTTATTTGAATGTCACTTGAGGCTAGGGCTGCCAAGTGCCACCTACTTATATATTGTACAATGTTAAATACATATAATACTATAAAGTACCTAGAGGGAATACTATAATTCTAAAGAAATTGCCACTCGCTATGGTTAATTTTGATGAAATTTAATAGATTCAAATGTTTTAGATGTACCATATTAATCTTGAACGTTACTGATATAGTTACGGTGAAAGAAAACATTGTTTTTGAACCTAAACTTATAAAATAATAACAATATAAAAATAGGTTTACTCTAAAAAAATTAATAAGAAAAACTGGCAGCCCTACTTGTCATGTGGTTCAAGTGAATTGATTGATTCTATATAGTAGTATAACAACAGGAGACGTAATTGAGTCGCCTAAACACATCTTCGAATTGTCTAGTCCGAATAATGTGTATGTGTCTGAATAATATAAGTAATTCGAAATGCTTTTAATTTTTTTCATTGCCCACAGTGGAAGACGAGCCATTTGATGGTAAGTGGTAACTGCCGCTCATGGACTTTTGCAATGCCAGTGACTTCGCGAACCATTGCTTTTGTAGCAACCGTGTGTGTGGCCGCGCTATGGTTTGATCTCTAGATCGAACAAAAAGGGTTTTTGGCTTCGACCTCCGTCATACCGAAAAACATAATTGGCAAAAGTTAGACGTAATACTCCTCGATGTAATATTATGTAGTGACCTTAATTTGAATACCCACACTATGTTGCCTACCGAAAAATCTATTACCATTATCACGTTTAGTTATCGTCATCGTCAAGTAAATTCCATTAAACTTAGATTAACCTTTACGAAAATTATATCAAATATTCTGATTTCACATCTTGTCAGTAAAAGTACTCCTAATATTTATTTAGACTTAATTTGCCATTAATTCTGTCGCCTATTTTAGCCGGTGGCTATCCTGAGGCCTTTTTTTATTAATAATCTTATAACAATATATACCTACAATGTGATATAGAGGAGAATGGGGACACTTAATTCTTGCGGGAGACTTGGTACACGATACTTACAAAGCTTTTAAAAACATTGGACAATTTTGAACTGACTTCTGAGCTGATTTTGTTGTTATTTGCCATACACACAACCATAACAACAAAGAACTTTATATAGCAGTCATAACAGAATACAAGTGATTATCGATGCCTTCGTCATCTAAACACAAAAGTGAAGTTTCAATAGTTTTTTTGTAGACCATTTGTCATTCGGTCATGACGGGTACTGATTAGGGGATAATTAGGATACATTTTTATGGGAGACTTAATTCCACTGGATTATATGCCTCTCCGCGTAAGTGGTTATTTTCCTTTCAGATTCAATAAGCCGAAGAAGAAGTCGAATATTAATTACATAATGTTTGTTGATAATTCGTTAAATAGTACTGAAAATTGTGCAATTATAGTAATCATCCATAAGGAAGGATGAAGTCACCCTTACATAGGGAACACTCAATACGAAAGTTGTTTTTTAGTTTTGATAGAATACTTTTATAAAGGTATTAATATATTATAAAGAGGAAAAATTAGATTTTTGTATATTTGCTATGGATAAGCTCAAAATCACATAACATAACATATTTTTTGTGGTACACCCACACACACGGACAAAGTCGATGGCATTAGCTAGTTATTATTAAACGGAGGTTGAGAGACAGTATATACCAAGTTTGCAAACTGATATATGCATTTAAAAAAGTAAGATATATTTACAGATTCAAAACAAATTTATTTTGCTATATGTCAATCAGTATTATTTTATTGTATAATAAAATAAATATGAGATTATTTAAGAATAAAAATTATGTACATTTCTTGCCTGAAACACAGGATTACCTAGTTCAGGCACAGATGCTGTTAGATTACTTTGTTATTTTAATAAGTATATACGGTTTCTGAATAAATTATTTGATTTTATTAAATTTTAATAATATATAGCTATAGCATCTACAGCAACTTTTTCCAATAAAATTTCATCTTCTAATACAAACAAGTTTACTGTAAACACGGATACTATGGGCAAAAACAAAAGGGAAAGATCGAGTATCCCCAGTTTCCCATAAACGATATAGAAAAATGTAGACACAAAACCTAATGTTGTAATTGTTTGTCCAAACATTTCAGAAACACAAATTGATTATAAGAGAAACATCACATTCCATTATGAAACCAAGTTGTAATAAAGTTGTGTCAGAGATCGATAACACTCAAGCCCGGGTTCCAAAATTGAAGAACTTTACTCTACGAAGATATATAAGTATTTTTTATCCACTGTCGCACGCAGGAAACTATTTCTGTGTTAAAAAGGGTTTTACAAACACCATAAGTACCTAAAATTAGATCAAATATTTTTTGTTCCATATGGGCATCATACTAACTAATTTTTGTACAGTAGTCGAAAGTAAGTTCACTGTGCTACGAGGTACTCTGCTGAGCGACTGAATAATGTAGCAATTTTTGAGGAATTTATGCATTATACATATAATCAAATTTAGGTTGCTAAAACATTTTCAAGCTGCCATTAGCTAAAATAATTTTAACAGGCGCTACTTTCCCTATCATCTATCTAATTATACACATACTTCGATAGATGATTCCCGCTTTTAATTAGAAAATGTCACTCTAAAAGCTTTGACAGGGTGTACGGAAACGGAGGAGTCTCTTATAATATATAATTAATTATCCAAATATTATTATACCTATAGACGCTTTAGCAGAGTAATAAACTACACCGACTATTCTAAACATAAACCTCTTATTAACGCCTGATTAATTATTGAATAGGTAGTCCAATGATATAGAAATTTTTTTATACTTTTGTATACTATCTATTTTTATCATTGTACTAGCTTCCCGCGGCGCGGTTTCACTCACGTTTTTGCTTACTGCTCTGCTCCCATCGCCAGGGCGTGATGTTACATAGCTTATAACTTTTCTCAAAGACAGAAGAAGAAGAGAAAGAGAAAGAAGGTAGTTTAATTTTGTGCTTGAATTTCGACTGAAGAATACACCAATATCAAACATTAGCGTAATCAAGAATAAAGAATTTTTATGTTCTTAAAAGGCGTCAGAAAACGGTTTAGTTAAAGTATTCAGTTCAGTTTGATATCGCACAGAACCTGGAAAATTAAATGTTGCTTGTGTTACAATTTTTGTTCCCAAAGACTTCAATAACAATTAACAGCATTTATCTCCGACCACCAAATGGCCTGTTGGCTCGTTTGTCACCATAGCACGTATATGTATATATGCTTTTGCTAGCAACTGCTAATTCTTTTTAATTTCTACCTTCATATTGTCTGGTTGATAAAACATATGAATAAGTGTCGCTTTATCTTCCTTAATAGAGTCTCTCCGTGTACCGTTTCGACCTTCCTCATTTTAATCCCATTTGCAGTACCATAAAAGTATGTTTTATTCTTTTCTGACGGAGAAACGACGTGATACTCAATGATCCCTTTTTCCGTACGAATATTTCTCTCTCATCTCATTCCTAATTGAAGTTAAATTTAATTGTTTATGTTGTTGATTATAATTGTTAAATTATTTTATTAAACGTACTCTTTGTTTTTAGAATAACAGTTTTCGGTTTTAGAAAGCTGGAATTAGCTGATAACCGACAAAACATTACGATTGAGCACTATTGTACCTTGGTCCTGTTAAAGATTATGCTTTTCTTCAGTTTCTAAAATTTTTTTTAGTAAATAACTTTATTTAGATATGTTATATGAGAATAAATACTTCCCAGTCTATCAAGCCTAATACAGTTGTAGGTCTGACATAAAAATGTTCACACTACTGCACCGTAAAAATCAATGAAAGTAAAAACTTTAAGAGTATGTACTTGCAAAAATTGTCAATTAACCGTTCCCAGTTGGTAGTAAGTTTTGCACTCTGCAGGTACAAGATTATACGTACTTGCTCGTATATTTATTCGTTTGGTATTCTCCGCGATTCCACATCCTCTGTGATCCCTTATCAGGCCTCGTATTGTGCTTGATTTTTAGGGATTCATAACAAAATTGAATAATCGAAGTCCAAAGTTCGAGTTTGGCGTCCATCGCATCGGATAACATGATTTACTGACCAAATTTTATCGTTTGTGTATTTGCATATTAATATAATTGCAAAGTAATATTTTGGTTAACTTTTTATTTTACTTTACTATGTTTTGTGGTTGTTATTTTATGGCCAACGTTTTGTGAAACTATAAAATACTTACCTACACCTTCATATTATGGTTTTAGCCGAAAGAAGTAAGACATTCGATCTTTTTTTTGAATGCGATATCAACTTTATTATAAGCTAAACCTCACTGAAGTTTTACAAACTTAATATTCAGAGATGTGTCTCTGAATATTATGTTTGTAAAACTTCAGTGAGGTTACTCGTGAACTACGACTACTGACGTTACTCGGAGTTAGGTACCTATACTCTGTGGAGTATAGGTACCTAACTCCAAAAATAAATATTTATTTGTGAATCACATACAATTGATGAGGGCCGCTCACGACCGCCTGCGAAAATTGAGGAAGGCCTAAGTCCAGCATGGACGTCTTTCAGCTGATTTGATGATGATGATGAATCATTATTATTAGTCTGAAATGCAACTAAAAGTCATGCAACACTTTATCCACTAGATTACAGCTGCAATCTATTCACGAAACTTTCCCAAACGTCGTATACCTCAGAGGCAATAGACATAACATCATCACCTAAAAGACATCTACAGGCTGAATATAAGCTTCCCAAAAAGGGAAAGTTTGCGAAAGTCGCCACGGTTGGCGGCGGGCGGGTTGACCGCAGAAAGGTGATATTTATAGTACGCAGGTAACGCTACTGTCCGTTTCAAACCATAAGAAGATAATTGCCACTATACTAATGGAATTTGGAACAAAGGTATACCTAAATACATATCTTTATACAGAATGTTGTAGTGTATTTACGAAAATTGAAGCTTGAAGTGGACATGAAAATGTTGCCAACGTATATTAGTTTGCATATTAAGTTGTTTTTTAAATATGGAGTATTCCGGCATTCATCATTGTTCTTGCTTCATATTACTTCGTTAATAGTTTCAATATTTATTATGTTGTTGGAAAAGATTGCTTCGTTGCTACACATTTAATAAAATATCGTTCCATAAGCATACAAAACGTGAAAGAAAACTCTCTGAGTTTTAATACAAATATTATTTCGGTGGAAATTTCAAATTACTTCATAATACAATAAATATATCGCTACAATGGGAAAGTTGTAATTAACTATTTAATAATAAATTTCACTTCTAATGTAATTTAGATATTTTTACTACATTTTTAATCTACACGCATTACTTTTTACTTAAAATGAATGCTCGCAACTATCATCATATCAAAAGAAATAAGTAATGTACGGCTAAATCATTTATGGTATAATGTTTAACGTACTTAGGCCAAAGTGGAGGATTGAAAAGCCCTATGGTAAGGTTTGATGGTGTACCTATGTCTTTTGATTGATGATGACATTTAAATACATAATATTTCACAGCACATGAAAGAGCAACGGTCCCGACAATAACAAAAGACAATGATTGGGTCAGTAATTCCCCTGGCAGAAGGCGTGGGATCATGCGGTGGTGAGTAGGCGTTTAGCGCTGCTAGCGGCCTTGACCGCTGACCCTACGAGACTCGCGATTTGATATATTATGAGTTATGGCTGTATTCAGAATTTAAGACCTTTTTTTATAACTTGTCATTTTATTTCATTGTGTAAGAATAAAAAAGCCTGCTTGTTTAAATGAACCAGAAAGAGCTATATAGGTATAGCGAATAACGTATAGCGATATTGAATCACTGAAAGACCAATATAGGTATAGCGAATAGCGTATAGCGAAATTCGTACTGCATCACTGAAAGAGCGATATAGGTATAGCGAATAGCGTATAGCGAAATTCGTATTGGATCTCTGACTATCACGCTATTCTGCCATGCTTCAGAGCTACAATTAAAATCCCATAGCGCGTTATGTGAACTTTAGAAACATCCAATAATAATAAACAAATAACATAAAGGTTTCTTACATTAGGTAGTTTAAAGTAATAAGGTAAAACTAACTTTGTGAGAGTCTGGTTCCTGTGGCAAGCCTGATATACTAGCATTACAGAACCATCAATATTATGGTGGAGATATTTAAACAGTTCTTTATTATAATTACATTAAGGTTTGAAAAGAACTAAGAAGAATGTGCTTAGATAGTAATATATGCTCGTTCTTCATACAGTAGTATGCGTCTGTGTGTGTGTGTGTGTGTGGGGGGGGGAGGGGAACATTGTAAAATATATCGGTATAGCAGTTTATCTATTTTTGCGTTTTACTGAGAGTGTACGGATATCTGTGCTCTAATCATGGCTTATTTAAAAGGGGCTCTAGGCCAAGAAGTGTACATAGTTATGATAAATTAAATGTTTTTGTAAAACAAACACTGACAGCAGTTTCATCAAGAGTAAAGAAAATAAGAGATGTTAGGTAATTAAAAAAGAAATTGGAAATACTCGTCCTATCTTAGCTTCTGCTATAGCACCTAAACACAAAAAAGCAAGTAATAAGCAATTGTGAATGTAGGTGAGGCCCGTTATAAACTCGGAAGTGCCAAACTTTGTATTTGCGTTACAATTGCTACTTGTTAAGTACTATGTCGCTTCGCTTCGTCAATCATAGACTAAAGCATTCTACATTTCCGTCTTGCTTGCCTAGCAGCCGACGATGATAGTATTAAAAATAGCAAACAGGAAATTACAACTCTTTCACAATAAAGTGTAGCAACATATAATACTATAAAGTACCTAGAGGGAATACTATAATTCTAAAGAAATTGCCACTCGCTATGGTTAATTTTGATGAAATTTAATAGATTCAAATGTTTTAGATGTACCATATTAATCTTGAACGTTACTGATATAGTTACGGTGAAAGAAAACATTGTTTTTGAACCTAAACTTATAAAATAATAACAATATAAAAATAGGTTTACTCTAAAAAAATTAATAAGAAAAACTGGCAGCCCTACTTGTCATGTGGTTCAAGTGAATTGATTGATTCTATATAGTAGTATAACAACAGGAGACGTAATTGAGTCGCCTAAACACATCTTCGAATTGTCTAGTCCGAATAATGTGTATGTGTCTGAATAATATAAGTAATTCGAAATGCTTTTAATTTTTTTCATTGCCCACAGTGGAAGACGAGCCATTTGATGGTAAGTGGTAACTGCCGCTCATGGACTTTTGCAATGCCAGTGACTTCGCGAACCATTGCTTTTGTAGCAACCGTGTGTGTGGCCGCGCTATGGTTTGATCTCTAGATCGAACAAAAAGGGTTTTTGGCTTCGACCTCCGTCATACCGAAAAACATAATTGGCAAAAGTTAGACGTAATACTCCTCGATGTAATATTATGTAGTGACCTTAATTTGAATACCCACACTATGTTGCCTACCGAAAAATCTATTACCATTATCACGTTTAGTTATCGTCATCGTCAAGTAAATTCCATTAAACTTAGATTAACCTTTACGAAAATTATATCAAATATTCTGATTTCACATCTTGTCAGTAAAAGTACTCCTAATATTTATTTAGACTTAATTTGCCATTAATTCTGTCGCCTATTTTAGCCGGTGGCTATCCTGAGGCCTTTTTTTATTAATAATCTTATAACAATATATACCTACAATGTGATATAGAGGAGAATGGGGACACTTAATTCTTGCGGGAGACTTGGTACACGATACTTACAAAGCTTTTAAAAACATTGGACAATTTTGAACTGACTTCTGAGCTGATTTTGTTGTTATTTGCCATACACACAACCATAACAACAAAGAACTTTATATAGCAGTCATAACAGAATACAAGTGATTATCGATGCCTTCGTCATCTAAACACAAAAGTGAAGTTTCAATAGTTTTTTTGTAGACCATTTGTCATTCGGTCATGACGGGTACTGATTAGGGGATAATTAGGATACATTTTTATGGGAGACTTAATTCCACTGGATTATATGCCTCTCCGCGTAAGTGGTTATTTTCCTTTCAGATTCAATAAGCCGAAGAAGAAGTCGAATATTAATTACATAATGTTTGTTGATAATTCGTTAAATAGTACTGAAAATTGTGCAATTATAGTAATCATCCATAAGGAAGGATGAAGTCACCCTTACATAGGGAACACTCAATACGAAAGTTGTTTTTTAGTTTTGATAGAATACTTTTATAAAGGTATTAATATATTATAAAGAGGAAAAATTAGATTTTTGTATATTTGCTATGGATAAGCTCAAAATCACATAACATAACATATTTTTTGTGGTACACCCACACACACGGACAAAGTCGATGGCATTAGCTAGTTATTATTAAACGGAGGTTGAGAGACAGTATATACCAAGTTTGCAAACTGATATATGCATTTAAAAAAGTAAGATATATTTACAGATTCAAAACAAATTTATTTTGCTATATGTCAATCAGTATTATTTTATTGTATAATAAAATAAATATGAGATTATTTAAGAATAAAAATTATGTACATTTCTTGCCTGAAACACAGGATTACCTAGTTCAGGCACAGATGCTGTTAGATTACTTTGTTATTTTAATAAGTATATACGGTTTCTGAATAAATTATTTGATTTTATTAAATTTTAATAATATATAGCTATAGCATCTACAGCAACTTTTTCCAATAAAATTTCATCTTCTAATACAAACAAGTTTACTGTAAACACGGATACTATGGGCAAAAACAAAAGGGAAAGATCGAGTATCCCCAGTTTCCCATAAACGATATAGAAAAATGTAGACACAAAACCTAATGTTGTAATTGTTTGTCCAAACATTTCAGAAACACAAATTGATTATAAGAGAAACATCACATTCCATTATGAAACCAAGTTGTAATAAAGTTGTGTCAGAGATCGATACCACTCAAGCCCGGGTTCCAAAATTGAAGAACTTTACTCTACGAAGATATATAAGTATTTTTTATCCACTGTCGCACGCAGGAAACTATTTCTGTGTTAAAAAGGGTTTTACAAACACCATAAGTACCTAAAATTAGATCAAATATTTTTTGTTCCATATGGGCATCATACTAACTAATTTTTGTACAGTAGTCGAAAGTAAGTTCACTGTGCTACGAGGTACTCTGCTGAGCGACTGAATAATGTAGCAATTTTTGAGGAATTTATGCATTATACATATAATCAAATTTAGGTTGCTAAAACATTTTCAAGCTGCCATTAGCTAAAATAATTTTAACAGGCGCTACTTTCCCTATCATCTATCTAATTATACACATACTTCGATAGATGATTCCCGCTTTTAATTAGAAAATGTCACTCTAAAAGCTTTGACAGGGTGTACGGAAACGGAGGAGTCTCTTATAATATATAATTAATTAGCCAAATATTATTATACCTATAGACGCTTTAGCAGAGTAATAAACTACACCGACTATTCTAAACATAAACCTCTTATTAACGCCTGATTAATTATTGAATAGGTAGTCCAATGATATAGAAATTTTTTTATACTTTTGTATACTATCTATTTTTATCATTGTACTAGCTTCCCGCGGCGCGGTTTCACTCACGTTTTTGCTTACTGCTCTGCTCCCATCGCCAGGGCGTGATGTTACATAGCTTATAACTTTTCTCAAAGACAGAAGAAGAAGAGAAAGAGAAAGAAGGTAGTTTAATTTTGTGCTTGAATTTCGACTGAAGAATACACCAATATCAAACATTAGCGTAATCAAGAATAAAGAATTTTTATGTTCTTAAAAGGCGTCAGAAAACGGTTTAGTTAAAGTATTCAGTTCAGTTTGATATCGCACAGAACCTGGAAAATTAAATGTTGCTTGTGTTACAATTTTTGTTCCCAAAGACTTCAATAACAATTAACAGCATTTATCTCCGACCACCAAATGGCCTGTTGGCTCGTTTGTCACCATAGCACGTATATGTATATATGCTTTTGCTAGCAACTGCTAATTCTTTTTAATTTCTACCTTCATATTGTCTGGTTGATAAAACATATGAATAAGTGTCGCTTTATCTTCCTTAATAGAGTCTCTCCGTGTACCGTTTCGACCTTCCTCATTTTAATCCCATTTGCAGTACCATAAAAGTATGTTTTATTCTTTTCTGACGGAGAAACGACGTGATACTCAATGATCCCTTTTTCCGTACGAATATTTCTCTCTCATCTCATTCCTAATTGAAGTTAAATTTAATTGTTTATGTTGTTGATTATAATTGTTAAATTATTTTATTAAACGTACTCTTTGTTTTTAGAATAACAGTTTTCGGTTTTAGAAAGCTGGAATTAGCTGATAACCGACAAAACATTACGATTGAGCACTATTGTACCTTGGTCCTGTTAAAGATTATGCTTTTCTTCAGTTTCTAAAATTTTTTTTAGTAAATAACTTTATTTAGATATGTTATATGAGAATAAATACTTCCCAGTCTATCAAGCCTAATACAGTTGTAGGTCTGACATAAAAATGTTCACACTACTGCACCGTAAAAATCAATGAAAGTAAAAACTTTAAGAGTATGTACTTGCAAAAATTGTCAATTAACCGTTCCCAGTTGGTAGTAAGTTTTGCACTCTGCAGGTACAAGATTATACGTACTTGCTCGTATATTTATTCGTTTGGTATTCTCCGCGATTCCACATCCTCTGTGATCCCTTATCAGGCCTCGTATTGTGCTTGATTTTTAGGGATTCATAACAAAATTGAATAATCGAAGTCCAAAGTTCGAGTTTGGCGTCCATCGCATCGGATAACATGATTTACTGACCAAATTTTATCGTTTGTGTATTTGCATATTAATATAATTGCAAAGTAATATTTTGGTTAACTTTTTATTTTACTTTACTATGTTTTGTGGTTGTTATTTTATGGCCAACGTTTTGTGAAACTATAAAATACTTACCTACACCTTCATATTATGGTTTTAGCCGAAAGAAGTAAGACATTCGATCTTTTTTTTGAATGCGATATCAACTTTATTATAAGCTAAACCTCACTGAAGTTTTACAAACTTAATATTCAGAGATGTGTCTCTGAATATTATGTTTGTAAAACTTCAGTGAGGTTACTCGTGAACTACGACTACTGACGTTACTCGGAGTTAGGTACCTATACTCTGTGGAGTATAGGTACCTAACTCCAAAAATAAATATTTATTTGTGAATCACATACAATTGATGAGGGCCGCTCACGACCGCCTGCGAAAATTGAGGAAGGCCTAAGTCCAGCATGGACGTCTTTCAGCTGATTTGATGATGATGATGAATCATTATTATTAGTCTGAAATGCAACTAAAAGTCATGCAACACTTTATCCACTAGATTACAGCTGCAATCTATTCACGAAACTTTCCCAAACGTCGTATACCTCAGAGGCAATAGACATAACATCATCACCTAAAAGACATCTACAGGCTGAATATAAGCTTCCCAAAAAGGGAAAGTTTGCGAAAGTCGCCACGGTTGGCGGCGGGCGGGTTGACCGCAGAAAGGTGATATTTATAGTACGCAGGTAACGCTACTGTCCGTTTCAAACCATAAGAAGATAATTGCCACTATACTAATGGAATTTGGAACAAAGGTATACCTAAATACATATCTTTATACAGAATGTTGTAGTGTATTTACGAAAATTGAAGCTTGAAGTGGACATGAAAATGTTGCCAACGTATATTAGTTTGCATATTAAGTTGTTTTTTAAATATGGAGTATTCCGGCATTCATCATTGTTCTTGCTTCATATTACTTCGTTAATAGTTTCAATATTTATTATGTTGTTGGAAAAGATTGCTTCGTTGCTACACATTTAATAAAATATCGTTCCATAAGCATACAAAACGTGAAAGAAAACTCTCTGAGTTTTAATACAAATATTATTTCGGTGGAAATTTCAAATTACTTCATAATACAATAAATATATCGCTACAATGGGAAAGTTGTAATTAACTATTTAATAATAAATTTCACTTCTAATGTAATTTAGATATTTTTACTACATTTTTAATCTACACGCATTACTTTTTACTTAAAATGAATGCTCGCAACTATCATCATATCAAAAGAAATAAGTAATGTACGGCTAAATCATTTATGGTATAATGTTTAACGTACTTAGGCCAAAGTGGAGGATTGAAAAGCCCTATGGTAAGGTTTGATGGTGTACCTATGTCTTTTGATTGATGATGACATTTAAATACATAATATTTCACAGCACATGAAAGAGCAACGGTCCCGACAATAACAAAAGACAATGATTGGGTCAGTAATTCCCCTGGCAGAAGGCGTGGGATCATGCGGTGGTGAGTAGGCGTTTAGCGCTGCTAGCGGCCTTGACCGCTGACCCTACGAGACTCGCGATTTGATATATTATGAGTTATGGCTGTATTCAGAATTTAAGACCTTTTTTTATAACTTGTCATTTTATTTCATTGTGTAAGAATAAAAAAGCCTGCTTGTTTAAATGAACCAGAAAGAGCTATATAGGTATAGCGAATAACGTATAGCGATATTGAATCACTGAAAGACCAATATAGGTATAGCGAATAGCGTATAGCGAAATTCGTACTGCATCACTGAAAGAGCGATATAGGTATAGCGAATAGCGTATAGCGAAATTCGTATTGGATCTCTGACTATCACGCTATTCTGCCATGCTTCAGAGCTACAATTAAAATCCCATAGCGCGTTATGTGAACTTTAGAAACATCCAATAATAATAAACAAATAACATAAAGGTTTCTTACATTAGGTAGTTTAAAGTAATAAGGTAAAACTAACTTTGTGAGAGTCTGGTTCCTGTGGCAAGCCTGATATACTAGCATTACAGAACCATCAATATTATGGTGGAGATATTTAAACAGTTCTTTATTATAATTACATTAAGGTTTGAAAAGAACTAAGAAGAATGTGCTTAGATAGTAATATATGCTCGTTCTTCATACAGTAGTATGCGTCTGTGTGTGTGTGTGTGGGGGGGGGGGGGGGAGGGGAACATTGTAAAATATATCGGTATAGCAGTTTATCTATTTTTGCGTTTTACTGAGAGTGTACGGATATCTGTGCTCTAATCATGGCTTATTTAAAAGGGGCTCTAGGCCAAGAAGTGTACATAGTTATGATAAATTAAATGTTTTTGTAAAACAAACACTGACAGCAGTTTCATCAAGAGTAAAGAAAATAAGAGATGTTAGGTAATTAAAAAAGAAATTGGAAATACTCGTCCTATCTTAGCTTCTGCTATAGCACCTAAACACAAAAAAGCAAGTAATAAGCAATTGTGAATGTAGGTGAGGCCCGTTATAAACTCGGAAGTGCCAAACTTTGTATTTGCGTTACAATTGCTACTTGTTAAGTACTATGTCGCTTCGCTTCGTCAATCATAGACTAAAGCATTCTACATTTCCGTCTTGCTTGCCTAGCAGCCGACGATGATAGTATTAAAAATAGCAAACAGGAAATTACAACTCTTTCACAATAAAGTGTAGCAACATTCCATCTAACAATTTGGTACTGTTACCACGTAGCTATTAGTGCGAACTTCTAAACATATGCTTTAGTCATCTATTTGCTGTGATAGAACAGACCGTGTTTCAGTACTGGGTTTCAATGAGTAACGCGGACGACGAGCGGACATGGTGGAAAATAGCATACCTAAATTAATATTATAAAGAGAAAAGATTTGATTTATTGTATGTTTGTTTGTTATGGATAAACTCAAAATCTATGTAACCAGTTTAAAAAATTCATTATTATATATAATTAAAGAAAAAAAAATCTAAAGCTACAATATCAGCGAGTAACATAGGCTATATTTTTTGCCTACCCATGCGGGTGAAGCCACTGACAACAGCTAGTGTATAATATAAACAAAGCAATCGTTAATAAGTATACTAATTAAATAGGAAGTCTTGAATCTATAAAATCCTACGAACCTATAAAACTGAAACTTGGCTTGTAGATACGCAGCTCCGAGGTTAAGACTTCAACTAAGATTTCGTGTCAGAGCACAATGGGCTCCCAAGGGTCCCAGGTAAAGCCGAAAGCAGGCCGCTAGCGATTTAAGTATGTGTATTATCAAGTTTCATAATTACGTTTCATGTAAGTAGTATCTATATTATAATGCATATTTAAACCTATTTTTATATTTATTATTTATATTATATATTATAGCCTAAACAGAAAAGCACATATGAATATTTTTACTCTTTTTCATATTTCTCGATCAAATTGGATTATTGAAAAAATTTGGTAACTAAACAGAAAGTTGTAGCCATAGCATCACAACATGAATAGTATCGCATTCTTGCTGGTGATAGATTATAGAGCTGTTGCGGTAAAAGCTGTACCGATAGTCTCTTTGAATGTTAAGTATAGCCTTTCCTATTTTTTATAGGGAGACAGCAGTATGCGGGAACAACAGGTACACTTCTTCTTCTTTAACAAAGGGAGAACAAGAAGAAGCAGTAGGTACACTGTAAACTGCCATTTACCTACCACCGTTAGCAACAAAAAAAACTCAGGTTTCTTTAACCTTAGATTAGTTACAGTATCACACTATGGACAATACAAATGGAAACAGGTAAACCCAATACCTACGAGTATCTAACAGGATATCTAAACCTCAGTACCGCAGTTCTTAACGACGGCACTACTCAGTCAATAATAGGAGAAGAAAATGAGTTATTCTAATATACAGCCAAGAACATAAATGTTATCTATCTAAATGATCCACAGGAAGTTTACACAATAGCTACGAGCTAATTACAGGTGTAGTTGCTAATGAATAAGCAGTACTTACGTCACTATCGGGTGTTGCTCCTCCAACACCCTGTTCCTTCCACTTGCTTGTGACGCTGACGTCTGCAGTATAAGCCACTCCGTCGCGTCAGCCCGCCGGATCCGCAATTTCCCAACCTGGAAATTACAAATCCTAATGAAAACGCAAACGTTGATAGAATAACATCCGCACATCGAAAATAACATTTTGATAAAATACAGTACCATAATAAAGTGATCGAAAAAACGTTGAGCGTTGAGGCCCAAACCTCGGCCCACTCTCCATTTTTCCTTTAATTTTCTTTTGAACTTTTATTGCCGACATACTTTGACCGATTTATTTGTAACAACTATTTTTACCTATACGTGACGATCTACCTTTATGCTATTATTATTATAAAAATCGTTTAGTAAAAAATATATTATTAAATTAATATAGGTCATATGTTTCATAATAATACAATATTATTATGAAAAATAACCCTTTTAAGTATTTTGAGTATTCGTATTAATCTGAAAGATTAATATAACAAAATAAGGTTTTTAATTTCCTTCCGAAAGCTATTGCTTGCGCAAAATGACATTCAATTTTGTTCAAGTCATGCTTAGTGTCTGTCTTAGTGTCTGTAGTCATGGTTAGCTTAGTGGTTACATTATCCGCCCTTAAGTGCACAAAGTTCAGAGCTCGAAACCGGGCAGATACTAAATTTTGTTTTTATTGGCGACAGTGGCAAACGAGCAAACAGCCTCGTCTCGAAGCCATTAGCGACGATTACCACTTAGCTTTCCTCGTCTGTAAATGAAGACGATAAAAGAAAGTAAATAAAAAATAGCATATTAAGTATATAAATAAGAGGCAGAACGATATGGCACCTGATGCTATATTAAATAACGATTATAACATACAAGAATAATAAAGAATAAGCACATTAACAAGGATAAAATAACTACTCATAAGTAAAGGAAGATGTAAAGATTTTCAAACAACTACAATAAAACATTAATTTCATGCAAAAATAGATCAAGAATAAAACTCTCGTAAAGTATCATGTCCCGCCTCAATCATAAATTTTATTTCATTCTAACAACGAATTTTATACAGAAAATATAGCATCTTTACAGGCACCAAATGTTCTGAGGCATGAGCGGAGTTGGCCGCTTGCGTCTCGCACGAAGGATAGCGTAAGCTACAATTTATGGGGCAATTCATCAGAGCTCTCAGAGCCCGGGAGCCTTATTCTATGCTTGCTGAATAAGGGCATGGTAACACAAATTGTATCAATACAATGTTACTTACATATTGTTACAACTGCTTTCAAAGTCATATTACCTACATCAATTCAGCGCGTATACGTTGATATGTAGCCATTTCGACGTTACGTTATATTGCGAGCAGTCACTCGAAAGTAATGTAAGTATTGAAGTAAATTGGGAACTTCACGAGCGTTTGCCTTACAACTTGAGTAGATTGGGCTCGAAGCCGTAGTAAAGACTAAAGCCTGATTTATACAAGGATGTACTATATACCCGGTCAGGCTCAATGTTTGTTAAGTATTATTTAACTGTGACATAAGCAGAGTGTAGCTTTTCTTTAGCGTAATCAATAGTCTTAGGGGATTCGCGTTACTAATGTTGTTTCTGGGTTGGGTGGTGTCGTGATACAGCACAAAACTTATGCATATTATTATAAACTTTGTATCCTATAGTTTTGACGACACAATAATACATAATTAATAAAAGTAAATTTTTGGCCAACTAAGGTATCTACAATATTTATATTTCTTCCTTTATTTTGACTAACTAAAAAATAGTTCAAATAATATTTTTGTACAGACACTCACCAGTATAAATAAATTTGCCACTAACGTAACGTAACGTATACTATTACGGCCTCATTGAATTGTCTATAAAAAAGATTTTTCGAGTGCGGCTTATTCCGGCTCAGTATACACAATGTAGACGGATTTTATAGTGAGTACAAAATCGATATGTAAATCACATCAAATGACGATAGAGAAATTGAAGATTTTGTCAAACAGCAAGAGTTCTTGCTTGAATAGGGGAAGGATCTCTACCTTACAGAAGACCGTAGCTACACATTTTAAGGGAATGGCTGTACGTACGTTTGAAATAAATTAGATACGTCATAAAAATAGTAATATATAATAAATATATAATATATAAGTTAATCATAATTATGTGCACTCAACTAGTACCGATACTCATTGATTTTTCTTGAAAATGTGAATCTTATAACTCTCAAAACCTCTTGTAATAATATAAACAAGTTACTACTATGCCTACAGAAAAGTGATGACTCAAATCAAAATACCTATACATAAACTTATCAGCGCCTTAAGCTAGACAAAGTATTGCTGAAATATGTTTCTCAACTTACATCTAACACAAGCGTTATTTCACCCACCCTCAAAGTCAACAGCTTCCCTATTTTAAATATTTTAGAAGAGATAATCGATCGATCGCCTTCTAATATTCCCGTTGGTAACATATTTCGCCTTTTTCGGCGTACCCATTTATCTGGAATAAAGTTTCTTACCGCGTACAGGGACGTGGTGTGATGACAAGATATCTATACAAGTTATTATGTATAGTCGGTGTCATTGACATGGGGTTCGATTGCTGTGAGCCGGAGCTGCGATGTCTATGTGAAATTTTCCTCGAGATTTCAGTAACATGTCTGTATATTTTCCACTTTGATATCTGCCACTTGTACATCTAATGATGTATTTGATGTTTCGTTCGTAACATCTATTCGTATAAATTTTTCTCTGTATAAAAAGTACCGAAACTTCGGCGACTCCGAGAAAGTTACTAAAATCGTACTGAAATTTATTCTATTAGATAACGCCTCATACAACAGCCAAACAAAAATTTGTTGACATTATACATTACATCTATAAACATTTAAAAGCACTCACTCACTCATCATGAAATCGCAGAAACTTAAAAAAATAGGAGTCTCAAATTTTGCATGGCGTTGCTTGTATTGGCATAGGTGCTCACTCAGACGGGATTTTGCGAAATTCATCCTCTTAAGGGGTAAAAATGGATGACAAAGTTTGTATGAAACTTCTATAGTTTTAAAAGTAGGATTTTCAAGATACTAGAAAATACTTTTTAATTAAATGAATTGAAATTTAGTGAATAATTTTTTAAACAACCCTTACAAAGAGGGGCAAAAAGGGGGTATAAGTTAAGTTAAGTTAAGTAAGGAAATCTTTTATTTTTAAAGCTATCAACTCCACTCACATAATTATGCTCTTTACTAAAATTAGCTAGTCACCATTTAAAAACTGCCCACATTAAGTGGGATAATAGAAGTCAGTTTTAGTGGTAGCGGGTGAATAGATTTAAATAGAATTCGCCATAGAAACGGATTATACTGACTACTAATTAAACAAATAATATATCATAATCAACTTACAAAACATTTACTTTTCACATTTATAAACTTTGAGGCTTAGTATGCTACACACAAGATACGAGATAGTTTCTTTTCGAAGATTATAGCAATAATACGTGACAATAACAAAGAAACATATCACAGTTATCTAAACTTTTCCCGGTCTTCGACCGGTTGTCCCATGCTCATTTTATTATTTCGTGTCGTAATGCTCTTAGGTCATCTCCGTCTCTCCCTATAATTTATTACTTATTATGTTTATAAGATCCACTTATAAAGGTCCAGTACCGGCCAATTTGGCGAAAATTAGAGGAGACCTACATAATTATGTCCAGCAGGTGATGTCTTTCGACTGATTCTGATGATCAACTTATAAACCAGTGTTTTTTTAATTTCTGTTGGTAAGTATACTAAAATAAACTCCTACAATATTAGGATAAAATATATGAGTTTAGTAAATCAATAAAAAAGTCAATAAAATCGAAATAAAGGAAATATAACTTGTTTATTACATTTTCACTTTTTTATGTGCTATTTGGAATAAATAATTTTTCGCAGAATAAAAACTCACTACATTATGTTATTATAGTTTCATGATATTTATTTATTCATCATCCCTACTCCAAAAATACAGATGCCAACATGAAGAAAAAAAAAATCAACCATTTATTCCATAATATCAGGAAAAAAATTGTTTAATAAAAAGGTCCGCGATATTACAAAAATAACTTGAGTGGAACTACATAGTTCCCTAATATAGCTATAGTAACAATGTAACAGTTCTACACAAAAGTTTACTTCCATAAGTACATTAAGCTATATTATACGCTTTCGACTTATCCCGCCGGACCGTTACTTAAAATTGCATCGTTTTGTTACGGGCTAAGTAAAGTAAGTACAGTGCTTAGTGGTACTGGTATTTGGACTGAGCTGCGGAAGTTAAATGAAGTTCAGTGTAATTACTCTCGGAGAGGTGGTTAACTCGGCTCCGTTATGGTGACAGCCGCTGGCGCACGCGGCGTCGCTACTCGCTTCTCATCGACTCTACTAAGCCGACTAATTGAGATCAATATTAATAAGGGAATAGGTATTTTAAAGACTTTATACGTAGCCTAGATAAGTAACATTATTTTGTATGGACCTAGTTGAGATTAGGTTTAAACATTTTATTGTGTAGGTACAAATATATTCACGCATTGTTAAAGAAAGAATCATTGTCTTTAGGACAAGCATAGATATTTATTGTAACAATATTATAATATTGTTTGATAGTCTCGAGATCGAGATCGCTGTGCAAAAGGCGAAACTCGGCGCGAGTTAAAAAATACGAGATTCATTAATATTCGTTCCGATTGTGGATACATTGTGTCCGTTAATTCTACATTTGCAAAGTTTCCAAATAGCACAATATAGTTCATATCATTTAAAAATCACCGTCTACGCTGCGAGGTCCACGGTCGCACTGCCGCCGCCGCGGTCAGTGATACACTACAATATATGCAGTTTCCGTTTCCGCAATCCCTTCCCGTCCACTAAGTACATAGTAAATAAAAAACGTGAACCCTTAACATAAATACCTTTTTAACAAAAATAATGTAATGTTATTAATTTAAACATTATTTTCCAGTTTAAATAAGCATGGGTGTTGGCGTATAAATCTGTCTGTTACCGTGGTACTACTAGTTCACTTTTAAAGATTTAGTTTATTGTATCCACCATTCTACCCGTATTGCTTGAGACTACAAACATGCAAGTAACAGACACATGTCGTGTAAAAATCACACCCAAAATCGGTTTGGTTCGGATTTGGCCGATTCCGCTACTAGTTTAGGGACTCCCATAATGTCGAGTCGCGTTACGACGAGTCACCGCTACGTCTACTGAACCAGAAACGCCAGGTTGTTGGCACTTCTGGTCTAGTAGATATTTTTGTTCCAGTAGACGTAAAGAAACCAAATCTTACAATCTATTGCACTGTCACTTGCACTGACACACCAAAGCAGTCCTACCGCTTCATAATTGTTTATTTATTATGTTTTTTAGACAAACATACATAAATTAGTGTTATATGATATAACGTTGAGTTCTGAATTATTACACTCAATCCACTCGTAACTTTAATCGCTGAAATATTCGTTCAAAATAATACAATGTTTGCAAGTTAAATGTGATAAATTTAATTAAACAAATAACCGCATTCTAGCGAAAGTATTTTAATTTCGATTCTTATCTTCGAGAGATTATGTCGTAAGTACATAATTATTCACTAAGAAAATATAGGTACCTATCACTTATTCTATTAATATTATAAACGCGAAAGTTTGTGTGTGTGTGTTTGTTACCACTCAGCGCTAAACGATTTCGATGAAAATTGGTATGTAGATAGATTCGGTGCGCGAGACGGACATATGTTACTTTTTATCCCGAAAATCGGTCTGGTTCCCCAGGGATACAACAAAACATATTTCACGCGCGAGCGAAGGCGTAGGGCGCAGCTAGTGCTAAACAATTTAAGACGGGATTAAATTCTCATCACTTTGATACCTTGATAATGCTAGGATTTCTGAACCTTATAAAGAAAAAAGAAATAAAATGCGTTTCAATTATAGACCGCTTCGGTTTAAATTGGTACAAAAATGATAAAGGAACGTGTTAATTTAAAGTCGTAGTGTAAAATATATAGTACTCAATTTTATAGAGAGAGCTTATTTATTCCTAGTATCACAATAAGGACATTGGTATCACAAGGGCGAAAAGTTAGTGTGCCTATATCCCTTGGCTTTAGGCCCTAAAATATGGATAGGTACCGTGATTAGCTTAGGTTATATAAGATTCAAATGATTCGTTCAAATTATAGCTCGTAACTGTCAATAATATGAATACAGACAAAGGTACACTGAAATCAAAGCTACAAACAGAAGTGTAGGAATACAGTCCTCTGTTCATACTATTATATCTACGAGGCTGAACAAACATTTCGGTAACCATGGCGTTTATCCAACTATTTGTGATATTCTAAAGCTACTATGTATGTTAGGGATGCACATTACTAATCGTAATTTTAAAAATCGATTAAATAATGATCTGTTGGTTCTACAAATCGATTTAAAATCAAAATGTCTAGAAAATACTTGGAATTTTTTGTAGAACTAGCTATTAATTTAAACACATGTTTATCACTAAATTGAATTTATTTCAGACAATCTTAAGATGGAAGATTGTTTATGATTTCACAAAAATTGGTAGATAAATCAAACAATTTTACATAACACATTTGATATTATACATCGTCTAGATCGTATCCAAACTAAGCCTCGACTTTTTGTTATTATTAGTCACTCAATTGTTATTATTTAAATATCTGGATGTGAATTCAGGCTATTGCTATTGTATTATTTGTTTGCGAAAATAGTTTAGTGGTTACTTCTAAGTACAAATATCGTCTACGGTATTTGGTTATCGTCGTCATTTCTGAGTAATCTTGAAGTTGGCTGAAAAGCTGAGAAAAATATTATTTTTGAAAGAGAGCATTATAATTGACCGTTGTTAAGTTTACAAACATAAGACTATTTTATAAAATTGTTTTTTGTTAGATCAAGTCAAGAGCATTAAGATTCGATTTGAGAATCGATATAGAGACTATGTTTTATTATTATGCAAAAAATTACACAAAGTTTGGTGCATCCTTAATTTGTGTACAATGCATTTGCCTAGTTACACAGCCAACAACGACAGAATGAGTTGGACAACAACGCTAAAAGCCAATTCGCACTTTAATTTCATTTCATCAACTTTTACTGCTCGTTAACATCGGAAAGTTTAATTAATATTGTATCAATAACACTTTATAAATCGTTCAAGGGTTAATAGTGAAGGCTTTTTCATCATTTTTTTTTCTTTCTGGGAACTATAACCAATTATTGTACTAAGGTTAATCAAATGAATATTAAGTAGGTAAGTACCTAATAAGTTTTTACGTTTTTAAAATTTTGCTATGCACCTATAGGTTTATACCTATGTAATCTCAATTCTTAAAATGTGTATATGTACCGAACCCATTCTTGATTATTCCACGTACACTAAACCACATAATCTAATATTTAACACTGTCAGTGTTCACGTACAATAAGCACTCACGTTAATTAACTTAAGCCTCAATTAAATATGACCTATATTCCGACCAACGCAACAGTGCCACAGTTTTAATATCTTAAAGTTTCTCTTCAAATTTCATTTAAAAGCGCGCAAAATGAGCGCCTGAAAGAACATAACTGTTTTAAAGGTCTTAGAATTTAAACAGGCACTTTTTGCGCCGCGACATGGGACTAAACAAACATGGTTTCTGTGGTGGTCCCATAAAGCTCTTTCTTCTGTATGATGTCGAGATTAAATTTAGCTAATGTGACTTACGAAACTGTAGTCAGCAAGATGATGGGTCGTCTTGAAGTGACAGCCATGAAAGGAAGTACCTTTATGTATACTCGTACTACCTAGCGACCGTATATGCTTCGCTAGAGTAATCAATTAAGTAATGTTCGTGTAGTCATTACAGAAGAAGGTGGCATGATAATTATCCAACACAGAGCCCGCAGCAGCATCTGTGATTAAACTGTCACCAATGCGAAGTGTGGTGAGTATGTCAAATTTAGGAATTGGCGAAATTAGAAAGTACACATTTTAACTAAAATTATGATGAATTGTGCACCTATTATTGTACTTGTATGTGAAGTGTTTAATTTATTGGTATTAGAAATATAATTTTATTTATTTATTTATTTATTTATTTATTTATTTATATGCACACACAAAACTTATAAAGATAGTACATAAAATAACAAGAGCACAAAGGTACTGCTTATTTCATCAGAAATTTCTTCCAGCAGACCTGCGACAGGAAAATTGATAAGAAACATAGACACATGTAATAGTGTTTGCTTGTAGTTTCAATTGAATTAAATTTATTACTCAGCTATTTGGAGTAAATTAGTTAATTCCATATAACTTTGTTTTCATTTTTCTTTGAAGTGTTTTTATTCTCTTGGTCTGCATACTTTTATAACAACATTAAATATTTTATGTTAAGTAAACTATAATATATATTTTTATAATTGTTTTCACATCTGATCACTGTAAGTATAATACAAGCACAAATTAATCACTTAAAATAAATGAATAGTAATTTAAAGTGAAATCTTTAAAATAATTTATAGAACTTTTAACGTAAATGAACATAGTAAAGCCAAACCCAGTTATATTTCAGTATGTGTATCTACATATATGTGATATGTGCAAACATCATAATCAGTGAGTGCTCAGTTCTTTCATATAAATGAACACGAATGATTAATAAAAAGATTGCTTCTTGACGTCATGATTTTAAAAGAGACGTCGAAAGTCTTCTGTTGTTTTCCCTTCGTATATTTGGACATTGTTGTTTTTTTTATACTGGCAGAGAAGCCAACTGCTCATCTGATGGTAAGTGGTAACGGAACGGTTTCGCTCATGAACTTTTGCAATGCCAGGGACTCTGCGAATCCGCTGCCAACTGTGAAGAGAGTGGAGTAGTGATCAGAATGAGGAAGGTGAGGTGGAGCAGTCTTTAATCTAATGATGTAGAAATGTGATAAGATAGGTACTAAAAAATGTATACTGATATCAAGAATGAAATAGGTAGATACTGTCTAACAGACATTTTATACTTGTATTTGACACACTATATAATAAGACGATTAAAGTCAACAAAGCGGAGGGTCTGGACGGTATCATACCTGTAGTTACTGTACTGTACACTATTATAATGATTTCTACATAACTATAATATAATAGCAGTAGTTTACATGAGTAATCCCTCTCGCTTGCGTGAACGCTGTGATTCTGAGCCACTTACAACAACTCAGTACGCTTAGCCACATGCAAATTACCATATTTTGAACATATTTCGGTAATCATACACAAACGTTTATGTAATTGGATTGTTGATTTGAACTGACTTAACGTTGTATCATGCACATGCTTCTATAGGGGTAAGCATAACTTTAATGTATTAAACCCATCAGGTATGAGGTACCTAATCTTTTCACAGAAATTTTGGTCTTTGGATTTAATTTCTTAACAAAGTTTCCCGCTTTATATAATAGTATAGATACTAGCTTCCTGCGGTGCGGTTTGACCCGCGTTAAGTCACTTAGTTCAGTTACGTCTTTGGTTACTGCTCTGCTTCCGTCGCTTTTTTTAGTAATACCTAACTTTTCTTTCTTTCTAACTGACTCATAACGCAACAGGGCTTATTAATTAATCGAAGCTAGAAAACTTCTAACACAATTTAATTGTACATGTTCTTGTTAAAGTATTTCATTATTACCAATAATAATTAAAAAATATCATCTATAACCAAGCCTGTATCCGAAGCATTGTAACAAAACATGTAAAAAGCACCTCTAGTATTTACTGTGAGAACTAAATTTTCTACGCTGTCAAAAATTTGGTGTGCGTTACGATTGCTGCGCCAAGTTATCCAATCAGAAAAAATCTTTGCCCAATCTTTTGTCAGAATTTGTCGAAATCGAAGGATACAAACAAACAATTTGTAGAAGTAGAAATAAATAAGTTATAAGGGTTTTAAGTTATTTTGTAATTATATACATATTATACATAAATTACACCCAGACACAGAATAAACAATCATGCTCATCACAAAAGATTTGTCCTGGGTGGGAATCGAACCCACGACCTTTGGCTTAACAGTCAAGTCAGTAACCACTAGGCCAACAGGCCAGTCAAATTTTACCTTATACTTCCTAATTATTATCATATCAGCCGAAAGAGTCCACTGCTGGATGTAGGTAGGCCTCCCCCAAGTTTTGTCCCCTATCGGTTTTCAGCTATTCCCATTCATTTTGCTTGAGAGTGGCGACCACGAAACAGAAGCAAATTAATTAATAGACTCGGACGCCAAACTAAGATGATCTGTATCATGAAAGGCAGAATAAATAAATAACATAATATGCAATTATCTTATCGATGATTTTATATTTGCATCAAATATTCTATGATTGTTCTGATAGGCAAAGGCTTCGATGGCTTCATCTCCGAACAGTGGTACAGGCGGGCGGACGTTGTGTTTGGCGACTGACTGAGCAAACTCGCGCTCTAGCCGCATTTGCAATTCGTTTGAAATCGTTTGCAGACTACGAAATACTCTGCACCCGACCAAGTCTTTTGTGTAACCGGATTTCTCGGTTAACGACCTACATTCTGCATATTTATGCAGTTTGGTCACACAATTTTTCGTGTCTGTAACTATCTCTTAAACCCTTGCTGAATGTGATAAATGGATGCTGATAACATATTTAGAGACTGGGTCTCTCTGTAGCGCAGTGATAATGCATACAATTGGCGTAAAGTTAAGGATTCGATCTACTGGCAAAAAATGGGATTTTCTGCTTAAAAATGGTCGCTGGAGTTGGAGTCTAAAAATTGTGATCAGCTTTTACTTTGAACGTAACTAGCAAAACGTAGATATTAATGTATAACATACCTATGGTTTTTGAAAAAGTTCAAATTTTATCATATTAACTATTTCATATTTTTTACTGCCTCTGTGGTTCGGTGGTACTGAGTACGGCCTGACACGGCGGTCGCTGGTTCGATTCCCACTCAGTGCAAATATTTGTGTGCATGAACATGACTATTTGCAGTGGTTGTTTTTATGTATGTTATGTATGTATTCACAAAAAAAAGTTTATAATTAGGTATGTTTATCCGCATTGAAGAACCCATATCACAAGCTATTAATATAGGCTTATTTTGGGTCTAGATGGCATTGTGTGGTTGTTGTGGTATTATTTATTTATTTGTATTGCGTTATATTTATTATGCCTACTAAAAAATCTGATAGGCAAAAAAACATAATTAAGTGTTCATCGCAAGTTATACACTTCAAAATTTGCGTTTAATACAATTTACAATAATAATTGACAGAAATTAATAGGATATTTGTATAACGTAAACGTAACGTCTAATAAAAATACTGTTGAATATAGCTTCTGTTACTTAGGCATAGAAACTCACAAACCCATTCTTCTATAATAGTACCACCGCGCAGGTTCTTAGTTAGGCATTCTCTAAATTAGTATACGGCACAGAATTACGAAGTGGCTTCAAAATTGCTAAGTGGCTTCTTTTGCTGATTTTATTTCACTAAGAAAACAGTCTGTTATGGTTTTGGCAGATTGTGGTACCTACACTTAACACTGCTTGGGATATATTCTTTTATAAAGTTCAACAGTTCACATTTTTAAAGGTATCACACCTAAAAAAATGTTGATGCTTAAGTTTAATGGTAACTTTAAGAGAATTTGGTAATAGCGTATTTTAAGAGTTTATAGTAAGACTTGTATAAACAAGATAAACATTAGTTCTACTTTCGTTCACCGCTTGTACCACAGTAATGGCTGGCCCGAAGATGTAGTCTCCCAAGTCCGTGTCATTGCGCCTTAGCGAGCAAGACTGCAACTTAGACTAATGCTCATAATTTTTACACGGAGGGTAATACCAACGAATCCAAGATTAACAATTGCCCTAAGCTGGGGAGCGAGAAAATTAACTTTTAAATGTAAATTTTACGAGGAAGTCATAACGTGAAAGCAGCCGCGGTTAGCACTGATTTATTGCACTTGGAATTGAAAGTGTTAAAGGAGTTGCAATCTGAAAAAAAGTTTTAATAGGTACCTCTTTAAAGAAATATAAATCATGATTGTAGAGCAAATTTAACTTTTGCAAAGTTGTACAACATTTAGACTCATTTACTTGAGTACCTATTTAATGACGTCGCTTATTTTGCTAATCAGAAAAGTATTCATTAGCTTCACAGTAGACGAACATTATCATACTTTACCCCTTTACAGAGTTCTGTTTCCACTCAAAGTTAATATTCATTGTGGTAATGATCGTAATACTTAAAATTAGTTAATTATAATAATACGTAGTAACAGTTGTCTGTACGAGTGTCAATTCAAGGATTTACGACTAATTTCCACTGCCTTAATTTGATCTCCAATTATACGATTTAGTACTAATACACTTTACGCCAATTATTTGCACACTGGGCTTAGTTCAATGGAATATGAATCATATTATGAACTCACACTCCAAATATTCCGTATAATATGAATTAATAATCACTTTAGTACGCAAATGTCTAAACTAGTCCCACTCAATAAAGAATCTTATCAACTAAAAATGTTTACCGTAAACATAACAGTAAAGTAGTGCAGTAAAATATAAAATGAACAAATGAGTTAGATAACGTTCGACGTCTCAAATATTTTCATATAACATTTCTAAGACACTTTAATTCCATTACGAATTTCAATTCCGAAGTACTTCAAAGCTTAACTCTTTGGACCGCAAAGTTATATGGAATGAAACTCTTTAGCGTTGACGAATGGTAGAAGGTAACGAATGTGTACAATCAAAACTTTGAAGAGATTCATTGCCACAAATTTAGCCAGCCAAAAATATGATCCAGCTTGAGTCAAAGAATTTGAGAACGGATGTGGCTTGGGGTGGAGAGCGGACGGCAAGGGGCGGTGTAAGGGCCGGGGGCGACTCGCTAAACTTTTTCATTTCTACACAGAGAGTATAAAAAGCGAAAAGTTTCTTGTGAATAAACTATCATTCAAGAATATTTTTAAAATCTTCGGATATTCTGCCCAACATCAATGTGCTAGTTGAATGGGTGTTAGTTAGTTCTTTCTTTTGTAATGTACCTATGCCTGTAAATATGGGCAAAGTGCCAACAACAGATATTAAGCTACAGATTTTCAGGCACATATCTTAACACATTGGTACTTATTACAATAGCGAGCACTATAAGTAACATTATTAAAACCTGCTAAAATAACTGCGTGACAAAAACAAACAATAAAATAGCAGATAACTATATTAATATAATATTTTTAGATAATATTTATCTAAAAATATTTTATAGATAATATTTTTTTAATTTAATATTCAGTGAATTCCTGAAAAAGACGAAGTAGGTACTGTTAATTATAATACACACTTAATTAGCAAGAAAATACTTGTAAACCACTTTTTACTGCGTCTTCTTGATATAATTATGTCTGTGGCGCCCGCCTTACCAATTCGCGCGAAAACAGTCTCCCGAACATGACAGTTCCTTCCAAAACTAGCTAAGGACGCGTGTCGGCTGTTGAGAACTAGTGTTGCACTCCTCATCTAGAAACCGATTGTCTTCATATCAGTATTAGTCTAGACGCACGGACGGACAACAAAATAATCCAATATTTTCTTATTGCATTACGAAGAGAAAATAAAAATTCAATAGATAGTCGCTATTTTATAAACGTCACTATTATATTTAACTTGTGTAGTTACTTGTTAATAAGAAAATAATTGTGTTTTATATGATTATCTAAATGACCTAAATTAATTAGGTTAAATATTTTTACCCATGACAGTTTGGGAAAAATATTTAACCTAATTTATTGGATATTTGTTTATTCAATTAGATTAAACAAAACATAGTTATTTATGAACGACATACCTAATATCAAAAGATTCATACCTATTATAAAATTACGGAGCCATTTCTGTAATTATTATTATTGTATTACAAATGATAAACATTTGTAAGTTTTGTCCCGTGTGGGTTCGATCTCCACAGCACATGCGTAGCAGTCGCCTTCGCTTCCACTGCACCACGGAGGCAGTCAAGATGCATCACTCTTTTTAATTACCAGATGAATTACGATTTATCTTAAATAAAATACTACTATTTGGGTTACATAACGTAAGTACTTACAACTGTATAGTAACATCCAAGCATCTCTTTACTAAACACAAAGGCGTAGCGGTTAGGGGTTGTGAAAATTAAATAAGTATTATTTGTATACTGAATATCTTATTTTGAAATAATTCAAACTAAAATTCAACAATCACTAAACATAAAATCGGTTCATGAGTAGGTATGTTACGCGAAGCAGTCATTCGGTTTAAAGGATTTATTTATTTCTTAAAGAACATTACAATTCACTTAAATGAGAACCTTAAATTAAGTTTACAATAAGAAACATGCTGTCGATCTACTTTATATAATTCTATTTTCAATTACATGTTTGGTAAGTATTTAGTAAGTGTGGCATCAAGTTATTTTTTAAATTTTGTAGGCAATTTGGTATATAGTTGAGCTCCCTCATAATATATAGATTTCTTACCTTACTGGGTTCTGTTCAGTTTTAGTACTGTTTTATTTCTATTTCTGGGTATATTATTAATGTGTTTTATGTTTAAATATAATTTGTGAGTTAATGTTATTAGTAAGTATTTATAAAGATATATAAAAAAGAAAATACTTTCTAATAACATTCACTATGCATGTAGTAGAGTTTATTTATATTGAGTAGTTTAGTCTTGCAGTAGATTTCTCTAGTAGGTGTTAAGTATTTGTAGTTAAATAGTAGGTATTATAATGAGTTTATTTTGTGTTAATTGCAATTCACATAAGTTAGGAGCAGCCTGTCTCCATACCTGTATCAAATACTCTAATCGTGGTTTCACTATGAAACCTTGCATGAATTTTAAAAATTGTTCTCAGAGCTCGAGTTAATGGAGTTAATTTAGATTATAAGTTATCAATATGCGGTTTAAATGTTTATCTGTTGTATAAGATTAAGCCCAGGTAGGTATTTCTCTTGGTTTGATCTTGTGATATGTTGGTTATCTACAGTAAGCGTAAGGAGATTTGGATTTTTTTTAGTTTTTAGCTAAAAATATTATGTTATAAGTTTTGTTAGTGTTTATAGTGAACAGATTTTGTTTAAGCCAAATATTTAGTTTATCGAGGTCCTGCTGTGCTTCCGTTACAACACTATGAACTTAATGCCTGAAATAAAAAAGACAAGTATCGTCAGCATATAGTGATGTGTCCTGTTAACCCAATATCGATCATACTATTAATATAAATTACGAACAATAATGGGCCTAAAACTGAACTCTGCGGTATTCCACATACCATTTTTGCTGGCCTAAGTAGGTACTTATTGTCATCTTCAGAATATAAGTACTAAAATCGAAACCAATTAGTTAATAGTTTACTTTAAATATAACAAAAAAGGTTCTAATTTTAAATTTTCTAGTCGTTTGTGATTTTTTATAAATGTAACAGAGCCGGTTTACCGGAAGCGCTCAATTAACTCCCGCCGTGGCAAAACGACACGTGGCAATAGCACGGTTGCCGCTTGCCGCGTTTCCACCGCCAACTAACTTAAATGTCACAGCTTTAAAGCACGACCCGTTCATTATTAAAATACGACTCTCGGCGAGCAAACCGCCCTATAATAATACTTTGGTAAAAAGTTTCTACGTAGAAAATAAGGTCATAATACGCAATAATCTTTACGCTCGTTTCAAGAAAAACAGACCTCATTACCTGAGTAAAATATTACGGGTTAGCGGAAGCATCTGTCTAAATGGGTGTTTTAACTGGTATTATGAAGGGGTAGTCTCTCGATAATGATAGGCAGATGTTAATAATTATCCGATAAGTGAATAGTTATCGGATAGTCGTGATGGCCCAGTGGCGAAAGCACCCGCTTGTAAACACTAGGTCAGGGGTTCGAATCCGGGCAAGTACCAATGTGAGTTTTCAAATCATATGTACTTTCTAAATTTATCTGGACATTTCTGACTGACGGTGAAAGAAAACAATCGTGAAGAAACCTGGAGTTTACAGGAATTCTAAAATCGTCAATCCGCTTTGAACAAGCGTGGCGATCAATGCTCATGCCTTCTCGGTATGAGAAGAGGCCTTTCCCTGCAGCGGGGTAGTAACGGGCCGATAATAAAATGTATGATAAAGTGAATGGTTGAGGACGTGTAAACTGACGTCGGTCGCGTCGGTCGCACGCCACGATATACAATTTAGGGATGCTATTATGAACTAGATCAGAAATGTAAGGTAGGTATTAAATTTCACCCACTTATTGAAAGTTATATATTAGGGACACTAGAATTATAGCATTTTTTTTGGGTAAAACAAAATAAAAGAAGTACTTATCATAATGACAAAATATCGACTCTTGATGATTAAAAGTACTTTTACGATACAGTTTTAAAATTCAATCTTATAATTTTATAGTCTTATAATTAATTGTGTATATAAAAATAAGACCGTAAATCGTGTGTATCTTTATATATATATAATAATATACAGGTATATATGTAGGTATAAAATATACGTTTTATAATATTTATTTTAGGCTCATTAACTCTACATACCTAACTTAAAATCACTCTTCAAATGGCTTCAACTTTGCCACTTAAGGGACAAAAATACGACCATACAATATACGTAAGTATATATTATAATAATACAACACACACACAAGCTTTTGTAAAAGGTACCCAACTTCATCCAATAAAATTATGAAGTGTACAGAATGCTTCAAAAGTTAATTTATTTTCTTTTATAAATACAGACCAGCGAATATTATTTTACATTCAGCGCAGTAGCTGACTCTGTTTAAGAGTGTTTGAAAAAGGAAAAGAGTTAACGTATTGTATACATTAACATAATTTAACTTTAAAGCTATAGTATATATTCTGTAGTTACAAATATTTTTTTATAAATAATAATGTTTTCCTGTAGCTACTTATACTCTGTGTGGTATATTTGTAAAGTTGTTTATTTGTACTATATGCCGGTCATTTGCCGCCTTCATCCATCGGTTGCTTGCTACCCTTATAAGGTCATTGGTCCACCTTGTGAGCGGTCTGCCCACGCTGCGACTTCCGGTTCATGGTCGCCATACCAGAACCTTTCTGCCTCAACAGCCGTCAGTTCTACGAGCTATGTGTCCTACCCTTGAGACACTGCGGTAGTGCGGACGAGAAGATATTATGTTGTAGTTTCCCGAACGCTGTTCAGCCGAGTTTGATTCGAAACTGACCTTTTCCTCGAATTCGGACTTACCTAAGCGGACTGTTTGTCCCAGGTATATGTATTTGTCAACAAATTCAAGCATCGCGCTTCCGAATGTAATAGGAGTGGGTGTAACATGGACATTGGTCATGACTTTAGTTTTGTCCACGTTTATTTCAAGGCCCACTTGTCGAGAGATTCTTGAGTCCTCCACGGTCTCAGCCATGACTACGATATCGTCAGCGAATCAAAGATGAGCGATGTACTCTACTATTGATATTGATGCCAAGTCCATGCCAGGTCAAAAGCTTGAACACGTCCTCCAGTTCAGCGGTAAACAGTTTCGGTGATATAACATCTACCTGTCTTACTCCTCGCTGCAACTGGATAGGTCTTGAGCTCTGACCATTATTTCGTACAGACATGGTAGCGTTTTTATACAAACACTTCAGCACTGCGATATATCGATAGTTAAAATGGCACCATTGGAGAGACTGCAACACGGCCCAGGTCTCGTTCGAATAAAAGTCTTTCTCATAGTCCACAAACGCTATGCATGAGGGCCGGTTAGAGAATAGAATAGAATAGAATATGCTTTATTGTACACCATATGTAATACTATATATACTATACCGGTTATACTCTTTGAACTTATGTTTAACCTGCTGCGTGAGTATGTGGTCTATGGTACTAAAACCTTTTTGGGAAACCGGCTTTTTCGGGAGGCTGAAAGTAGTCAAACCTGTTTGCGAGACGATTAGTAATAGATATGTAATACTTCAGAAGCGTTTTATCGGCCGTCTTGAAAAACAGCTCCACCACACCTCTTCAGTCTTCAGGACAGGATTTTCGCTTGTCTTTAGTAGCTTGGCTGTGAGTTTGACTGTCTGGTCGGTGATCTTTTTCGGTCCTTTACTGCAGTGGGCTTTAAAGATATTAGACCCTACCAAACGAACAGTTTACACAAACCTGGTGCTGTACTGCATGTCTACGCAATCGCCTAGGCTTTCAAAACGGCTCAGTTGTTCAAGTTGGAAGTTCTCAGAGCTTTGGATCTGAATCGGTGCAGATCGGAGTGCAGACTTTATCAGCCGTGACCGGTCCAGCTTAGGTCCTCTTACCATCCGGTGATCACTTCCAATTTTCACCGCAATGATTACTAAGACATTATTTAATATTTGCCGCCTGGTTGTATGATGAAGTCAATCTCATTCGTTGTGTCACCATCAGGACTAATCTAGGTCTATTTGCGGCTATCGCGCTTCTTGAAGAAAGAGTTCATCATAAATAGGCCACTCCTTCTCCATGAAGTCAACCAGCATTCGGAGCGGCAGATTCATTTTTAGGAGGTATGTATGCTATATAGGTATGAAGACAGCTGTTGGGTTAACACCTGTAGTAGATACTGTCCCTAATATACTGTATCTGAATGTCCTCACACATAGCCTCGACCTCATCGTTAGGGTATGTCATACACCTCTTTGACCTTCAGCGAATACCTTTTGGTGATGAATTAACCTCCAATCTGCCTTGAGCAAGTGTGTTAATGCCACAGAACAAGTACGTTAATGCTCACGTCTTCTTTATGTATTAATAAACATTTACCCTGACGTGACACAATTACGGGCTGGCACTATACTATATTACATTTAGGATTAAAAAGTTCATTTCGTGTCAACGAGGTACTGGCAAAATTGTATCATCACTTTCTGAACAATTTTGATTCCACACTATAGTACAAACATATGAAAATCCGTAAAGAAATTATTTATGTCAAACATTGTCCCATACCTTTAATTTTATTTAGAATTAAAGCATTTAAACAATTTTTCGTGGCAATTCGGACACACAGCTTTATATTAGTTATAGTATCTAGATAGTGTTGATTTATGACTTTAATCTTTAGTAGATAAGAAATTTGTACCTTACCTCGATACAACTAATATTACTAACGAGTAATAATTACGAAACCAACATCTGGAATAGATTTGTTTCATACGCATTTTTTGTTTACAAAGGGCTAAAGTGTCATCCGTCGGCTGCTCGTTAATTCTCTCCTTTCTGTTGTTCGTGATCAAACAAACGCGCTGGTGATCGAAGGACGATGACTATACCGATTTGTTACATATTGTGTTGATATTTCATTTATCACGGTGATTCAATTTTCCCAGCAATTAATCATTGAACAATAGCGCTGGACACTGACCAATAGCTAGAAAGGGTTGGGCAAATATTTTCCAATACAGTCAAGATAGGTAGTACTAACAAAAGGCTAGTTTACAGTGAATTTCAAGGAAACAATATATTATAAATTTATATATTTATAAATAAGATTTAGGCCTAAATTTTTTCCTAATGTTTGTAATAAATAATATTACTTGAACAGAACTTTTCCTCACGCCTTCGAAGAAGGAGTTTGCAAGTATTTATTACCCCTGTTTTGCAATCTCAGGCCATACAAAGATAAAAATACCTAGAAATTTTTTAAGTTTCATTTTTAAAAATTATGTCACGTGATTGTATCTTATTTTTACACCATAGAAAACCGGCAACGTTAACTTAGAAAAACGCTAAGCAAAGATATTTTTGTAGTGCTAACATTTTTTAACATTTTATCTACCTGGAAAAATAATGACATCCAGGCATATGAGCATTTATAAATATAATGCTGCGATATAGGTACATAAATATCTTAAAAGAAAATGAAACATATACCGAATCTCACATATTTTCTCGCTGGTTTATGGTCAATATAAACTGATATTACGCTTTTGATAGCCAATTCTTATCTTAGGTATGCGTATAAAACTGCTGTTTATAAAATATTATATTTTGAGCTTCTTTATAATAATTAATATAAATTAATACATTACCAAGCTAGTTACAATAGTTATTTCGAATTTTTATTTCTCATAATTTTTTGGCTTAATTTATATGCATTTTGGTCTGAAATTTTCCACTCCTAGCCATGCTTATCTAGCCTACTGAATACTGAAGCAATACTGTAGTACTCGGCATTATTGAAAGTAAAGAACAAAGCCAGCAGCAAGAACAATCATAACGTGTAATAATGCATTATTCTTCAGTGATTAACTAGTTTTTTACGAATAGCTAAGAAGCTATAAATTTTCCTTCAATATTTTTGATACAGCTAAGTAGTTTTTTTTCCGAACAATCTGTATTTCCAAAGCTTGTAAAATCTCGACAAAAAAATCATTAATTCATCGAGACTAGAGTATTCGATATTTTAATTATTTTTTATTTAACTTTAATCAATATACCGCTCGAGGGGAGCCTTAAAGAAGCTGGTTATGTAACTATACAATATCACTCAGCGATCTATATAATGGAGCAGTTGTAAACCGTATGAATTTTCATAAAATTTAAGAATATCTATTTCGTAAGTAGGTAATAAAAACTTTAACATAGAGCCATTTCGTTGTTACATAGACTAAAAGCAGCTATCAACGTTGGACACAAAGATAATCTTGTCATGGAAATTTCAAATCTCTTCATAGTCTAATATCCAAGCCGGATTTTGCGTTTGTCGGAAGCCGTTGCACCCATTAACTGCATTAAAAGGACTCTAGTGCTATTCCGCTTCTTGATTTATTGTATATTATGCATATTATGAATGTTTATAAATTAATAACTTTTAATTTTTTCTTTAGTAAAGCCAAGTTATTACTCTCCAGCTAATAAAGTAAAATATATACGGTCGAATTGAGAAACCTCCTCCTTTTATTGAAGTCGGTTAAAAAAATGAATCGTTACTCCATCTTTTTTGTTCATGTTCATATCCACCGAGGAGATTCATACATCTTTCGTCCGAAATAAAAGTACATAATGTTAATAAATATAAAAAAATAAAAGGTCACAATCTCTTTTACCTATATTATTCAAACTACGCACATATGATTGAAATGAAATTTTGCATAAATAAAAATCAGGTTCTTTTTTGCACCGGGGATTTTCGCTGCTGTTTTGAAAGTTTCCTCAAAAGTTTGAATATTTGGCACTAAAAGTAGCAGGAACGTTTATGTTTGTGCGTCAAAGTCAGTTAAACTAGCCATTACGGCGTAGTGTTGGCATCAGAAAATTAATTGTTTTTATAAAACAACAAACAGACTTATTACCCGGGGTTCTCTTTCAATACATAGTTTTATTACGCGTAACTCGTCTGAAACAAAATGGTAAATTAACCTCAAGAAGAGATTCTTTCCATCAATTCCTTCCTCCTCTTTGCGTCGTATTCCTCAGTGCTGAGGGTCGTGACCTTCTGCATCACCTTCTCCCTTATGATCTTTCGCCATTCGGCGGTGTAAAGGGCGTTGTGCATTGTAGAATCAACAGCGGTGCGGATCTGGTCGGACCAACGTATTGGGCTACGTCCACGAGGCCTTTTTCCGTCGACTTTGCCAGTCACGATGAGCTTCTCGAGGTTTTCCCCGTCTTTTCTAGCGATGTGACCGAAGTATTCTAAGACTCTGTGTAGACACTCGGGTGACAGCCGCGAGGAGATCTTGAGTTCTCGTAATATGGAGACGTTAGTCCGATGTGCTGTCCAAGGGATACGGAGCATTTTCCTCCAGCACCACATCTCAAAAGCATCAATGCGTTTGCGGTCTGCAGCTTTTAGCGTCCAAGTCTCAGCGCCATACGAAAAGATCGAAAAGACTAGAGTCCGTACCAGTTTGGTTTTGGTATTGATGGAAATGTTACGATCTGTCCAGATTTTCCCATGCTGAGACATGGCGCTCCTAGCCATGCCAACCCTCCTGTGCACTTCCATCTCGCACGAACCATCGTTACTGATATTTGAACCCAGGTATATAAAGTTGTCCACTATTTCTAAGTCTAACGCGCCGATGAGTTCCAATTTGGCCAGATCTGTCTACTATCATGACCTTGGTTTTAGACCTGTTTAACAAGAGTCCCATCTCTCCGCTAACCCGCTCCATTCGATCCAGAAGTGCAACCATTTCCGACTCGTTTGCTGCAAGAAGAGTTGTGTCATCGGCGTAGTGCAGGTTAGTGATTTTTTCACCACCAACTGTGATGCCTCCCTCCCAATTCTCGCAGGCACGTCTCATGATGTACTCTCCATAGGCATTAAACAGAATGGGCGATAAAATGTACCCCTGGCGCACTCCTTGGTGAAATTTAAAGGGTTTGGAGATTGTTTTGTCGACTCTTACGACTCCCTGACTTGAGGCATACAAGGTGCGAAGTAGGGCGATGAGATGGTTTGGTACTCCAAGCGCTTGTAGGATCTTCCACAAGCAATCCCAGCTGCCACAGTCGAAGGCTTTGCTGTAGTCGACGAAGCATATTATCACGGGCGTATGAAACTCGTAAGCTTTCTCAACGAACTGCCTGACATTGAGAATCTGCTCCTCAAGTGCCCTTGCCTTTCACGACACCCGCTTGCTCCTGCGGTATTTACCAATTCAGGCAGTAACGGATGCGATTGTTAATGATGTGAAGCAAGATTTTGCTGGCATGTGAGATGAGAGACAAGGTCCGATAATTGCCGCAGCTCTTGGTTGATCCTTTCTTGTGCATCAATTCCTTATACGAGTAGCAAATTTTACATTTAGTGAGACTGAATTAGAAGAAAATTATTTAAATCTCAAATATTTCCTGGTACGGTTCCATGAGTTCACAATTAAATTTGACCTTGTTGTAAAAAAACACCAGTTATCAAGTTATAGAACGATGGTTCTTCAATCGATGGGCAAAATTAAAAACGGTTTCAACAGACGGTAACAACACAGCCGTCTTCAATTATAATGGTATAAAGCTATCACGCATGCTCCTGTCAAAATAAAGCTAAAACGTACTTAGCTCTAGCTCCGTATATGACGTAGTTAATACGGATAGCGATGAGACGTAGGGACCATGACTTTCAAAAGTACAATAAAGATCGATACAGTAGTAACTAAAATTAGCCTGTTTTTGCTTGTTACTATAGAATGTGTTAGACGTTTTGGGTCTTTGCGCTTGCATAAATTTTTTGATCTGATGCAAAAATTACCAGCTGCTTTATAATACAATGCAAATAAAGTGATTTATCATTCGTTTTGTGTCTGTCACAATTGAGTGCAATTGAAAACATTTCCATAGTTTTTTGTTGCACTTGGTAACTGTAATATGCGCTTAACCTTAAATATTCCGAAAGAATTAAACCGGGAGTGTTAACTGTGCTTCGTAATGTTTTGTTTGGCAATAATATTCCAGACTTCCACTCAAGCTCCAAGTGCAGTTTTCAGTAATCTGCTATAATAATGCACAGCACTGCTCGCATAACCACTCCATACAAATAAACCTAATTACTTGCCTACTCTTATTAACATGAATAGTTAAAGCTCTTCCACCACCTCAAAAATACTTTACCTTTGTAATTTCACAATCATAATACTTAAGTCCAATAAACTCTGCCATGAGTCAACCTACTCGTGTATATTTCAACTGCGTCAATATACAGAGTGTATACGACGGTATGATATTAAATGCAGTTACGTATAGTATGTGACATTATAAAGCGAGACAAAAAAAACAACTAAATATCTTCAATAGTTTAGACACAGGACTACTTTTTAGTAGAACTATAGAAGCGACATTGAACTAGTATACTCTTAAATAATATACGTATTACTATTCTTATTAGACGTATGCATATTCGAAAAGGCGATAGTAAAACATTATCTACCCTCCTTGACTGCGACAATAGGGCAAAAATACTGACTTATAACATTTTTCATAATACTATAAGGATTTATTGTAAAGACATCGTCAATACACTGGCACTATTATATATATTTTTACAATTAAGAAGAGCGAAGGCCTTAATTATTCATCGTAATTTTAAATGTACCTACTACATAGATTTTAATCAAGATTTAATACAAAATATCCACCATGATGTTTTAAAACAACACTACTAAGGGATTATTATAAAATAAAACAAAATGTGTAATGTTAAACAAGTTAAGAGGCAAACCAACATTTAATGAGTGTAAATTCTTCTGTGCCCACACGCTAAGAGCAATAAGTGACCTCAAAATCTACACTAACTTGAAAGCGACGCAAATTGTTAACTGCAACATACTAACTACTAAAACAATTAAATTCCAAAACTGTTAATAACTCTCATTTGTACCTATGGTCTATTTAACTGGGCTTGAAAAAAAGTAAGCAGATATTATTATAATGATTATCAAATTATTTATCACCAAATTGTCAGAAAGTAAAGATTATTAATATAATCCGATCGATTATAATTATTAATAATTATATTATATATCACGTTTCTACTTAAAATATCAGCACTAACTATTCTATTCTAGTTATATAGTCGATAATTACTTTAATAAATTATTAATTAGTTTAAAGTCATACTTATTGGTAAACAAGCTACAAAAAGTTTGACTTGATGGAATCTTTATATAGTTTGTTTACCTTTTTCTCAAGCGCAGTTGAATCACACAAAACAAATAAATATCATACCCGGATAAGTAAATTTTTCATGAGTATTGTATTATTGACTTCGCATGAGAAATGTTTGTAGAGAACACAGCTCGATCAAACTTTATACTGGTGGTAGAGGTCCAAGTTATATCGGATCGAGTCGACAATAAACGTGTATAATAATAAGCAGTGGATGCAATAAAACACGTCGCTTACGATGACACGTATAAAACTCGCCTGCATCACCCATTCCTCTCTCTTTATGTCACCATCCCAATTTATATGTTTAAGAAGTTTTTATTTTATAGCTGACGACATAAAACATGTTCGTATTCATTCAATGTATTAAATGAATCTTTTTTATCGGCATTTAAGCTTGTCACGCACATTAATTCATTTTTAACAACCAGTACTTTTATTTAATTACTTTTAGAGCCGACCTAATTTTATTTTAACCTCTACATTAATATTATGTCATCAAACAAAAGTAATTTTCTTAAGAATACAATTAATGCTAATATTTTAATTAAAAATAATCCGCAACATTGATCAAAATGGTAGTCGAATATCTTAAAATGTCAGACGTGCACTCAGAAATTAAAACGATACAAAGTTACCAACAAAATAAAGAATGATAAATTAGTTAGAGTGGCCGTTTGATATTAATTCTGTGTCCACAAACTACGGTATCGATATTTCAATTAATATGCATCGTTACTTTAAACTTTACTTAGTGGAAGTGGGGTGAAGCAAGTTTTAATAAGGGTCTCTCTGGGTCATTACAGGCTCGTAGCGGTAATTGTCAGAGGCGGCGTGGCCCCAGCACTTAAGGACACTTCTGGTTGACATAGGCAGCCTCTCCGCCGCCACCGCCCGCCGTTTGTATTTGAATAGCTTTGTGAAATAACTTATATATACTGCTATACATTTATATTATAACGTGACAAACAAATTTGTTTTGTCATCGTTTTATTTTTGAAAACAATGGCTTGGAGACCATTATTTGTTTAAAGGAATTCATCTCTGTTATGTAAAGAGTCCTCATAAACAACATTCAATGTCAACTGCGTTACCGCCTCCGCCTCTCTGCCGCTTCTCGCCTGATCATTAGTGTGATACAGTTGCTTAACTTGCGAATCTAATAAAAGGAATCTCAGCTTCATCGGGCTTGAAATAAGTATATTAGGAAAGATTACAAAATAAAAGAAATGTTTTATAAAGAGGATAGTCTGACGATTCACTCCTTTGCAGAGACAATTATTTACAAAGTACTGTAATGCTACAATGACTGTCTCATATAAAAAAAAGTCTATTACTGCCCACAAGCCTTTTGTTACGTTTACATAATTATACTTACTTAATGTATTTTTTTGTAGATCATCCAAAGATCTAAATCGAAATCATAGCGAGACGGCTATCACCTGAACCCTCGTACCAAATAGTCTGTCGTATTTTATAAAAGTGCTCTTTCTCTTTTCCATGCCTACGTGTGCGAAAGGGTATCGCGCCATGCTACATGCTACTAAGTTCATTACGTAGAACTCCGCGCATCCCATGGTACAATATAACCCTTAATATTCTCACTGCGTCCTCACGTATACGAATAAAATTAGCTTAGTAATTTACTGAATTTTACCATTTATTGGTGGTTAAAATTCTACCGTAATTTATATTTTTTTTAGGCTAAGGTTTTATAACAATGACTTCGAATCTGGTCTTTAAACGATGATGTTTTATTTTATTTAGGTGATGCATTTGGTGTGGTGGGTGCTACAATATTATACATACTCGTAAGTTCTGCGCTTGTTCGATTCAAAATGAACTTAATTGCCTAACTTCTTGTCTTACTCCTCAGTCCTCGCAAACTATCTACTATCTATCTACCTATTAACATTACGAGTATATCCTCGTAGATGCCAAATACTCATCACCACCATGCTATTCCCTCCATAAAGATGGGCAGAGGTAAAACAAACACAATAACAAATTTGTAGAACATTGAATAAAAGGAATTTATTTTACGATTTTATTATTCATATTTCTTTCATTTTTATCATTAAATTTATGATAATTTAATTTTAATATTTTTTAGGGTTACCTCAAGAGGAAAATGGAACCCTTATTTCACTTTGATGCCCTTCTATCTGTCTGTGTCTAACTTTTTTCTAAAAGCTGATTAAAAATAAAACTTCGTACCATTCCATATTCATAATTTAATATATCCACAGCTAGAGATACATCAAAGGCTTGACGATTACTACGTGATTCATGACTAGGTTATTGTCAATATTATTATGGTGTCCATTATTGGGTCTGTCCAATATTGGATGTCCATGACTGGGTTTTCTCTGTCCATCACTGGTGCAAAGAATTAAATTTTTGACTGGTTAATAACATTAAAACCAATTGCAGTGTCCCACATTAAATACCACATAAAAGTAGAAAAACACAGAACCTTCAATTTTCAATATGTATTGTATTGAAACAATCCATATTATTAATAATATTGCAAAAATACTACAAACTTGCGCTTAAAGTGACCATTATTACTGGTGCCTTTCCTATACAGCAACTTAGAATGAGAATGCAACATTATTATCATTTGGATTTATCAGATCCAGCGGATTAACGGTGATTCAATTATTTATTAGCGAAGTTAAATATGAACGTCTTCACTTCTTATTACTTGTTTATCTTATCTGTCCATAATTACTTGTGGAAATAATATTTATCTTATTATTAACCCGCGCTCGCTCGTAGTCCATCCTCAATGATATGAAATAGGCGGCGATCACAGTTACCGACAATTAATTAATTACACACTTTTATACACAGATACGAAATTTTATGTAAATCGTAAAACGTGTTACCAAAAATCGGAATAGTCTTTAACAGCGTGATCAATCAAAGCGAGGATGTAAAGGTAGACCCACTGACCTAATTATCATATTTACAGAAACCTTTACTTCCCTCACATCCGCTTCATATTATTTAACTATGAATAATGTTTAGACATGATGTTTAAAATCGTAAACAAGCTGACGGGTGAGTAAACATTAATTGGTGACGGAATAGCAATCACGGTAGAGTTGGCATGTTAGTCGTAACTCGTATCTAACGTCCCGTCGCGTAGGTAAGGTTACGGGTAGACGCTCGCGACTAATTCAATTCCGCAGTACCGAGCTGAATGCTAACGACCGGCTTAAAATGAACACGTATACTGAAATAACACATGCTAGAACATACATTCACAAAAAGTACGCGTCGGATAGAAACCTCTAAGTATCTACTGAAGCCGGTGTAACCACGCTTTCGTATATATGTTAAGCGATAGGGATTTCACTAATGTATTTAATGAAATGCCTCTAAAAAGGTTTCACAAAATTCAGAAGTCATGACGTTTCTTTCTATTCAAATATAATTTTATAGATCCCTTGATTTGCCGTCTCATCTCAGGCTTTCAAGTTTTGGTAATACAATTTATTAAAACAGTCTTTATCTCACTTTTAATCAAGTGTCTTCGCTGGCTCATTAATTTAGAATCCAAACCACTGTTTAATTACGCTGAGTCTCAAGTTTTTAAGAATATTTTCTCCGTGGTTAGAGTCTTGAGTGTCAAAGAAAAGTATTCGAATGAAAGTCGACTGCGTAGTGAGTATCCAGAACACGCTTCAGCAAATAGGCAATATAACGAACGATGTATAAAAGGACGTGTGAAAATGATATTTTTATTGTATTTAGAGCATGAAAACTTTTTTATCGCTGTGGTGGCGTTGGAGACGGCGCCCGGCAACCAGTCCGCTGTCGGCAAGTAAGTATTGTGGAATGATTAATTGTTCTGTAAATTGAATTCACCGTGATAAATGAAATATCCGCACAATAGGTAATAAATTACGCTGACCCGTTTGGGCGTAAGATGAAACGGTCTGAAAGTAGGTACGGACGGATGTTACAGGATAATAGGTATAAAACACAACACACGTAAAACACCTGCCCGAAGGTATTGTTGGGATTTTAATTCGCATGGGGCACGGAACGGCTTTGTTAAATGTACTCTTACAGCATGTTTCCACGTGGCTGTTGCCTACATATGTACAACTGTTTTCCACCATTGCTCCGCTACCTCGATTAAGTTTTGTTTATTTGTCAGGGATATTTTTTGTTAAATACTTCGTCGATGGTTTAAATCACAGATTGACGATTTGATAACCAACAGATGAGCTGTACTGGTCAAAGTGTAGACACTTGGGGAAGACCTTCACCGAGCAGACATTCTCGTTTTATTTTTAGTTAAAATAAGGATAAATACTACATTTTTTACCTTTAATTAAAATTACCTAATAATACCAGCCTGTTTACTCTCCCACTGCAGGGCGATAACCTCTTTTCATATAGGGAGGCATGAGCATTAATCACCACGCTTGCTTAAGACATTTCAGACTTTTTCTTTCACCATTAGTCAGAAATGTCCAATATAAACTGAGAAAGTACATATGATTTGAAAAATCACATAGGTACTTGCCCGGATTCAAACCCACTACCTCGTGTTTACGAAGCGGGTGCCTTATCCACTGGGCCATTTCGTACCTAAAATTACCGAAGCAAGCAGTATTCACTTAACGAGGCATGAAATCATAATAATAAGTAATATATTGCACTAGCAGTAGCACGCGACAATTTAGATGTGTGCCTGTATGAGAATATTGCCTGCTTTATCTTACGACAATGTATCAGTAATAATCAGTATAATCCGTCTTTCCATTTAAATCTGTTCATCAGCTATTACTAAAACTGACGAAGTTTTTTTGACGGACAGACAACAAAGTGATTTTGTGAGGGTTCTATTTTTTTTTCCTTTTGAGGTACGGAATCCTAAAACTTTATAAAAAGCTTAACTAATTTTAGTGAAGATTATCTATTAATTAGGTAAGTTCAAAGTCAAATTTCAGATTTCCTAAACAAACTTACACCCCCACTTCAGCTCTTTGTAAGGGTTTCTTAGAAAAATAATTAACAAAAATTTTATTTCTTTAAATAATGAGTATTCTCTAGTAAAACAATACTATCAAAACTAGAGAAATTTCATACATACTTTGCCACCGCTTTTTCTCCTATTAGGGGATGAATTTCTCAAAATCTCGTCTAAGTGAGCACCTACGTTCTTAAAGATACTTCCATGCAAAATTTAAAACTCCTAGCACTAGTAGTTTCTGAGATTTCGTAATGAGTTAGTGACATTTCGCTTTTAAATATATGTGTATATATAATCTATTAAATATATATATATATAATATAGATTAGCTTACCGCAGCGTGGTTTAATCCGCATCTTTGCTTACTGCTCTGCTCCCGTCGCCAGTAGCGTGATGTTACATAGCCTTCCTTCCTTAGGAACTGAGCTTATAATACACAAGAAGTATTTAAACAAACAAACAAACAAATTCTTCTGCTATATATAACAGTATAGGTTTACCGACTATGCATACTTATAATTATTTTTAGATAATAAGGAAAAATGCGTTCTCCTATATAGGTAGGTGCCGTACTCCACGTTGATTACATAAATTTTAACAAATCCAATCTATTAAATATTCACAAGCTCATCATTCAAACTGATTCTCCTTTTACAGATACACAACTCGTACTAATTCGTCAAAACACCCACTTAAAAAGGTTCAAGTGAATGAAAATAAATTTAGGAAAATTTCATAAACATTTTTATAAAGTGATCCTAAGTTGCAGGTATAATACATAGAATAAAGAACAAGGTTTCTCGTGCTGCACCTCAATTTAAGTGTAAACACAGTTTAACTGTTTTTAATATGTGATTATGATTGTAATATGAAGCTAACATCGTGAGAAAGCCACTCGAGACGTACATTTATTGAACAAAGCGGCAAGAAAAACGACGGCAACAAGCGGCACCGGCTGCTCTAAATTGCCAACACTTCTGAGCCGTGAGCGTTTACTGGAGTTTACTTCACTTCATTATTTGTTACATCGCATCGATCCGAGATCGCGAAAAATGTTATGTAATAGCACCATCATGCGCCCAATGAAAAGCACTTGTAAGCGACACGTTTTCACTTTACGCTCATTTGGACGTTCATCACTAAGTTGCGTTGTTACTGAAGTATATCCCAAAATACCTTTTATGTAAATTTGCTCTGTATACATTAGAATAAACGTATTATTTAAAATCCTGCACTACTGCCAGTGTGATTTTTAATTATAAGCTTTAACGAAGCTGGGTCGGAGTTAGTACAACGTTTTACGTGATAATGACAATGACTAATAATATTCATTACTGATGTTTCAATGTAAAAAAATACGTTAGTGCGTCAAGCCTGACGGCCGAGCCGTCCAGTGTGCGCAACTTTTTTAAATTCCAACTCGGTAAAGTAATTAGAATTTTTTCAACGGCCCCATTGTGCTACGAACTCTGCTCACGCAAACTTTTAATGCGACTTAAATTCAAATGCTATTTTACGGTTTCTCTTTGTGAAGTTGATTTTAATGAAATATTGAGTAGAGACATTGATTATCTGCTTTTAATCAACTTTGGTCGTAAATCCCTTATCGCATGGTTTTACAGATACTATGCACGACCAAACTACTATAAACATTTAATAGGTACATTGCTGATCGATGAATGAATAATGATTCATTTATTATTGGGTTTATTACCTAAATAATTATTATTCGAATTCATAATAGGCAGTAAACTCATTGAGAATGAGGCATACCAGACTCTATTTCATAAATTATTTAATAATGTATATTTGTGTGTAATAAACAAATACATACTTATAAATATTTTATTATTAGACAATTATTTATAGTGAAGTACCTATTACTTGTTTAAATGAGAATTTATGTAATTTCGTCATTAAAAAACGCTTTGCTTATAGAAGATGTCTTGTATTGTATTTATTTCTTCACTACTTAATTATACGAAACATATATGGCCCATAAACCTATCACGACAAGGGACATATGATCATTATCAACTGGCAACACTAAAGGCAAACTTGAAAGTCATTCAACGAACTCTGCGCAAATAGAAGTCATCAATCGAAGAGGTTTTCGATCAAAGACAAGGGACAAAGGGACATCGCGGAGCAAGGGGTGATACGCGGAAGAATTATTGCCGACGCGGACGGCCCTAATGTTTGAGCTGAACGTATTTATTTGGTAACCTATTAGACGCAAGCTGACAGCTCTTCTTAGATATATAAATAAAAAAGAGATTGTAATTGGTAGTCGTTGAAAATTATTATGTTCTTAAGACGATTTTGGAAAAAAAAATATTTTACATAGTCGGCATCCATTAGTGCCATCTTAGGAGTGTACTTTCAGTTTATAATCTTAATATTACGGCGCCCGAATTTTAGCTTTATCTTGTTTCGGTCTATTTTGGTTGATGTAATCAGAGTTGACTGGTTTATATATTTATTTTCATTTATTTTTTGTCATGATATTAAACATAATTATATAATTTATTTCGTTAGCAATATTTTTATTTGTATTGTCTTTTTTAACAGTTCTTCAATCATATTGCCTGTGTTAAGTAACTTAGAAAATAATATGTTAATGTTATTACAGAAACAGAGCATATTAATAATAACTACATTAAAGCAGCAAAATCATATTTGAAGTCCAAAATTTAGCTCTATTTCTCTCCCGTATCAAATTTTATAGATATCTCTGAATATCAATCCAATGCAATGCAAACTATACAGTTTAACTGTCTAGTTTCTCTTTTAGACTTCAATAATACCTCTACAAAGTAAAATAATATCAATCAATTGTGAGCCGGACACACGTGCCGAGGGTTCTTCAGAGTTTCTACTTGAAAAGTTTGTGTTTTAAAAAATTGTTACAAATTGCACTAGGGTCTTTTGTGTTTTATTGGCTATGGTCAGCGACGAACGGTGAAGCTTAAACGGTATTGGTTACCGCCACGAATGAATATGAATATGAGCGAATTTCTGCTATACTAATGTCTCAGCGCAAAGCCGCTTACTTCTGTCAAACCATTCCTTCCTGCAAACCACGTATATGAAAGAGATGAACTCTGGAAGCGAACAGAGCTGGTTACGATTCTGCTTTTTATTGTTCCAGTGCTGAGCCGTGCAGTGATATACAGGTGACACATGTCAAATATCTTGCACATAATATTTGCCAATAAAAACACAAAAGACAAACAAACACAAAATTTTTAAGTAGAAACAACTGTGAAAGCATATGACGAATGCATATTATGTATTCGTCACATGCTTTCTTATTTATTTATTTATTTATTTAAGACGAACACAACAGTTTACAATTATATGAATTAAAAAAAAAGTACATAAAAATAACGTTCCGATCCAGATTGTAGAACCAATAAAGTGTCGTACAGCATGATTAAGGAACTGTGCAAGAACTATTATTAATATAAAATTATAAAAACAAAGTATTGCTTATGTCCTGTTCTCCAATGCCGCAGAGAAGAGGAAGTTCAGAGTTGCCCAAATAAAGCATGGAGTTGTTTAGAGGCTTTCGCCGCTCACATACAAAAATCTTTTACTTGTTTTGTTTGTACAAATATCTTACCAGGTTAATGTTTTTTACATTACAGCTGTGAGATGTTGTAAAAATGAAAAGATCTTTGAGAGATTATTTTTAGCACAGGTTTGGTGTAAACTCGCACTATCGAATTATAAGTATTGAACAAAATCCTAAAACAGGTTCAGTTAAGGTAAATAAACGTACAAAGCAATGCGGTTTTTGGTGTTCTTGAACGAGTATCCTACGTGAAAAGATTTCACAGATTAACATGTATATTTTATTAAACAACTCAATAATTATAATTGGTTAGTAGGTGATTGTTCATTTCTAGCCTCAGCTCAAGATTTTGCTTTCATGACTTTAAATTAAAAAAACATGCATAGTTTAAATATCTCTTCATTGTTTAGTGAAGAAATATTTTTGCTCGAAATTAATATTGATTATATTTTTTTTTTTTTATTTTTTTATTCACCAACACACGACAATTTTGTCATCCAAGTTATGTGGTCATTGACTTATTATAATATTAATTGTACTACTATTTGCTTTACGTCTTGACACTTTTCGTGGCCGTATATTTTGTAATTAGCTAATTTAAAAGATTTTCGTAACACAACGGACTACGAAATTGCTACGTAGCTGCGTAAGGAAAGCGTAGCCTCGTAGCACATTCGTAGCCGTGCGTAGCAAGCAAATAAATATATTTATCTTTTGTAGAAAGAAACATTTTTGGCTATACACATGCCACATCGATACTTTTTGCATGAGTACAAAAATATGTGTTTTATACTTGTTTTCTAAACAAGGTAAGTAAGGTTAAGAAACAAATGTTTTCTTCTTCTAGCTCAATCCTAAGGTCGTAAGGTCTTAAGGCCTCTGCCTCGAATCTTGCGGGCAGCGGGGCGGTAGCGGCGTCGGTCCGCTTTCACTCACCGAAGACAACATACTACTTCTTTACATCGATATTTTATTGTATGATATGAAAGGGCCGTGTCAATCAGAACTTATGTACTTTAAAGTTCTGATTGATACGGCCCTTTCATATTCGACGTAAGTATAAGCAAATCGACGTAAGGAGAATGTTGTCATGATTATATATTAAAACAAATTTTTTATTTCCACATTATGACCACAAAATATGCAACCCTCCTTTCTAAAATCTGTCCCGATCTGTTCAACCTTATTCCCTTCTATGACACTGCGTTACTCAACTGCACTTCATTTTGCTCTTCAACGCAACGTACACATGTTGACACGTTAATTAACCTTGTTTATTAAGCATACTTCCACGGGGTCGCCGCTAATTATACACCGCATCCCAGGAGCTTTACGAGCCTCTAAAAGCGCAAGAAATATTACTAAGGTAAGCATCATCATCGTAATTATTTCCTATGTACATATTGTACTTATTCTTGGGACTAAGGTAGTTCTGGTGGTTACGTTAATATCGTTACTGGTTATCGAACCGTTGCGTATACTGTTTTAGTCTGTGAGGTTCATATTTAGAGAGAATATGTGTAAGGTATAGGTTAATAAAAGGTATAATACTATCTCAGTATTTATACTATCAATAGCTATACTATTATATAAAGCGGAAGGATTTGTTTGTTTGATTGTTTCTTTGAACGTACTAATCTCTGTGAATAATTGACTAGCCTGTTGGCCTAGTGGTTAGTGACCCTGACTGCTAAGCTGGAGATCGTGGGTTCGATTCCCACCCAGGATAAATCGTTGTGTGCTGAGCATGATTGTTTGTTCTGTGTCTGGGTGTAATTTATGTATAATATGAATGTATTTACAAAAAAAAATGTAAAGTATATCAGTTGTTTAGTACCCATAACACAAGCAAATATAATTGCTTAATTTGGGGCTAGCTGGCGACGGGAGCTGAGCAGTAACCAAAGATGCGGATGAATCCGTGCTGTACTATCACCAGTTTACTAAATCTTTGATTTAATTTTAATGCAAATTTAATTATTGTCTACCCAAATCAAACGATGTACAATGACTATTATTCAAATATTTGTATAGAGATGTTGTAGCAGCATCGAAAATCATCTATCAGTAGATGGTATCAAAAATACTACAGTTAGTACTAACGGTTTACGAATGCTGAAATCATAAAAAACCTGACGGTACTGAGTGTATTCAAATAGTTTTTATTCCCACAAACTCTCAGTATAAGTCATAATAATACATAAACATCATATTAGGAACGACGTTGAGCCAAACCTAAATTCAGACTAGCAGAATTTAATATAATCTTACAAGAAAAATAGTTTGTAACAAGAAACGTTTACAGAATTTCTAGCGTCGAAAACATGTCAGACTGTCGCGCCGGTCTCGGTTGTTATCCAAATATCATTGACAGTCGTTATGTGTAGACGACAACCGACAACGGACTATTTGGTACTGATACCAGAAATTAGATTATTGAAGTTAAATGACAATCATGTCATGTCTAACGGCTAGATACAGAGGCCCTGGACAAGTGGCATAGATTTCTATTCTATTCATAGAATACATCAAAAAATGTATAAGATTGACATAAGCTAAAGCTAACATTGTCGTAAGCCTATGTCAACTCCATACATTTTTCAATCTATTCTATGAATAGAATAGAAATCTATGCCACTTGTCCAGGGCTTCTGATTCTAATGTTTTTTTGGAAAAGCTCGTCAAATGATTGACACAAAGTTTAATACAAACACTGACTCGTACTATCGAAGCAAGTGAATCATGACCCACCATAAGCTCATTTTGGCGATCTAGATTTTATTTCATCTAGATTTCCAGAGCAGCAGATTTCCTTGGCAACGAGCTTGTTATTATTTACATTTTACTGAGTACACTGTTGTTATGTTAGTATAAAAACGTTCTTAAGTTTATTAAACATACTAGATATTACAAGTTGATTCAGTTGGTTCGATAGCACATCAAATCACTAATTTAATAACCGAATAAAAACACCTTGTATATTCAAATCTGCAAAGATATTCTCATATTGTTACGATCAATTATTATAAAAATATATTAATATATCATAAATAGTGTCTACACTAGCAAGCCACTTGCTACTGTGAGATTTTGCCGCTATATAATTCTCGATAAAAGTAGACTCTGTATTGACTTGCGATATTTAAATTGACGATAGTAGATGATAACGTAACTGCTAGTACCATGCAGTAGGAGCATGCAATTAAAAGAGTTAGTTTAAATCCAAAGAAAACGTAAAATACAAAATACGGCAGTTGGAAATCACCTCGGGTCAATATGACCCAGCGTCATTGGCGCCGGGTTAAATATCATCAGCACATTAGAAAGTATATATACAGACATTTTAGTATGTACTTAAGGCGTAAGCGTCAATTAAATTGATTTTCCTGTACTTACACTCACATGAATAGACGCGGAAATGTATAAAATCAAGTAAGTTCGGTTCAAGAAATAATAAAGATTTGGCGATGTAGCTGAACGAGATTTCGGTTGCAATCATCTAGATAACACTTGAGGGATTTATCCAAAATAACATTTCGCCTGCGCAAAGTTCTTAATGAAATAAGTTAGTAATCCTCGGGTAATTCGTTAAATGTTTCTGCCATAGATACTAGTTTCGAAGATCTCCCCGAGTGGTTGTTTCATGCTTTGATTACTGTGCGCGCGATATCAATGATTCACGTTTACATGCGCACCAAGTTTACCTATCATTTACATTGTTATACTTCAACATAATAAACTTCATCTTTATTATTAACGAATATTATTTCTTGGAGCTTTTACACTACCGTACCGTTATCGTTTACGATAGGCCATAACCTCCACGAGGCAAATTTCAGTAAATAGGTTATTTGAGAATTTTTCAATAGTTTTTTTTTTATTTTTGGTGCGGTGGTAAAAAAATTACTACTTTAATAGCAAAGTGGTATTGTATATGACTGCAATGCAGATATTTTGAGATCGACTGTGTTAATCTTCCGATCAGAGAGGTCTACAAAAGCCATAGAAACATAATTTAGCATAGAGCATAATATTAAAAAGTAAGTCTGAAGTTGCCATTTTGAGTCACTGTAATGATAAATGCTCATATTATTATCTTCCTATATATCTACTGCAGGGAATGGGTATATAAAGAGTCGTGACAAAAATAAAAATACATATCTATGAATGGGAGAGCCATTTTAAAATTAGAACTACGGAAATTTATTTTCCTATTTCAAAGCTAAAGTTCCAAACTTTCTATCTCGTAATTGTAAAATACTTACCAAAATAAATTAACTCTGTTAATCTTTAACTTAGACTAGTTTATTCAAAGCCCGAGCTAGTTTTCTAAATCGTAAACTTTATAATAAAAACAAAATATTGTCTTACATTTTATTCCTTTGGCATTTAGGCCGACGCAACATCTAGAATTATTAGATTGTTTAGTTTGACTTTATTGAAGCTTAAAGTGGCATTTACTTTATTTTATAGGTGGCATCTGTAAGTTTTAATCTAAAAAAGTTAAAATTTAAAGTTGTTTAATATGAAATGGAGCATTTCATTTCTATATTTCAGTCCGAATACGTTCAGTACGAGGTAAAGCCCTCCTCTAAACAATATATAAGTAACTGATAATTACTGTTTATCAGAACAATTTGCGAACGCAGTGGGTATAATCATAATATAGGAAACTACTGACGCTCCTGTGTTGCGCTTTTTGAAAAGTGAGCATTTTAATTACGTTTATTAAATTTTACTTTCTAAAAAGAGACCTATAATATTATCTAATTACAATTTATAAAAAAATTACATTTCAAAAAACAATATTTCCTATCTTTGGTTAAATAAATATATAAGAAGATATATTTATTATAATTATATAAGTTTATGAATTTATATATTTTAATATATTATGTGTATTCTTAATATGTAAGTATATTTGTTTAAGTATATACTAGGTATACAATAAATAAATAGGTATTATATTTCATTTCATTTCTTTTTTGTATGTTTGTACACTTTATTTGTTCTCACACTTGATATTTTTCCTCTTCCACTCTGAGGTTTGCTGGAAGAAAACTGACTTTTGAGTTAAGCTCGTCATTGTACATGATAATTCTTACGAATTAATTATACGAATGACATCCAAAGTCGTAATATCTTTTATTTATACAAAAAATAGTTAAGTGTTCTTTTAACTAAGAACCGACATAAAACAACTGACTATCAAACTCATATCAAGAGCAAATTATTCGCTCTGACGTAAAAGCTCCTAATAAAGAAACCTAAGTAATTTATCCTCGCAAGCCACGCTATATTACTTGGAACAATTTACAACAGAACTACTCTTATCTATTACAAAAAGAACAAATATAATTGATAATTTATTTAGTTAATGTTAGCAAAACTTTGGATTTGACAGTTGTAACATAAATGGATGTTGTTCTCAAGAAAACTCACTGTCTTGGGTTACAAATGAGACTCTAAGTGTGACCAATAAATCACGATGGGCTTTCGTCCTTATCAAATTGTCATCTAATATTGTTTCATGTTTTTCCTTCTAAAATACTCTTGACATTTTATATGAAAGCAAAAAATCTGACCGTGCTAATTTAAGAGAAGAGACAAAGTTTAATGTTTTTCTTAATGCATCAAATAAGAAGTTTGATTAGTTATTCATGTACACTAAACGTGGTAATTTTTGTACTTTCGCATTTAAAATTGAGAAATCCTATTCCCTAGTTCTTTTCTAAGAGAAGAGGTCTTTCCTACGGTATAATAACGGGTTCGTATGACGATGATGATTTCCTAATTTGGCGGTATTCTGTAAGATAATTCAAGGCACTTCTTCAGTCATGACGCTCTAATTGTAGGAGAAAACTTTTAAAAGAATGCTTGTCTACCCTACCTTTCCGAAAGGATTTCACGAACCGAGGCGTGTAAATTTTGTCAATATCCTGTTAGGTAACAACTTGTAGTACTTTGTAATAATTTTGTATTCAATATAATATCCTAACTCATTTTGTATATGTTTATTTTAGGAAATATGACGTGTGCTCATTTTCTTACTTGTGCATTGTTGATGCATTTTTACAAGTCGTTACGAAGGTTTGGATCTTTAATAAAAGGGAATTTATTAAATCTTCTATAATGTGTAAGTATATTCATATCGTTGCTTTGATCTCTCGGTTTTAGTTCCTATAACATGTTATATACACTTAATCTTGACAGCTCATATAACAATTTACTCACAAAGGTCATCGCCGAGGCAAAATTGAACAAAGTAAGTTCTGTTGAATAAAAAAAGTCCCATAAAATAAAGCTAAAACTAACCGGCGGTTGGTCGCCGGGCACAGGTTATTTATATAAGTCATGTCAGACAACGCTTCTGGGCTGAAAGTTCACTCATATTTTTTGTTTGACAAATTGCCGCGGTAACGGGACTTGGCTAAAGTTTCACCTCCATTTAAGCGTCCATTAATACCTACCCGGTGGCCGTGACTCTCTTTACATTTTATGAAATATTGAGAGTCGACCTGCCTATTATAAAGTAGGGGTGAGACTTTCATCGTAAGATATCGCACGAATCATTACACATACAAGTTTTTTTCGTTAACTTTTCGCATTGTAATAAAATATAATAATATCTTAATCTTTATTCATATACAAGAAAGAGGTCTACTACTTTGGGGAGGTTTTGCTATAATCGCCATATTGGCAGGCGATTGGAAATCGCAGTGAGGGCAGTCTTATAATTAGACGATGCTACCTATTGCTGCTATCATTATCTGTTAGATGATTATCTTACACTATTCTCGTGTGATACTTTAACTTTTCTTGAACCTTCATTAGTAGACTGGTTGCGTTAGTGAACTGCCCACTATGTTCTTTGCCAGCAGGCAGACTTTGGGCTCCAACACATCAGTCAAAAGTTTGGTATCGATTCCCGGGTGAGGTCTAAATAATTCATTGAGAGTTTTTGTCAAGTCAACTCTAAACAGCAGTCCAAAGCGAAGAATTTTGTCATCTATATCAAATTATGTAAACTCGTTGGTCACGGAAATAATCACTTGCGGTCAAAGCGGTTTGTTAATACAAACTGCACCAGTTCGCACATACACTTAGATGCTGTATTATCCGCAGTAATGTTCGTTGAGGTAAGCCGCTGTAACCGAGATTTAATTGGACGGACAGTGTTAGAATATTACTAGTATCACGCACTATCAATGAAAAAGGTTCGTAAGACGAAATAGGTATCTGTGGCAATTTTTATTTTTAGAGGATATTTTAAATTGGTTATTAATTAGTTTTTAATTTAAATAAGGTATATGATTTGATTTCATTTTGCTCTCTTTCAAACTTTAGTAGACTAATTACAATGTCACTTACACAAGGGGCAAATTTGGGCAAACTTCAGTGAGGTTCACGTTATATCCAGTTAAACATAAACAATTTGTACCAGCTCCCACGCGACGTTAGGCAGTTCTACATAATATAACCTATCCTTGAACAATTCTTAAACCTATTAAGCTCGTGTACTGTGTCTGATATAACTTTGTAATACTACAACATAATTTTATAGGAACTAGGTACATGCAGTATTCAACTAACAATATTCTATTGTATCTTTACCCAAATGACTTTTCGTATCGTGTCGGCTTAGACAGTCTTAGAGATGCGCCCTAAAACTAACACATCAAAAATAATATTTACGATTGGTATGCACAATTAATAGACACCTAAAAAATCTGGGTGGCGTTGTATTCGATACAATATTCAAAACCAGACTCACAATGAACGGTCTAGATATCCAGCTATCAACAAGTAAAGTGACTGTTTAACAAGTTTACGAGTTAGCTTCATTGACATAAGGCTCTGTGTTAACATGTTTGTATGTAAGCATACAAACATGTAAACACAGAGCCTTATAAAGCTAACTTTGCCATGTGTCGGTCAGCACGAGCTTTATTTGTATTTCAATTATCTACATTCGGTCGAAGCGCAAAACACTAGCAACTATCACCGTGTCTGCAATACCGACTGCAGAATTCAGATAGATAATTTAAAATGCACATATTTTATATCTTCGATCGTTGAGTCGTGATGGCCTACACTGGCCTCTTAAACAGGTGGTCGAGGGTAGGAAGTTGTGAGTTTCACAATAGTTCTGATATAGTAAAACAGTTAGAATTGTCAATCCACCATCAGCTAGCCTATTGATTAATGCTCATTCTATTTTCTTTTGTGAAGAGGTCGTATAACATCGATCCCAATGATTATATTCAAGAATTATTAACAAATAACATTCAAGTATAAAAGCATTACTTACAAGCAACTTCAAAGTATAGTTACATAATAGAAAGGGGTTATTAGTTCAGTGGCTGATCAAACGAGTGTTGCCTCTAACGCTACAATCGTTTCTAGCCGAAAGATCAAACTTTTCATTGAAATTCAGGCTTCGTTAGCATGCCAACCGCAATACCGAAATCAATTAAATATACATTCCTGGTCAGTGAACTGAGAAATGCATGGGTGGTGCTCGCACGGTGTGGAGCAGAGCTGCCACCCATCCCGCACCCCCGAGCGCCTGTCCCGTCTGAACCACGTACGAACTGCACATTCTAATCATTCCTTACCTCTCACCACTTCTACGCATGTCCTAAGGATCACTTAAACGGTACAAATTTGGAGGTGTTTGAAGGAGAAAATTTAGTTCTCAGAGTAAACACCAGGGGATTATTAGTTAAATGTCAGCTGATGGTAAAAATTATGAGGCCTTAAAAGTTATGTAGTTATTTTATTCTGTACCTGTTATTTGTGTAACTAATGAATGAAACCAAACATCGTTTTAATTGAAACGATAACCTCGTTACGAAAACCCTTTCACAGTGAGGACAGTAGATAAAATTGTCTTTGGGAGTCTGCGATGAGCAATAGAACAAATACTAGTAATGCTTTAAATAAAATTTATTTGTTAACAATACAGACTAATAATAAAATCAGCTGTCTTGGTTCAAAAAGTTCACAAATGTTATAGACATTCAGATCTATGATTAAGCCGAAGGAATTTGATACGATTACGAGTTGTGTCAATCTTTGAAAGTAAGTCTATAAATCTTTAGAAACGAGACATAATTCCCGACGGACGAGCATTCCAACGGTTGATTCGAGGACTTACACAAATTGTAGTGCAAAGTTTGATTGCGTGTAGGCAGATAACAAGTAGTCTTGCAAACCATAGTATGCTCTCACCACTGTGCTATCTATCGTTCGGGAGTATTAAGATTTGTAGTATGAACTGATTCGATTTGTTTGTGATATTTACCTATTTGTGGAGAACGTGTATTTATTAAATAAACCTAAATGGTAAGTGACATTAATATGCATGTTTTTATTATCTGTGATAATAAACTAAGCACTTGATGCATGGTTGTCGTCGTTCATTATCGCCAGAATGCGCATACCGCTTTCGCCTAATGCATACACCATATAAAATAATTGAAGATACTGTACCGTACTGATACAGAGACAGAGGCTCCTAAAGACGACACACTCACTGTAAATATATATTAATATTATACAGCAAGCCTTAACCCCTAGCAATAAACTAGTATTTCAAGAAAATGTTCGTATAATAGCTTAAATTTTTCATCCGTCTCGTTTAATGGCAAAAATGAAAGCCTAGACGCGTAAGAGAGCTGTCCACTTTATCCAGACGAATTGTGCGTATACCTCTTCTTTAAGTTTAAAATATGATGAAAAAGGCCAAAGTTTAAAATCCTAGAGCGACTTGTACCATAGCGCTAAATATTATTTAAATGCTATTAAATTTTAATATCCGATTATGTAACTGCAACGCCTTGTACCACGTTAAATAGCTCGCAAAACCTGTTTAATGAACAATAAAATTTTTCTATATTTTAAAGAAAAAGACTTGTTTTTTGTATTTTAGATTTAAAAAATTATTTCACCATTAGAAATAAAAAAATTAAGGGGATAACAAAGATTATTATATTTTATTATGTTAACACATATGCCAGTCATTTTCATAATTTCAATGTTTTAAGCGCCTTTGTATATCTGAATGATGCAAGACGTCACTTGATATGACATTTTCCGTAGGCGTTTGTTGTGAGAGCGAATTAAACTTTAGAAACTGAAGCGAAGCGAGGACGGTCATCTAGTATTTAATAATCGTATTACATAATACGTAAAAGTTCTGTCCGTTCAAGCAACACAGCACCAAAAAAGAAAGACCAGCTAGTTTTATACCATTTTAAGCTTAAAATAACCTTCACAGACATTAGCTGAGCGCACAACGCCTCAGCCTGAAAACGGTGCGATTAACGAAAGCAAATTGTTGTATAACTTTAAAAAAACTGGCAGAGAACATCGTCGCTGGTATCCAAAATTGTCAACTTATGTAAATGAGGTGGGAAGTTGCAGCTCACCAGACGCGACCATAGGGCGCCGGGCGCCGGCCGCTTGCTACCGAACCCTCCCTGCATATACCGCTTTAATAATTCATTACTATATTCACTTTTCCAAACTTTACCCATAAGAAGTTTTATAGGTACGCACCAACGATAAACAATTTATCACACGTCGAGTTTTATTATCTTGTAACCACACTTCTAGTTTCTGCAAACTATCCAGATGCCGTAACCTTCTTCATAAACTAAGAGTGTTGATAACAAAATAAAGAAATGTCATATAGGTACATTTATTAAACATATATAGCTTATGCGATTCAAAACTGATTACGCAAAGGCTACAACCGATTTTAACGAGGTTTAAAGAGAAAAGAATATTAATTGTAAATACAAAATTCCATGAGCTTTGTTACCACTTACTGAATATTATTTATTAATAATAATAATGTAAATCAATCTGTGTGTGTGCAAAAGAAATTAATCTATTTATAACAGGCTTTTTTCAATTTTTTAATATTAAAATTTTGAGGTAATCATTACAATTGGGTGTAATATTTGTTATTATAAAACGAACTTGGCACTGACATAGTAGAAGAATTTGAAATAAAACATAAGACTAGCCATGCGACGATATTCACTATTCTAACTTTCATATAACTCTCATTATTACTCTTTTATATCTCTCATAGACTATTCGACTGTAATTTGACACGACCAGAGGGAGATTAGGTGGTATTTCAGAATCGCAGGTATAAATACCATTAACGCCGCAGCCGCATCGCAATTGAGAAATTCTTGTGAGTAAACCTGTTAGGTTCTTTATTGTTCTAAAAAAAAAAATACCTGCACAATGAAAACGACCCTTGTCATGTTGGCCGTACACAGTTGGATCAATTACGTACACAAACATGATTGTAGGCTGAAACGGCTACACAAGTCATAAGTGGCGTAGTTGACCGGACTTCGCTTTATGCTAATATGAATTACGTGATTTCATTGTACTTTACAAATGATGTTATTATTTTAAAAGTATACTTGTAAAAATAAACATAACAAAAATATAAAAATGTTTAACATAATCAATAGAGACAAAGCAAAAAGCTCTCAGCAGCGCGTCTCCCAAGAGAACGTAAAGTAAATTAAAAACTAAAATGAAATGGATTTAAAAAGAATATCAAAGGCGGATACGGAGATATTTTAACCTTTGGCGTCTAGAATGAGATGATAACAAGGCGTTTAGTATTCCAGTCACGAAAGGTCGATCCACCTGCTTTTCATATCACGACAATTGCCGACCCCGAGGAATCGGCTCTCTAGCGGAATGACAATTCTTGTCTATGAAAATCAATTGGGGAGAACGAGGAGCTCCAGGGCCGGCGACAATTCCAATTTCATTAATAGCTTCCGTCGCAACGTAGGGATGCCTCTGCGTCCTTGCGTCGCCGCCTCTCACAGCTCACATTCGGAATACCTTTCAGTCTATGTTGTTTACGCCGCACTGCAGTGATGCCATAACGAGCACTGTAATTAACAAACGATTAGGCAAACCAACGAACGTGCCGCGAGCACAATGTCACCCAACTACTTGAGACCACTGCCTGATTTGCATTTATTTGACAAATGTGTTTATGATTGCCACCATAGTGCAGTGACACTTGAACCCACTGGGTAGTAACGTACTGTGATACTGAGTTCGATAACTATTATATAATTTGTTACTGGGTTTTTGTTTTAATAATGACGAGTATCAGTGCGTGGTAGTTAAGCAATAAGCATCATGTAAATATGATTATGTGATATATTTATAGATTCAAGGTGCTTACGAATTTAATATTATCTTTAGGTGGATAACTCCACGCAATGTAGTTTAAAAGGGTCTTGATAGATAGGCAGACAGGTCAACAACGAAAACGGGATGAAAATCCTATACGCTCAGCGTTTTACTTCAGCATTTGAAGAATTTTAAATTTTGAACCCATTTTCATTTTAACCCAAAAAATTGAAGTGAAACTGAAACAATTTTGAAATTCTATTGAATCCCAATTCGAATCAGAGGCGTTGCTGTGGGCGAAGAAAAATTTTGGTTTAAACATATTTTGGTCATCTTTTTTGTAAATCTAACTTACGACTTTATTGTAAGCAAAGAAAAAGGCAGGATAATTTAAAAAACCAAAAACCCGACTTGCAAAAAAATTACTAATTGAAAATATTTAGCTATTCCGGCCTACTGCTGGGCAAAGACCTACCCCATAGTGCTCCACAGCTCTCAGTTCGACGTTGACATGGCTAAAAAATGTATATTTAATATAATTATATAAAGCGAAAAAGTTTGTTTGTTTGAACGCGTTTATGTCTGGAACTACCAGTCGGATTTGAAAAATTCTTTTTTCGTATGATACCCCAGTTCTCGAGGAAGGTTATATATAGGCTATGTAACATCACGCTACTGGCGCCGTAGATACATAAACATTTCAATACTGTTAAAGCTACAAAAGCTCTTAATACTGTTGAATTCACCGAAATTAATAATTATATAAATAAATAATAAATATTAATTTAATTATTGTGTTATTAAGTACGAAATTGTATCTCTGTTTTTCATGTGACCTGATGTTTGTTTATACTTTATCTGTAATTCTTTTGGTAACTAAAATACATTATTTTTATTATTATTATTGTTTATTAATTTACCGAAATAATAATAGGAAAGTCGGAAGGTCCATTAAGGAAAGAAAAATCGCGAGAAATGAAGATTCCCATTAGGATTATTTCACGTATCATCAAAGAAGAACTAAGGCTGCGTGTTTATTATGAAGTCAATCGATTAAAATGCATTCCCGGTAAGCGGATGAAAGGCACAAAAGTAGTCTTTCAAAAAATTGTTCTTGAGGAGTTCCTACTATAACAATCTGGAACTTACTACCAACTGCGGCGTTTCCCGAGCGCTATGTCATGCACTTCTTTAAGTTTAAAGAGGTTTAAAGAATGCATTGATATCGCGGTAGGCATCGGCTTCGCAGAGCTTTTGACATTGCAGAACTCCAAGAGCGCCAGTTGCCGTAGAAAAAGAAAAACGTGATGCGTAATCTGCGTCAGGTTTGAAAATAATCCTTTTTTTTTAGTGGCGCAAGCAGAGACAATTTTTTTAAGCTATGTATGTAAATAAATATGAGTCTATGGTGACCATTAGTATTATAATAAGTCAATGATCATGACTTTTGCACAAAAGAAATGATGCTCAACTTTACTTTACAATTAATTACTTTAAAAATTTGGTTCTTTTTTCTTGGAATTAGGGTTCTTGATTTTGAAATGATATAGCAGTAATGGTTTTGCTCTAAAACATTATTATATTGGCTTTATTGTAAACATAACTTTTAAATAAAACTGTGTTCTTGCAATGCAGGAACAAAGCTAGTAAAATACAATCAAGCCGTTGTCAACCGTGAAGGGAAACGGAATGAGAGAGTAAAAGGAAAAGGAAGAGGGCCAAGGCGGTAATTGGACCTCCGGCATTCTTACTCGCCGAATTAAAATGTATGGCAACTACAATGTAACGCCGATATTCTCTGAGAGGATAGTACTTTTCCCGTCGATCCGGGCAATTCTTGCTGAAATCAGAAAGGATCTGCATCATGGTATTAAAAATTGTGTCCGTATATTGCATGTTTTAAAAGTCTTTCGTAAAATTCTACTTTGATTATAATCACTTCTTTAACTCAACAAACAAATTTTTATTAATAAATCAGGGCATTAACTTTGTACAATAAGCTAAATTAAAGTTTAGACCTGTGATTTAAGGGGCAGAAAGAGAAGAAAAGTAAGTCTATGGCAATTTATCAAGCAGACGTTTTTAACTTCTAGTTTATAACAGATTTTCAACATAAAAACTCAATTAACTTCAGCCCGCCAGTATCTCAATTCGGAACAAACGTCAAAAGCATTAGCGGACCGAAACACTGGCATCGGGCTCAAAAGATGGCTTCAATAATAATTCTATACATTTATCTCAGTTGAGTAAGGATATCGTAACGGATACTTGTAATAAAATTTTGTTAGATATTTTGTTTTATTTTGATGTTTCGATTTTCTTTGATCATTTTGTTATTTTTTTTATTCTAATTTTAAACTATTTATGCATTATATTTTTTGTAATAACGACAATCTCACCGATATAGTATTACGAGTATGCATCTAGAATGTAATAAAACATAATATAATTGCACATACATACATTAAAAATTACTTAACTAATATCACACAGTTTCGTCTCGTGTATGAGTCTAAAATACAGCCTAATATGCACTTTAAATGTACCACAGTGACAATAAATTCATTACAAAAAGAAAATCATAACAAAGGATTATTTGAAGAGATTTGATGAAATTTGGTCATTAATCATATTTGAGAAAAAAACGTCTCGTTGAGGATAGAATGAACAATAGTGCATTAGTATGACTAACTTAATGCTTAGTAAGCAATCGAAAGGTCGTATTCCACAAATTATATGTGTATACTAAGAAGACTATGACATGTAATATAATTGACGAGCTTCAACAAGATACATAAATTAAAGCTCGTAAATTGACAAGCAGATAATTAAATGGATTATAATATAAATACATATAAAATAAAGCTTAAGTATAGGCAATATTTACAAAAAGATGAGCAGGCTATTTGAGATTACAATATTATTCCTTTTGATGTATACAAATGCTGTTTACTTACTATACATTTGTCTCAAGTACGCAATGCTGAAATTGATCCGCCAAACTACGTAACACATTGGCAAATAGCTACCTACATCCACCAGCGACCGATCTTAGAGTTGAACACGATATGGACCAGGGAATCGAAGTACCTACTCTGGTTTATGGTACACTGTCCAGCCTAAGATAAAATAATGAAAGAAGCATTAATATCCTATAAAACTGTCAATTTAACTGAAATTGTGCCAAGTACATACATATACCAATGTAAGTTTATTTTATTATAGAGTCAATTATTATAAAAGGCAACATTAACTCAGTGACAATTTACATATTACAACGACAGTGATACTAAAATTCAAATCAGAAGGGCCGTTGTATTAATTTAAACAAAGCAATTTAATTTACTTAATAATAGGATGATTAGGCTAGTCAACATTTTACTTTTAAATTAAGTTCTCGGTTCACGGAACAGAAAACGTAGGATACAGGATAGGACGTTTACCAACCAGATGCTCAAGCGACGACATACGTTAGTTGCGGGCATCTTCAGTTGATCTTTTAGGAAATCGATAGGAAAGGATAACGTTCAGCAGTATACGTCTATGATGATTAATTGCTCCTCTAAATTGCAAAATAATTATTACACGGATACATTTTAAAAGTCACAGAGTATGATAAGTTTTATTATAGCTACATTATATGCCGATTAGATGTAGCATCTACCTTTATTATTTTTGTATGTACAAGTACGTACAGTATACCAAGCTTTCTATTTTATATATATATTTACTTTGTTTTTTCTACGTTTGTATCTTGTTGTGTGAGCCAATAAATAAATAAATATAAGTATATTTTAATATTATTTTTATTGTTCGCACAGCATCAATTTAAAAAATTAAATTAAATAATAAAATATATAATTATAAAAAATAAAATAAATAAGTTATAGAAATATTTGTTACACTATTTTATTGATACTACTTTTTACATTGCCGAAATAGCAGTTACAATTGTATTATACGGGGACGGCGACTTTCCGGGCCACACAATATAACGTATGATTAGGGTAATTTTTGACCTCTGGAGGCGTGTACTTACAGGTGTTGAAATAGCAAGGACACGTTATCATATGAGATATGTTTAATGGCCCAAAGTTTAGGGACACGACGCCAACTTTATAGACTTAAACATTTAAATAAGTAGTTCTACTTGAAAAGCAGATTTAATGAATATCATTGTACATATAGAAGCTGCGTCTAGCCAGCTGCAGACAAAGCTTTATCACATTTCTATCAAGTGTATGCAAGCTTGATTACATTTTAATGAAAATTGCAAATATACTTTACTACTCATTCTCTTAAACTTATATTTAAGTACATTTAAGATTGATGTATGTCTGAAACATCGCATCATTAAATTGTGCGCACATCTTTCAAAGTTTTATTTTCGTTGGTAAGTTTATATCGAAATGTGTTTTATCTATATATATATAAAAGCGAAAGGTCACTCACTGACTCACCTTTTACGATATCTCAGAAACTACAAGTACTACGGGTCTCAAATTTTGCATGGGGATTCCTTTTAGGACGTAGGTGCTCGCTAAGACGGGATTTTGCAGCAGTAACGTCGTTGTCGCATGTATCGAATGTACGGATTTTAATATGCTTTATACTACTTGATTGAAGTTCAGTTTCTTCGATTATTTTATTTCTCTCGCTCGGGCACCAGACCGAATTTTTGGATAAAAAGTAGCCTATGTCCGTCTCCGGCACCAATCTATCCATATACCAATTTTCATCGAAATCGGTTTAGCCGTTTAATCGCTGAGTGGCAACAAACACACACACACATACATTCACACACAAGCTTTCAAATTTATATTATTAGTAGGATTGACTTATTAGATATTGTAACAGTCGTCGTCGAAGGATTACAAATTCGATGCAGAGTCAAGTTCATGTATAAACAGTAGATTGTTTTATCTTTTTTCTTATTGGGAAGTAGACCTCTAAGGGGCTTAAAGGGGGAAAAAAAAGCTAATATGATGCTTAGTCCGATTGCTAAACTAAAGCTATAGGTACATAAACTCGAAAGTTTAGACGTATGAATGGATGGATGATGTATGATGGAAGTATGGATTTTTATTACTCAATCATGTCAAAATGGGTAAACTAATTTTAATGGGATTCGCCATAGAGATATAATTATTATATACTGATTGTTACTGATAGAATGTATGATTTCTCATTCACAATTTTACGCGAATGAAGTCGCGGGCAACAGCTAGTTATATTTTATAACTTAAACTTCTTGAAGTTATCAATTTTCTTTGAGGATAAGCATATTATAAAGATAACAACTTAGTTCTCCTTGCAGACAACATTAATGACCTACGCCTACGAATATCTAGTGAATCTATACTAATATTATAAAGTGAAACGATTTGATTTTTGTATGTTTGTTTGTTGACATGACAACAATATTTCTTTTAAAATGACAGCATTTGCTTATATTTTTGTATAAATTTAGTTTAGTATGGGGTACCTAATTTCAGTCCGTTCAAGAGTAGATGACAATGTGATACGTATCTTCACACAAAAAAGCCCAGTTAAATCATACGAGTACCTACTTAATGATTACGTCCATCTGAGAAGTCTGATTGAGTTATTATTGTTGTCTTAAACTTCAAAGATCAATTCCGTTCTGTAATTGGGTTGTTGAGGTCAGATCACAGCCACTTCATGTAAAATACGGATATTCCGTTCTTAACGGTTAGATTGGCAGTTGCTGTTAATATAGATGGCAAATAGCGAAAGAGTTTACAAAATTAACTGCCTTTTACGTAGGAGAGACATCAATACAACGTTTCAATGTGCCTATATTTATTTTGAAAGCCAGTACTAAACAGTTTATTCAATGAACATCATCGGCAAACTGTTACAATAGCTTTTATCGCTTTTCTGGATCACAGAGTCCACTATTGAAAATTCCAACTTGCTTTCGCTAATAGGAAATTGAATAGAACTGTCATGAACTTTGTAGTCCTCGTGAAACTGCGATATTTAGAACACGAGCTCATTCTGTAATGCGGTTACGCTAACTTTGCGCACTACAATGTAAGTTGGTGGAACAAATAAATAAACGTATGTACTTAGGTTTATTTTACACAGAAATAAACTATGTAATTACATTTATAAATTTACAGATTCGTGCCTCATACGACTATCGAGCACATTGGAAATGAATCTACGGCATTCGAAAAAATATTGTCGCTGAGAAAAGGTTACAAAATAAAACTACAACGTTGAATGATAATTATTTTATTCTTAGATTAACTTATGAATCCTTGATATAACGCCTGTTAACAAACAAATTGTAAAATTTCCACACGCGTATCGAAGTTTGGTGTAAAAAATGACATTCTGACTTTTTGACTTTTTCAATATCGTCCTTGTTTTAGGCTGCAATTGTAGCTGACTATATTATCCAGAGAATTTTATCTCAAATTTTTGATATCATTCTTCGTTTCCAAGATATCGAGCTTGTTCGATTTTGACTTTCTCGAAAAAAACACTTTTTAATTATTTTTGCACCCTACAGCTCTTGTGAATTTTTCACATCATATTTTCACATCTCTCCGAGATATAAGAGGATCTCACTTTTTCGTGACATTGGAGCCTACATTGGAGCGAATGAAAAGACATTTCCAATGTCAAAACAATAGCTCTCAAAACATTTGGTGATGTGAGGAAATCATGTGTCACTTTGCTGCACACACTACCATAGACCTCCTCCAGGAGACTTGTCACAATCATTAAGTTGTCTATGGGGTTGGTGACATCTTATACGGTCCATCTTTTGTTTTCACGGAAGATGGTTGTCATTTAATTTCATCCACATTTTTTCTATTTTTTATCATTGTATTATACCCACAGAACAAGTACTAAAGCATAGAAGGAGTGTTAATCACCCTCATATAGTTGTCCTATTTTTCCAAATAAGCCGGATACATTGAAAAGAAAGAGACAAATAATTTTGCTAAGGACAGCTGGTGTACACTGTAGAAACGTCAATTTGGTTACCTTTGGTTACCTTTGGATGCCGAATTACGAAGCGAACTAATGTCAAATGTTCCAACTTGTCAAGGCCTTTAGACAATTTTGTCGGATTATACCGCCGCTCGTAATTTTCATTGTTGTTTATATGTTTTGTGAAATAATATATGTTATTTAATAATTACATAATGCTATTGTGAAGTAAAATTAAGCCCATTGGATATGCAATGTCCTGCGTTATTGTAGGTTGTAAATTACATTCTTTTCGCAAAGAAAATCAAGTTTATCTCGTCAACTTCCATCGGTGAGTAGATAACAAACCAATAATATATACTAAAAACCTATACATAAGTGCAAAATACCTAAGTGATTTATACTTTACTATACTGCAATCATATTATAATCGTCTGTTTGCCATTCGATTCAGTAATTTTTAAGTATTTTACATTTTTACCAATTTGTGTAGTCATGTTCAATAGTGTTGTGACTTTTGCTGCATATTTTATCGATGACAAAAATATTACTATAATTTGTGGTAACTATCTTTGTACCTTTCATAGTGTTTCATACATTGTGTTCTTTTGCAGGTTTCCGAAAGATCAGACCGGAAGATCCATAAAGCAAATTAAGAGAGAATTATGTTATATATTATATTGTTACACGTTTAACGTTCCAGCGGTGAGAACGAATCTACTCAAATTTGCTCCATTGTCACGCGCCATACGACTTTTTAATATTATTTCTATAGAAATTAATATTTTTCAATGTACCCTGTCAAAATTCAAAGATGTTGCACAAAAATGTATAGTATTGGATAAATAGGTATATTTATCCAATACTAGGTAGACTGGCCTGTTGGTCTAGTGGTTAGTGACCCTGACTGCTAAGCCGGAGGTCGTGGATTCGATTCGATCTTTGTGTGATGAGCATGAATGTTTGTTCTGTGTCTGGGTGTAATTTATCTATAATATGTATGTATTTACAAAAAAAAAATGTATGTAAGTAGTATATCAGTTGTTTAGTACCCATAACACAAGCAAATATAATTGCTTAATTTGGGGCTAGATGGCGTTGTGTGAATGTGGTAGAATATTATTATTATTATTATTATTATATTATTATTTATTTAGTAATTAGTTATATTGTTTTAAATTTTAGTTTTTTTTTATGATATCGTATTGGATTTTTTATCTGTAATGATATTGTAAATACTTTTCAATAAATAAATAAATAAATGTTCTAGATGACTACAGAAATTTATTGATAAAATTGATGGGGAAAAATTTCTAAAAGTACTTACCAATTCATAACAACGAAAAATATTTCTGCTTATCCACAAATAACCAGGACATTCTTAAACAAAACTGTAATTTTAAGGGGCAGTAATAATGTGTTTCAATATTATTGGAAATATAATCATACATTTGTGACATGAATCTTACAGCTGTGTTTTATTTTTACCTTGGGCTATCTGTTTTGATGCTATACTAAGAAAGTCAGAAAAGAACAGAGGGCCGATACTGGTATTTTGCTGCGGGAGCGTGGCGATGCGGCGACGGTGCCACGCGTGCAGATGCGAGAGTACTGGTCTGCATCATCAATCACGCACGTTACTGTAGAACTCGGTGTCCATACCGTCTGGCCCCGAACCCACGCGCGTGAGTACATGTTTCTCTGCATGTAAGCGTGTGATCAGTAACACGGCGCTTAAATGCGTTTTCAGTGTGTTGCACCACGCGTGATTTCTATACAAAGAGAGATACTTACAAACAATACAAGAACACGCACGCTCACACTACGATCCGTGATGCGAGGCAGTGTGTGGATCGATCATGTATATTTCAATTTTTAATTTATTTAATTTATTCATATACAGTTTACATTGTGTTTGAACTTACAGCATGAAACATGAATATAAACTTCAAAATTATTTCACATTGAAAGTGCTCCTGGTGCCGCTGCCGGCCTATGCCATTCCAGTGAGGTGTAAAACGGCCGTTTGTTTCTTGTAGTTCGTTTACGACAGCTTTTATGCAACCAGACCTCATTTGATATTAGCATGTCTGTTAATTTACCATAGCCCATAGACAAATTACATCTATCGATATCGATAAACTTCAGAAGGTATCGTAGCACTATTAAACTTCTATTTGTCTCTGAGAGTGTACGCTTTATTCTCTTAATAGTACTTCTATGCTTTAGTACTTGTTCTGTGATTATACTATTAATATCATCAACAAGAATATTATTCTAAACTTGACGCTGGCAAAAATAGCTGACACAATCGTCGGCTCTGTTGCCAAGAAAAAAGAAGAAGAAGAAGAAGACATCTTATACAAACATAGTAAAATAAAACCCGTAATCATTATTTTATTTTCTCAGAAATAATTTGGACTCTAAAATAAGTAATTACTTCGAGAAGTTGTCACTGTATACAATATATTCATATAGCAACCTGAAACCACATATTTACATAGTATTAAAAATAATATCCGCTTTATCTGTACTCTATTATTGAAACCATTTGTTTTATGAATATATACTAAATACCCATGAACCTTTTAATCTACAAAAATTATACCTTTATTTATTACCATAAGAGAACATTGTGCAACGCAATAGAATGTTGTAACGCAATGAATATTTTGTGGCAGAATTCATACTGAATCCAGTAAGTATCTACTACCGTAATTATTAAAAAGCAAAAAGCCTGCCTGTCTAAAACAAAGTTAAAAGAAAGAAACCCATTTTTCTCGTGCTGATTCTACATTGTAATAATATGTACCCTATGTCACTCCCACAATCAGTACGAATCTAATATGACGTAAAAATCCATCAAGCCATTTAGGCTATAGAGCGTGCCAAAAAAATAGACATGCATACTCACATACATACATACGCTCGAAAAACATTACCCTCCTTGACTTCGGCAGTTGGGTAAAATGCATTTACAACTGATATAAATAACCAATAACGAGCATATCTAGATTCGGTCGCTAGTATTAGTATAAATAGAAAAGTGTTCAGATGTTATCTTTTTTGGCATCTAAATAGCGCGAGAGGTGGTGTTAATTAACCCCAACTTACAGTTACTGACGCAAACATTGCACCTTGCAGGTTTATCTGCGAACTACCCCAGAGATTACGCCAAGTATGTATTAGATTTAAAGGTAGCGTCGAAAGCGTAGTGTTAAAGGTTTTTTAAGATATATACCTAGCTAAAATAGGCTTTGCCGCAAGAACCTTTACAAACGAACAAAAAATACACCTATATTGTATTTAAGTATATAATATTATATAACTATGGTTGTTTAGGATCTAACTGCTTTTATTACATAATCTTGATATAGCATCATGGTTGATATACTCGTTCCTATATTGTTTCGACTAATGAGTGCATCTATCCATTCATTCTTCTTTTTGTATCATTGCGCGCAGGTACCTAATGACATTTAAGTAAGTTTAACAAATGTTCAGCTAGAAAGAGAATCAGCGGAAAACCCACAACATTTAGAGACATTTAAAAATGCAGTAACTTGAATGGCATAAAAAGTGATGCTGATTTTTATCTCTTTGACAATCCTTAACCTATGACTGGTGAAACGTGGATAGAATATAAACCTGTGAACCCTTTCAAAGAATTGTTGTGGTGTTGTGAATATGTCATAAAACAACAGAATATAGTGTTGTACTTCAACATCAGGTCGTATTTATTCAGTTCATGTGAGATGATCCGTTTACGAGATATTTGATCGATACGAATACACACAGATTTTTATAAAGTACGAAAATGTTTATAGTTCATACATAAAACCAAAAAACAATTTAAACAGTATTTCAATTGTATTTTAATAATTCAGAGCCAGTGTGTTTTAATAATTTCATTTTCTTGTCAAATTCTTAATATGCAGTAAGCAATAATTATATTTTCACGGTAGGTCCACGCTGGTTTCAGCATGAATGGGCCAGATCGTCCGGGGAAGTACTACCCTCTCATAGAAGATCGACGTAGGAGTAGTAGTATCCGTACTACTGCGTTTCGTTCGATCAGTGAGCGCGCCGGTGGCCCAATTTCCTCCCTTTCTTCTTTCCTCACCTCCCTCATTTCCTTTCCCTAGCCCCATTCCCAGCCGCCATAGTGGAGGCCATCATACCAGTAGTTTAAGAGGATGGCTTTTGGTATGGTGGCCACCACTTCTAGATTCCACTGACTGCTTACCATCAGGCGGGGTGGCGTCACAATGTCAGGTTAATATAAAAAAAAATACAGTCGAATTGAGAAAACTCCTCCTTTTTTAAAAGTCGGTTATATTAATAATAAATGGACTAAACACAACAAATAAGCTAGCACATAAGTATGGTCAAGATTTTATTTTTTTATTAATCATACGAATTATACAGCAATTAATATACTACCAAGTTAAAACTAACAGACGATTTTATCAATATTTTGAGAAAATTAAAAACTGTTTTAAACCGTTGTTACAAACAGTAAAATAAATAGATAGCATCAGTTTTACTTGCCTTATTTATCCCTATTTACGACAGTTTACTTGTAAAAGTTAAAAAAGGATTTTCTTAAATATTTTATCTAGCTCGTACTATAAAATTTAACAAATTCAAGGCATTCTGAAAGTATGGTAGCAAACGAAAGCGTTTTCCAATAAATAATTACTTATATAGAAATTTATTTTCAAACTAGCTATTTTTGGATACACATATTTAAATTAAGAATGACAGCCCTAACGTTAAACATCATAAAATAAATAATAATAAAGTAAAAAGTCTTTACAAAAATTACGACTAACACTCGAATATATATTTCAAGAAAAACACTCGTAGGCTTAGCAAGTATTATAGTGAAACTACTGTCCTTCTTGTTTTTGATAATACTAGCTGCGTCCTGCGGCTTCGTTTACGCGGATGTGTTTAATTAATGTAACTCGGGTACTAGGCTAATTTTCGGAATAAAAAAAGGCATCCTTTGTTCGTCTCTGGCACCAAATCTATGTACATACTAATTTTTATCGAAATCAGTTTAGCCGGTTAGGAGCTGAGTGGTAACAAACACATACACACCCACATACACACACACAAACTATCACATTTATAATATTAGTAGGATCCCTACTGCCTTCTATGATGGTTTGACCACCATAATTCAGTTGATTGATTAGTGGGCGTTACGTTCATTGTTTCGAGATTCCTTCAAAACTAAAAAAAAAAATAATGATGAAAATCTTTATTTTCTTCACAATTTTTTTTTAGTTATTTCTGTGTTAATTCCGATAAACTAAAGATACAACACAGTTTTATAACAACCTGAAAATACTACGTATTTATATCCTAGCTCTGACTTGACACCTTTCACCTAATTCACATTCTGAACACGAGTCCGTAGTAAATTTCTTTTGCCCATTTTGTTTGGTTTCCTATAGAGACCGGCGGATCGAGAAACACGAATGTTACGAGATTAACTTAGTTTAATAATACCAAGATTAATATTAGATACATTTAATATTCGTATTTAATGTGATATAAGAAATAAACCCACTAAGGTACCTAAATTTCTGTTAGATGAGTAAAATTTATTTGAATGTAGCAGATAGTCAGAAACATCAGTTACCTATAGATGCTAACAATGTGTTTATAAGCTAGGACGGCTGACCTACAGAACTAGGTAGTAAAACAGCAATGTTTTGTTTTTGAGAAACTAGTTCACTAAGTTTTTAAAATGAAAAGGTTTTCAAATCGTCGACTAACAAAAGACAACTCGAAAGACTGGGAAGTGCAGCTTACTAACTTTTAGTCACCATATCTTTGTATAATAACTACTCGTACATCGTATATTAAAATAAACTGGTAAAGTAATCTATGCTCTATCTATATGAACTGGAAACATATGGATAGGTCTTTATCTGTGGGAAGTAGTGGGAAGGTCATATTTTCGCACTATATTTCACGTACATGAATCTGTCAGACTAAAATCTAGGTTCTTTCTAAATAACATCCTAAGATATTACAAAAGCAACAAAGATCATGTAATCACTGTTAATGAAATGGAATTATTTATATTTAATTAAAATTCTTGAATGTCGCAGACAGGTGTCAATTGGCCGGCTGTGCAACAGTGTTTGTGAGTACAGACTACAGACGCGTGCGCACCGGACCGGAAACAATGACGAAAGGTATTGATCAGAAGAAATTTATCAGACAAAAAGTATACAAAGGAGGTCAACTGCTTCGCAATAAGGCCTTGACTGAAGTCAACCTTGACTCTAGAGAAAACGGTCGCGACTCCTGACAGCGCATCAGATGTTCATCATCGGCTCCAATTTTTCTGTCACAACTAAGTACTTATCTATTTGTTCTATTGATAAAATTATACAATGAGATGAATGAACAAAACCTTCAGAATGTTATCACATGGTACTTAACACAACCAATTACAATGTCACCTTATTTAAAATTTTACATTTAGGAAATTAAAATCTACGGCATTATTTAACATCATAGTTTTTACACTTCCTAGTTTTTAGGGCTCCGTACCCAAAGGGTAAAACGGGACCCTGTTAACCCTATTAAGCGAGTCCGACTCGCACTTGGCCGGTTTTTAAGTTCTTCTTATTAGTGTTTGTTGTTTAATTTTCTTATTTAATCATTTCATAATCATAATTTCAGCCGGAAATTTACTAAAATAATAGGCCTAATAATACAAACATAAAAATTATGTTATCTAAGTTATATTCAAAATTTCGATACTAAAAATAAATAGGCCGGCTTATTAACACTCAATGAAAGCAGTATTTATAGAACTGTCAATTGTAAAAATTGTCGCGTTCATAGTAATTTAAAATAAATTTATACGGTAGTAGATCCATGCTGATTTCAGCATAAATGGGTCGGATCGTCCGGGGAAGTACTACCCTCTCATAGAAGATCGACTTAAGAGTAGTAGTATCCGTACTACTGCGTTTCATTCGGTGAGTGAGAGCGCCGGAGGCCCAATTTCCTCCCTTTCCTCTTTCCTCACCTCCCTCATTCCCTTCCCCTAACCCCATTCCCAGCCGCCATAGTGGAGGCCACCATACCAGCAGTTTAAGACGATGACTTTTGGTATAGTGGCCGCCACTTCTGGATTCCACTGACTGCTTACCATCAGGCGTGGTGGAGTCACTTTGGTAGGCCATAATATAAAAAAAAAAAAAAAAAAAAAAAAAAAAATGCTAACAAAGAGCCCTTATTGTGAGACTCCGTTGTATTGTAAGACAATACAACGGAGACGGAAAACATTCGTCAAGAAATAACGAACATATCGCAGGAAGTGTTACGGCAAGTTATGCAAAATGTCATAAATAGGGCTCAAATGTGTATCAACTCTGGAGGTCACCATTTAAAAGACATCATCTTTAAATCCTAATGGTACGAAATTTAATGGCACAAATATACATTTAAAAAAATCTAAATCTAGTTTTCTAATTTAGAAAAAATGTTATAGCTGAACCAAATAGGGTCTTTACTTTTGCGCCACCCGTTATTAGGTCGCATTTCTCCTTAAGGTCTTCTATGCAGCGCGACGCCTGTACAGCCTTTTGTTTTAAGGACTGATAAAGAACAGCCATTATAATCCATGTCCGATTTTGCGACATAAATTAGAAATTTTCATTTCCTGATCAGAGTTTAGTTTACACTCAGAGGCAATGGAGCAGACTTCATTTAAATACGTGTCAATAGTCGACATCCATTTCTGGATCTCAGACGTGGAGACAACTTCCATGGGGTCACTTTCTAGGGCTGGGTTTTTCAAAGATACCTTCGCAGGTGAATTATAAGGACTTCTTTCCATCTTGATTTAAATAATTTGTAAACTATTAACTTTTCATTATTTACTAAACTACACACTATGCAAAATTAAAAGTACATTAAACGTAAATACATTGAACTACTATACGTATTTAATAAATACTGTTTATTGTATAAATAGCAAAGTGCACGTCTGATGAATGACATGATGTTTCAAAACAAAACTATAAATTAGTACTGCCATATGGTTCGGTGGTACTGTGTACGTTCTACCTCAAAGAGGTCTCGTGTTCGATTCCCGGGTCGAGTAAAATGATATTAGGATTTGCTGTCGAAAATCTCTCAGTATTAACTCTTTTCTCAGGTAGGTAGGATGTTACACACATCTGCCCACCCCTTCGGAAACAAAAGGCGTGATGTATGCTTGTAACTACACATTTAATGAAAAACATTGGTCGTACAACCAGGCGTTTCCTCAACTGACGTAAGAGTTAACAAAAATTCCCTTATGAGTTTGTTGCCAAGATTGATTAAGGAAGGATTCTATCTATAGTCAGGCAAAGTCATAGCAACATCATATCAGTGTTGTTTACTGAAAAGTTTAGTTTGGAATTGCTCCCAAGAGAAAAGTGATACTAGTAGTAGGAGATATTGTGTATTGGGTTGCACACATTACACGGTTTGACACATTAAGAGAAGGATTGGTCACAAAAACTTTAAACAGAAAGCAGTGTCAGAAGGGTTGGACGGGCTTTGTCCTGCAGTGGGATGATAATAATATTAAATTGTTCTCGAAACAAATATGAAAATGCACGTTTTCACATAATGCTTTTTTTGCAAAATTTCGTTAAAAAGTTCTTATCGTGATAGGTGGTCTGTAGGGCAGACGATTTATTTAAAAGAAAAATCGTTTACATGTATTAAGATAAAATAAAACTGTTATCTTGATATAAATAATTATTGCACACTTTTAGTATTTTAATACATCTACTCATCCCTATTAAGGCCTTTTTCATATAATATATTATATTATATATTTTTCCAAGTCTTTTAATCTCGTACTCTAATATTAATTTAAGCTGGCCTACAAGAGCATACATGGGAGAAAAAGGTCGATTACTCGTATTTGAATACAAGGGCAGCCAGAGTGAATACAATAAGATACAATGAGTACCAAGGCCATGAACATGGTAAGAAGGATATAAAAAAATAGTTATCTAATATTCTTATAACTTACACGATACCAACTACCTGCAAAACTAAATATTAAGTACTTGTTTGCAGTAACACAAACTATAGTTTTCTGATTAAATTGTATTTATTGACTGTCTAGATTTACGCAATGTAGTACAGCGGCTGTAAAGAATGAAATATTGTTGTCAATACGTATTATTTAAAAATCTAATTCAGGTCAGTAACGTACCTGTGACCGTCATTCTTCACCCTGACATTAAAAAGAACAACTATTATTGGCAATACTATATAAGCTGAGAGAAATCTGTAACAGGCATCATTTGGCAATAATTGCCTAACAGAACCTACGCAGCACCGGGACCAGCGACCAGGATGAGAGTTTCCATTGCAGTTTGTTTGTTGGTGTTTTCCGTCACCGTGTACGGAAGAAACACACGTCAGAGAAGAGACGCTGACCTAGTGGCAGCTGCTTCTCATGCATGGGAGAAAGGAGACGGTGGCGAGCACCATGGACACCATCATATCGAGCACGGCGGACACGGTGAAAAGGGATACAAAGGATACCATGGCCACGAACATGGTAAGAAAGGTCACTCCAATCACGAAGGGCAAAAGAGTCATTTTGATGAACATGGTGGCCACAAAAAGCACCATCATCATGACGATGGCTACTATGATGAACACAACCACGGCGAAAAAGGTGAAAAAGGTCATGGCTTTGAAGAAAAGGGACACTACCACAAAGGTCACGCCACCAAAGGACATCACGGTATCCACAAAATAGACGAATTTAAGAAGGACAAGCATTTCCACGACAAACACGGTGAGTCCGGCTTTGAAGAAGGTTATGGCGGCCATCATCACGAAGGAGGCTATAAGGAGGGTGGTCACTTTGACAAGGGACATACAGAAGGAGGATTTCATGAACATGAACACGGTAACAAAGGCTCTTTTGAAAAAGGAGGACATCATAATGACCATAAGGGACACCATGACGAGGGTGCCAACCACGAGTACTGGGGTCACAATGAGGGACACGGCAGCAAAGGGGAACAAGAAGGTCATAAAGGTTGGGGATGGCATAAAGGACATAAATGAATAAACCCAGAATATACTGACCAAAGATGAAGATTTTTGTTATTGTTACTACATTGTGATACGTGAATAAATGTTTATTAATTATATGAATAAAGTGCGATTTTTAATCAAATCCAATATGAAGACGTCAAAGACCAGAAATTAGTATTTTTCTGAATACGAGTACATCTTAATTAATTAACCCTTCTCATTTACGTAACAGTAAACAAGGATTACTGTCGCTAAAATTTTCATTACATTTTCATTCAAAAAGACGTTATCATCATATTTATCTAAATATTTAAGCTTAATTATTTATTTATTTTCCAAAAGATTTCTACATAAAGTTTGTGGTAAACGAAAGCTTGGTTTAGCATAATACAAGTATTTGTTGGACTAACTTAAAACCATTATAAATAAAATGTTAATAAAATAAAACTATAAATCTAGTTTTACATAAAGTTTTATTAGACAATAAACAATGCGGTGGACTATAGGAACGTCGACAGTTGAATCCCCGCTGAATACCTAATCCAATTTCCTTCACGCTACTGACATTTCAGTAAAAAAACTAGTATAATACATTTAGCTAACTTCATGTACCAACTTTACGTAAAAATCACCCATCTTGCGCTATTGTCGTAGTCATTTTATAAAACAAAAATTCTGTTAAATTTCAACGAACACAATCAAAAGTTTTGAAATTGTTCAAGCTTTGTAATACAGACACAATAACCAAGTTTATTCGTTTTGTACGGCAATTGTTTAATCTGTAAATTTCATTAAAGTATTTATAATAGCTTTATACACCGGCTCAACATAAATCAAGTGGAAAATTACCATATTTGAAAAGGTCGTCACATAGCGCCCAGTCACGTGTAAACGTACCGAGGGAAATAATTACTGCACTTAATTATTTTTTTAAGTAAGAATGGTGCTATTTATATTATGCCTTGTGGGTGACGTAGGCTATCAACACGAGGGATGAATTTAAATATTCCATCGCAGACAAGGAAATAGGGTAGCTCGTGGTAAGTAAACAGCGTTTATAGACTTTTGTTGCCAGAAACAGAACCTACCTAACATACCTCAGAAGAGAAAAATGTATTTGCGGCCAGAGAATTAATTTTTGCTACTGCTAATACAGTGCTTTCTTTAGAAGCATTGACATGCTCTACCCTCCGGCTGGAACAAAACACTATTCAAGTAGTCTTGCTATGCCTGTATAACTGTCCTTTTAAATGAAGGTACTTCCTTATACCAAGCTACTTTTATTAAACGAGGAATAAAAATAAGCTTTTAAGTTATTTTACATAAAATTTGCCGTTAGAATAAGCAGAGACCACTGGCAAACTAATCAAGTTTTAAGTGCTTAAAAAATTGTATGTTAAGTATAAAATTAAAATATCTAATCAAGAAGTATTTAAAAGGTGTCTATAAAACTCGATTTTACCTTAATCTGAAAGTTCTTCCGCTGACGGTAATTATGTAATGACACACCTCTAGTAATTGAGAGTGCTACCTTGAGATCGCGACGTGACCACACCAAAGACAGTCAAAATCTAAATTATAAAATACGGAAAATATTTCTTCTAATACCTATCATATAATCTTATTATACTTCAATGATATTATTTCAGATTCGTTGTTATATAACACAAAATGAGTATAACATATCTGTTTCCCATGAGTCCCAATCAAATCCTTCATTTTGAATCAAAATGGAGAAATCTTGTTACAGTCTAGTTGATGTCAGACATTAATTATATTTTTCTGTTTTTTACTGAACCCTCAAGTGCACAGCTTTTACAATATAATATAACTTTAACATTGGTATTTTATAAGCGATTTTTATAACAGGAAATAAAAATAGGAAGAACATTTTATCAAGAAACTACACGTTCATTCCGCTCATGGCTATCCGCAGAAATTCCTTACCCTCTGTGGTCACGGACGAAAGATATTGACATTCTTCTTGCTATAACGATTCACATACATATTATTTTATAAACATTTAGCAGCTCATCTTATATTCTATCGATAGAATATGTCATACATGAACAGTAGAACTTAAAAAAACCTTAATATACATACGAACTTTTCAATTTAGGATAAATTGATTATAAGATGTGACGTTTTTATTAACACAGAGTTATTATCCTTGCCTTTTTTGTTATTTTTTATCGGGATTATTATTTTTATAAAATGAAGTAGGTACCTATATTAATAGATTACTCTATTCACACCTTCGCTTCTGCACAAAAAAATATATGAAAATTATGTGACATCTTTGTGTCGTAGTGATATAGAATCGAATCTCAACCAGAAGAAAGAGTTGTTTGAATAATAAATATTTTTTAATAACATAACAATGATAACATAATATTCTAAGTTATAACAAAGCTATATAATTTTCTATCAAAATGTTAAAATAACAGATTAGAACAAACAAAGTCGTCGAATCTGCCAAGACGTTTAGGCCTATTCATAATATTCAATTACTCTACTACCACTACTACTATTTGACTTTCGAGTTAAACCTTGATTTCAAACCCGACAGTCAGAATATTAATTCCAAAAATAAATTCTAGGGGCGCTTGTAATTTCTTTTATATTTACGCATAAGATTTTATTGTTACAATTACATAATGCATTTCAACTTATGATACAGAAAACAGGAAAAGCTTATCGACGTTAGAAAAACCGACGTTGTTATAACGGATGGATGGGCAACAGCATCCTTCTGTTTAAGTAACATTTGTCTACGGCCACCCATCGCCAGCCAACCATGATAATTACGACAATATTCTCGTCTAATGGTTCACGGTCTAATGAAGTGGCCCACGATTAACGATGGACGAAGACGAGTTTATACGATCATGTTGCGTTTATCGAAGTAAACTATATAGGTGCTCACAGTTTTTTACATAATACTAAGCACATTATTGACACACGATAGGGCAATGCTTGGTTTTGAAATCTGTAGCAATGCTCTCATACCGAGAAAGCATAAGCAATGAACATTACGATTGCTCAAAATATATTGATAATTTCAGAATTTTTTGACTATATTATCCTTCATTAAATATGTCAATAATATCCTAGTTAAACCTTAGAACAGTAAATTTGAAGAAGTCGTTTCAGTGGCATATTAATTACGCCCAATTTAAAAACCTAATTTTTAATTTGGTTGTCATAACAAATTGTAAAATTAATGTTTAAATTTCAATATTGATATACCTTTATAATTTTCACATTCAAATTTTGGTACGACCAGTGTGTGTTCACTTGGCATCTACCCTTGTAAGCCTAATTACCAAGCAACAACGATGTTGAATATCTATATAAACTAGTAATCGGATTGCTCAGTTATCACCCGTAACCGTCATATTTTTTTTTTTTTTCATATTTGTTTATCAAAATAACTCCTACTTGCTAAGCAGTCAGTGGAATTTAGAAGTGGAATACAATAACTCACGCTCTCATAGCAAATTAGTAGCATGATATTTGCCATTATAGGGCCAAGTTGAGATAATTTATAAGTAAACACATATAAATAATGCCAACTTTTTTAAATGTCACACACTCTTCTTTTCGTTACAAATGACAATCTCCCTCATTTGTGTGCTTATTCCAATAATTCAGTTTCACGTAATTCTGATTGTTGTTCACTGAGTTTATAAAGTGGGTACCCCACTTACGAGATTTAATCCAGTTGGACGTGAATGCATCAGTAGAGGCTTGTCACTTGCGTTGAAGGCTGCTACAATGACATGGTTAGAGATGAGCTTGCTTCTATGGCTTTCCATTCATTGTTCGACTTTCGCCTCGGGTCGACCACGGTTGTTACTGAAATCAAAATTTTCAGAACAAAAGCGATCAGATCGAAAACACACCATACGTCCAATTGTACTCAGGTCCCTGTGCATATGTCGCAGACAAATTGTAAAAATTGTCTGTTTACATACTGCCTCGGCATTTTGTAAACACTCGCAGTCATCGGCGTAATGTAATAATAACAATTATGGCGATGGCAAATTGAGTTAGGTTAGGTCGGAACTGTGACCCTGCGCACGAGCCGAGCGAGCGAAGCGAGCATGCTGCAGCAGCGACCGGCGAGTGCTATAAACGAATTTTATTTGTTGTCAAACTAGTTTAAACATCCCTAATTAGGTATACCTAGACATTGCTGGTAATATATCCGACGTTATGTAATATATATAGATTGTAAACGGTGGATTAATGCAACACATACACGTCGTTGGTACTGCGTAAATGTTGTGGTTATATGCTCTTTAGTGCTGTGTGCCATCTGTGCTACGTTGCTGCTACGACGTTGCTTGGTATATTCCAAACACAATTTAAAGCTTTCCATGGTTTCAAAACTTGGACGAAAGTCAAGGAGGGTAATGTTTTTTAAAACATTTTTTATACAAAAGCATAACTTTACCTACCATGAAAATTTATTTGAAATTAGAATTCTAATTAGCATGAAAGATATCGATATTCGTATTAGCTAATAAGCATATACGAATTCGAGCAGCAAGCACTACGAGTATTATCGCTTATTTTAAGCTAACAATTAAGGTAGATACTCCTGCCAGTTTTACCTTTCTTACCAGTGTATAATAATACTCATATTCATATTTTGCTGATTCCTATTAATATTGACCACTCACCACTGCGCTTATGCCAAGTGTCCTGAGAGACAAACATTTGTATGATCCACAAGTACGCACTTTAAATATTTAACTGATGTTTCCTAGTATGAGAATTGCTATTAATGAGATAATTACTTAAAATTAGACAATTAATGACAGTTTCATCACACATAATAGAAACACTTCTAAAACGACGTTGCTAAATAATCCGCACATACAAAAAACAACAGTAACGATATGCTACGGGTATACAATGATATATACGTACTTATATACCTATACACAAGAGCACGGGGTCGAGTAAGCGTCCGTTTGCCTACCATATAGAAAAACGGTACTTTTTCGTCTGCCCGCCATAAAATTGTGCTTAATGGTGGAGCTTACAAAAATGGTCACAAAACAAAGATAAATCACAGGAACGCGTAAGGGAAAAACCAAAAGATAGAAACATCAGAATCATTTATCATTTTCTATAAGAATATTAACGGTATGTCAGTCATTTGGCAAACGAGACAACAATGATCTTTATGTGCAAAAATATTTATAAGATTAAGATTTTTTTTATGAATTTGCGTTGTTATTGATATCACTAGTTTTGTATCTAACTTTATTACGTATCCAAATGAACAGTAATTTGTTAATTATTTTTAGACATGTATGACCTTGACTGTACGAGATCATAGCGGGCAGGTAATCAGCTCTTAATTAAGACATTGGCAAAACATTCAGTTATGAACATTCAACAGCTTATTTTAAGAGAAAGTATCAATATTATCTTACAGTAGTTTTTATATTTAATTTACGTAAAATATGTATTAGTTTATAGTATTAGTATAATATGTAATAGTCTTGTTTTGTATATCAAAATATGTATAAGTATATAGATATGTTATATTTATATGTACTAAATGATATTATATATCCCGATAGTGCCCAAGATAGCACTAGCTTAGTTTGGGTACAAAAGGAAACTATCTATATTATTACACAATGACATGTAATTTATACTTATTAAATAAATTAAAATATAGTTTACTATGTAGAATTCAATTTTAATTTGCCTATGTTGAGAATTTCTATAACTTATCAGCGTTATATCATCATCATATCAGACGAAAGACATCCACTGCTGGACATAGGCCTCCTTCAATTTCGCCACCTTGGCCGATCGTGAGCCGCTCTCTTACATCTGTTAGCGTTATAATAATAATAATACTAAATCATTATTTTAGAAATGTTTCCATAGTTTATAAAAATTAAAATTAAAAACATAAAACGTTATATAATTATAATAAAATATCTTAATGTTGTTATTTAACTTCAAATTAATGTTCGGACCACTTTAAAGTTAATTTTTTTATCCACAACGTGTTCTTGTACCTTTTGAAGAGAAGTATGAATGGTAAAATTGTAAACCTGAATAAAACACGTTAAAATGTCATACTGAAATTATCTATAGGTTTTATTAAAAGACAGAAATACAAGCACCACACTTTCATTACCGGGTAAAAGAATCATCTGCGTTCACAATATTGCTAATTCTGGTGTACTCTGTAATTTTTATTACCTTGTTTCTACTTTCAAAGGACGATTAACTCACTCTCAAAAGTTAAAGAGAGAAAGTTTGGCACTTTTTAATCAAGACAATTATCACAAAATAGAAATGGCTGAACAACCCCATTTTGCAGTTTTCTCAGACGGTCCGTTATGTAAATATGCTTTTGTTTCAATCCAAAGGTCTTAAAATATGGTAATAGTTTCGTTTACAATTTTACCATATATGCGCGTGAAATACACAACAACTTTTTATTTTTTTAAACGGACTGTATGTAGATTTTGGAATTATCTAATAGTTATTTACTATTTTTAACCTGGAAGGAAGTGGAAATCTCCGTTGTTCGCTAGGTAATATTATTAACCTTGACACTACGTTTCATTACCTAACTGCTTTTAAACGTTGGTATATAAAATCATTGGTACCGATGAACAGACATCATTCAGCAACAACAACAAGCCTTATCAACCATGAGAAATAGTCTCCTTGTGGCATTTGGCCTTTTGGCCTTTGCTGCTTTTAGTACCGCTAGGGAGCTCCGGGAAAAAAGAGATGCTGATCTCGAACCCGCCGCGTCTCATCATGGGGGAAAATGGGACAAAGGAGGAGGCCATGAACACCATGGACATCACCACCATGAACACGGTGGCGAAGACCACAAGGGACACAAAGGACATCATGAACACCATCACGGCAAACACGGTCACCATCACCACGAAGGACACAAGGGACACCACGGTGAACACGGTGGCCACAAGAAACATCACCATCATGATGAAGGCTACCATCATCATCACCATAAGGGAGAGAAAGGCGATCACGGTCACGGTCATGATGAGCATGGTCATTGGCACAAGGGACACGACACGAAAGGTCACCATGGTGTCGAGAAGCACGACGAGTTCAAAAAGGACAAACACTTCCATGGTCATCATGGTGAGAAAGGTCACCATGAACATTATGGTGGCCATCATCATGAGGGTGGACACAAGAAAGGCGGACACTTCCATCATGGACACAAGCACGGTGGACATCATGAACATCATCATGGCAAGAAGGGACATCATGAAAAGGGTGGACATCACCACGACCACAAGGGACATCATGGCGATGGTGGCCACCATGAACACTGGCATGGTCATCATGACCACGGCAAGAAGGGCGGTCATGAAGATCATAAATCTTGGCACCACAAGGGCTAAGTTGTTGTTGACTGAATCTCAATTGTTATTTGTTTTGATGTTACAAACGAGTGTTTTTGTTATGTTTGTATGCCGAATTATATTTTATACAAAATATGTTGAGTCTTTATAATTTCATAATTTAAACTATTACGGCTTAAAAAAATAGGATTACTTATCTTCATCCTCATCATCATTTCAGCTGACAACTACTAACGCTGAACATATCCCAAGCAGCTTTACTCTAAGCGATCTTATTTTAATTAAATAGACAGCGTTGATTTTTAAAAATTCCATCTCTTTGTACACTAATCATTAAAAACTTAGGTACATCGGAATAAAATAATTCGAGATTTATCGTTAGGTATTTAGTTTACTTAAACTAAATACTAATAACTAACGATAAACTAACTTATAAAACGGCTATAGGCTCGACTCCTATTCTATATATTTAAAAACCTAAGATAATTATAAAACCAAATCAATTTATATAATACATATTATGTATCTTAAATAACTAACTCTACAGATACGTACTACACCATATGATGCACGTGATGGTATGAAGTTACCGTTATCTATATACTTTAAAAAGACCAGAGCGAGCTTTCTCGTAAAAATAGAAAACGCTGAATAGGCAGCAAATCGAAAACGTTCTGAACAAACTTGTTTTCTAAACTTGCAATAGGACAACTTCATATATTCATAGGGAGTTGCTGCGTCAAAAACTTAAACTGAAATCTATAAGGCACACTTCAAGTTAGCCAAAGTTAAACTTTGCTTAGCAAATACTAACCGTAATCTTAGTTCTAAATTTGTTGGGTATATACTAAGCACGAGCGAGCTCAAAGTTCGCACTAGTTTCAAATCATAAACGTTGGTACGACCTGCTTCTATTGTCGTCTAAAAATATTATGATCTACTATTTATTTATATATTTATACTAGCAACCGAACGCTAGAACCAATTGGTAACTAAATAGTAGTCATTGTCATGATTAAATAAGTAAAAATTTTACAACGTAAGGTGTACTTTAAAATCTCAGAAAAATATTTCTGAAGTCTTCAGAAATATTTTTCTAAAATAAAATTAATGGAAAATGATATTTATAAGTGTACATACAGTAGTAACTAGTACACATTATTCTGTTTATCTAGTTTCTTAAATAATAGTTTTCTAAAGACACTCATGCAGTTCACGTAAATATCAATATGATTGAAATTGCGATTGTAACTATCAAGTACACACGAATAGGTCTGAATTTCTTTAAGTAAAAAAAAATTAAATCGTATAAAGTATTTTTCTCAGCACATACACTCGTATAACATAATTATCACGCCGTAGCCGAAGGCGTAGAAATATGTGTGCACGTTTAACTAGCTATGTAATAGGACCGATAGCTTAATGTCAAATCCCGGAACACAAGTCGAAAGAATTGATCTCTTTCTCACATAATAATAATAGAAAAGTAAAAGAATTATTAATACTAATTATAATAATTATCTTTAGCCGCCTTGTACAAATTTAATCGAATCTAATTTTTTTCGGTTTGAAAAAGGTGATGTGTGCTATTAAGACCTGAATGCAGACTTACTCAACAAATGTGACCGTCTTCTTAATAACTGCGTACGATTCATCTTTAGCCTTTGTAAGTATCATCATGTGACTACTTATCGTTCCGAATTGAAATGGTTACCTATTCGTCAACGCCTTTGCTTGCGTGATCTCACAACACTCTATTCTATTCTTAACTCCCCTTGTTCCCCAACTTACTTAAATCCTTGCTTCTAATACTTGTACTCCATACATGTCAGAAATCGGTATTTAAGACTTCAATAAATAAATCAGTCCACCAGTCATTTCTTTTAAATATTCATTTATTTTTACACTTACTTACTTGGTCACTTAATAAATAAATTTGTGAAACTGTTGAACATATTATAAATACGTCGCAAATCATAACAAGTTGCAGTAATTGGAAACTCAATGTAAGGATTTAAATATAACAGCACAGTGTCCTGGAACTGTATTCCGAGATTTAGGACTTACATTCCGGTTTCAAATCGAATTTTAACATTCACTTAACAAATGCAATAAAGATGTCTGCGGATGTAATATTTTTAAGGTTTATAAATAGGAACCATTATGTGCCAGACGTTTCAATGGAATAATTGCACAAAGCGTGGAAAACGGTTACGAGTTTACGACCCGTAACTGACACACACTGAAGCGAGTTAAGCCATGCCCTCAAATATACCTGTTATTTTTTTTTTTTGCGCGCAGCCTTACATCGGACACGTCGATCTAGCTAGTAGAAAGAAGAATGAGCTCCCGGGGCTCTTACTCACCGAAAGAAACGCGTAATACTTACGTCGATATTCTGTGATAGGGCAGTACTGCCATGTTTTTTGTTTTTTTTATTATAAATTACGTGGCATTGCAACACGTGCCGGGTGCAGTTGTATCTTAGAAGGTAAAAAAGGTCTTTCGAGAAAACATGTATCCAACGCTAATACAGCCGTTCTCTATTTTACAGACTGAGTTTTAAAATAGCTGTGGTAGATTCATTGAGTTCTATTTTTAGTATGAAATTGGTTTTTACTTCAGGAAAGTCAGAATCTAGTTAGGTTTGCGACGTTAAAAGTTAATTATAAACCGGCTGTCCTTTTCACATGTGTGAAATGAATTTATGTTTGTACGTGCATCTATGGAATTGGAGTTTCTTCAAATTCAGCTAGTTTTTTATTACACTCATTACGTTCATTCGCTTCATGAATTATTATCTATACTATTATATAAAGCGGAAGAGTTTGTTTGTTTGTTTGTTTGAACGGTCTAATCTCTGGAACTATCTGTCTGATTTGAAAAATATTTATATATATATATATATTTTGCGTATGATAGCCATGTTCTCGAGGAAGGTTTCTTGCTACTGGTGATGGGAGCAGAGCAGTAAGCAAAGACGTGGGTGCAACTGCGAAAATCTAGTTATTTATAAAAGACTATTGTCAACTGCAAATTTTACATCACGACTGGGGACTACCCGTGTCTTAGACAACTGCAAATGACATAGCCTTAGTAGGAACTAAGGCTATGTCATTAAGCAGGAGCTTATTGCAGAGCAGAGCCAGCGTTTTGCGGCTAATAAATAATTTTGTATGTTGTGTGTCATACATGAAAAGGCATTAGTGAAAAGCCATAGAAGTCTAATAATACTTTAATAATATACAAAGCAATATTTTGGATACCGCCAAGTTGTAAGGTACTGAAAAATTTCACTTTTATTTTGGTACAGTATCGCACCAACAACAAAATTTCAGATGAAATAAACTACCTTTATACCTATGACCAGAGCAATATAATTATTTATTGCGTAATATGTAGAAGAACAAAACTATTTTAATATAGCTACGTTCTGTAAAATAGCCAATACCTTGCCGGAAGAAAATAACGGCATGAAACTTCAATGAACGGTAGAATTAGTTTATTTGACCTTGACAATAAGTAAACGCAAACACCGAACCATTGCCTAACACAATCCGAGAAAACAGACTCAATATCTATAAAACGTTATTGTAGGCCAAAACAGAAGCATACCGCATCAAGCATGAGAACTAGTCTCCTCGTGATCGGCCTTTTGGCCATCGTGGCCCTCAGCTCCACCAGGGAGCTGCGGGAAAAACGAGATGCCGATCTCGAGCCTGCCGCGTCTCACCATGGAGGAAAATGGGACAAAGGCGGCGGTCATGAACACCATGAACACCACCACCATGACCACGATGGCGAACACCACAAGGGACACAAGGGACATCATGAACATCACCACGGAAAACACGGTCACAGCCATCATGAAGGCCACAAAGGACACCACGGTGAACACGGTGGGCACAAGAAACATCATCACCATGATGACGGCTACCATCATCATCACCATAAAGGAGAGAAGGGTCACCATGGTCATGGACACGATGAACACGGACATTGGCACAAAGGACATGACACTAAAGGACACCATGGAGTCGAGAAGCACGACGAGTTTAAGAAGGATAAACACTTCCATGATCATCATGGCGAGAAAGGTTTTCATGAACATCATGGCGGTCATCATCATGAGGGCGGACACAAGAAAGGCGGACACTTCCACCATGGGCACAAGCACGGTGGACATCATGAACATCATCATGGCAAAAAAGGACATCATGAACATGGAGGACATCACCACGACCACAAGGGACACCATGGCGATGGTGGCCACCATGAGCACTGGCATGGTCATCATGACCACGGCAAGAAGGGCGGTCATGAGGATCATAAATCTTGGCACCACAAGGGCTAAGTGTTTTATAATTGTACCTGAACTGTTAATTAGTTATACGTTACTACCAATTTTTGTTATGTTTATATTTCAAAGAAATACATTATGTACAAAATATTAAAGCCGAATTTTTCTTTTGATTCATCCGTGAAAGACGCTCACTTTGTATCTACCGCAAATATGACACCTAGGTTTCTGCCACAACCGCCACGCTTGATAGATGAAAACAAAATAATTGCAAGAACATATGTTTGATCTTCTTAAACGTCCAGTGTTGGAACTCTTCACGATTATTATCTAATATTATTATTATATCAAAATGCATTTATTATTCAATTTTTCTTATTAGATAGATTATTTTTAAACGAGATCTAAGTGCAGTAAATATGTACATCGTTAGCTATATTTTGATAATAAACTTATTTCAAACATAAATTGTTTGAAATATTCGGATATTAGCATGAGTAACAGAATATCTATATTTTGATAATAAACTTATTTCAAACAATTTATGTTTGAAATAAGTTTATTATCAAAATATGCTAAAAAATTATTAAAGGTACAAATTTAACAACAGCCAACAAACTGAACTTTCAGCGAGCAGCCTGTTCTGTGCACATAAATGAATTATCTATTTGAAACCAATGATTAAATTTAGTACAGTGAAATTTCAGCTTCATTGTTCCCCCAGGGCAAAGTGAAAATAAACATCAGCATCGAGAACGAGCGTTGCACAATTCTCACATTTTATAAATACAGATAATTGCACTGTTTAAGTTTATAGTGTAAATATCTAATATAAAAAATATGTATGATCGAATTAAGAAACCTCCTCCTTTGATTGAAGTCGGTTAAAAAGAATCAAAATACACATATTTTGGTGTAAATTCTCAAATCATATCATGTCCTGAGTGTCTTATGTATCAATACGTAAATAGGTATTACAGTTTATAATATTTTTCAATTTATGGCAAAACAGCGTGTCCCAAAATTCAACTATAAGCTGGTAACTAGCGTATATGGTCTATAATAAAAAAAAAACAATATTTTTAAAAGTTACATTAACTTTTAAAAAATGATTGTAACTTGACCCTACACCATAATAATATGATGAGATATTAGGGCTACAAATATAAACAAAATATATTACCACATTTTTTTGTATTAGCTTCTTATGTAACATAACTATTAATCGCAGTTCTAAATAGGACAAAAGCATTCGTAGTTTTTAATACAAAAATATTTTTTTTTGTAATTTCAGAATATTTTAACTTTCAATCAACTTTGACATGCTACTGTGTAAGAAAATGTATCAAAGACACTATGACATATTTTTACAAAAGTTAGAGCTAGCTAATCAAGATTCTAAAATGGTACAATACTATGATAACACTTGCAAAAATTCTAAGAATTCTTTAATAAAGACACAAAAATGCCCAGTTTTTGAAAGGCTGATTAACGCAAAAATTAACTAATAGCCTGTTAAGTCTCATGTCAAGTGCCAATTGGGGTGCTAAAAGCATGGATTTTCAGTTTAATTTGATCATCTTGTCAGTTGACATATCTGTTAGATTTGACTAGAGAATCGTATGTTAACCACCTTATTGGGTTTCTGAAACGCTAGTCGTAATCATAGATCATACGTCTGTCAAAAGCTTTGTCAACTAATCGGTGCTTGTCGGCGAATTAACTTATGAATATAATTCTTTATACGTGAAACTAAGTTATTTCTTCGAATTTATATTATCATGGTATATCAAAACATATTTATAATGCAGTATTAATTGTAATATTTGTTTTTCTTTATAAAAATTGTATATTTTGGACATCTTGTTAAATTTAACATTGTTCCCTTTTAGATCACAATTGTCGGTTTCGGATATTAGCATGAGTAACAGAACATCTAGCAGTAATGATGATGAAAGGACGCGAACTTTTACGACGGGAACGTCAGTTTCTCAAAGGCTGGTCAACTCAAAAACTAACTAATCAATCTCATGTCAAATGCCAATTGATTTGACATTCGGTTTGTATTCAAAGAAACCTAATGTCAAATCAAAGTAATCATAGATCAGTTAATTTTGCACTGATTATCGTTTCAGAAACCCGAAATGATTTGACAGCTATGTTAAATTAACAGTCGTGTTAGTTGAACAATGATTTAACAGGCCTTTCAGAAACTGGGTGTAAGTAATATCATTTTTATAATATAATTATAAACTATACTAAATAGCATAGTTTCTGAAAACATTACTTAGTTTCAGTTAAAAAAAAGGGTTTTGGGTTATAGATTTAGATAGAAAACCGTCATTAACATATTTTGAGGTACGAGCGAGATAGGTAAATATACTATCAATTAACAAAAAGCACATCCGAAAACATGAATATTTATGTTTGAAATTAGCTTCCCGCAGCGCGGTTTCATTCGCGTTTTTGGTTACTGCTCTGCTCCCATCGCCAGTACCGTGATTTTACATAGCCTATAACCTTCCTCAAGAACTAGGCTATCATACGCAAGAAGAATTATTCAAATCCGACTGGTAGTTCTAGAGATTCGCGCGTTCAAACAAACAAACTCTTCCGCTTTATATAATAGTATAGATTATTGTAAGACATTCTGCAGTTTCTGTATAACACATCAGCCTGATACCCACTGCAAGGCAAAGGACTCTTTTTATAGAGAGATGTCATGAAAAATTATGCCAAGCTTGCTGAAGGCGAATAGGTAATTTCACACATATTTTGCCAGGTTACCTCGTGATGTTTTTAGTCAATAATGTCTATTGCAAACTTAGAAAGTACATATGAATTTTAATATCTCAGTAGTATTTTAATATTATAATTTCTCATTACATTACGTATTACACCCGAACCACCGACGATGTTGTAATGACCACAAGATAATAAAAGCAGTGTTACTGACCGCAGTTAATATAAGTTACCGTAACTCATAATAAATTTCAATCAATATTTACCTAGCACGAGGGTATTTGACCTTGGCAATAAAGTAAGTGCAAGCACCCAAGCCCGGCTGCAATAGTTTCACAATGCAGATACGAGAAACCCAGAGTCACAGTGTCTATAAAACGTTGTCGAAACAATAATAAGTACCATATCTCATCACGATCTTTCAACGAATACAACAACAATGAGGGCGGCGCTCACTCTGAGCTGTATCGCGGTAACGCTGGTAGCGCTAGCACACGCCAGGACCATGCGAGAGCGACGAGACGCCGACCTCGAGGCCGCCGCCTCCGGACACCACCACGAGAAAGGCGGTGGCAAGGAACACCATCACCACCACCACCACGACCACGGTGGCAAGGGACAGAAAGGCTACAAAGGCCACCATCACCACGAACATGGACACAAAGGTCACCACCACCACGAGGGACACAAGGGACATCACGAGGATCACGGCGGGCACAAGAAGCATCACCACCACGATGACGGCCATTACCATGAACACCACCACGGCGAAAAAGGCGAGAAAGGGCATGGCTTTGAAGAAAAGGGACACTATCACAAAGGTCATTCAACAAAAGGGCACCATGGAGTACACAAGCTAGATGAATTTAAAAAAAATAAACACTTTCATGATAAACATGGAGAATCTGGATTCCATGAGGGATACGGTGGACATCATGAGGAACACGGGCACAAGAAGGGCGGTCACTTTGACCACGGACATAAACATCACGGCCACCATGACCACCATCACGGTAAAAAGGGATTCCATGAAAAAGGAGGACACCACCACGAACATAAGGGACACCACGATGAGGGTAGTCATCACGAACATCACCATCATCACGCAGGACATGGCAAAAAAGGCGGCCATGAGGATCACAAACACTGGGGCTTTAAAAAAGGACATTAAAAAACGTATGCTTAGTTTCGTTAATGTAGAAAATTTATATAGTATTTTACCTATGTACCTCACCGATGTAAATAAACACGAGTTTTTAAGAAAGCGCTGTATTTTATTTACTAATGACAGGTACAAATAAAATTAAGACTGTTCTGGCAACTCCATTACAACAAATCATCACTTCTAGTAGGGTATTAAAAAGTACGGGAAAACAGAAATATTACGACTGAATCCTTAAAATATCTTTATAAACCATCTTCATAAACTTCATCGAGCATTACACGAAAAGAGAGAAGAAAAAAGTGTATAAATTTGTCTAATAAAATAATAATAGCGCATTAAATTTCGTGTATAAATTATACCTACATATATAATTATTACATCTGCATAAACCAATCAATGCACTGTGAATATAAGTACGTAATCGATACACTACTTATAATTTTGTAATAAAACAGTCACCGACATGGTTTCCACGAATCATTTGATATCTTTTTTATTTACTTAAATTATAAAAGTAAATAGTGAAACATTAGATTTTTCTTACATTTACTTGAAGAGTAGTACATCCGGCTAATAATGTTGTGGTGTACTATTTAGTGTACCAACAGCTAAAATGGATGTGAAAATAATACACACCTATGGACTTAATACGTATATTTAAATCTAAACTAATAATTTCATTATAAAGAGAAAGGGTTTGATTTTTTGTATAATATATAATATAATATAATATAATATATAATAATAATATATATATATATTCATCTTTAGAAATTTACAAATAGAACGGGTAACTTGCGCTGTATTTCATTATTAGATATATTTAACATATATTTTTAGTTATTTTCAAAATTTCAATATTTTAAGCGCCTTTGTAAATCTGAATGATGCAATACGTCACTATTGCTATGGTATTTTCTGTAGGCGTTTGTTGTAAGACCGAATTAAACTTTTAATACTTAAGCGAAGCGAGAGCGGACGTCTGGTTGTTATTACGTAATCAGTTATATAATGTAATAAGTTATATAATGTAATCCGTTAGCAGTGTGTGTAAAATTGCCTACCGCGCCCGATGCATGCAGGATTTATGCATACCAGCGATCAAAAGCGAAGTAGACGAATGATATAAGAAGGCTCCGATAAACTTAATACTACTCTTAGATAAACTGATGGAGTAATTTATTATAGTGCATATTATTATGCGTTATGTTAAGTCTACCCGTATTATTGTTTTAGTAGAGGAAGTGAGAATCGTATTAAGTAACAAGCAACAGTTCATTGATAACAAACCATACCTATTTTGTTTAAACTGTCCAACTAACTACACTTTTCCCGTCACATTATTAATGCAGTTTCTATTTGCTGTTTAACGTTTGCTTCATGTGATCACGTTAATCTACAAAAGAACTCCCAATGGGTCTTCATCCATTTTGGTCCATTTACAAATCTTGAAACCGAATTAATAGGAAGAAGATTTTTAAGCAAATAGGTATATATGACAGGTCGATCGAATCAAAGGAACATTTCACAAGCGCCATATCAAACAAATGAACCTTAAATTCCCAGGCTTTGAAAAGGTCTTTCTGCCTTAAATTATTTATCACAAAAGGGTATGCAGCATGATAGGGCAAGCTAAAAATATACATATTTCGGTACTTTCACCACTGGCTATTTAAAATATCATGTAATTTTTTGCATCACTTACCAGCATTGATATTCTTAAGGTCGAACCAAAATGCAAATGTTAGCTATTCATATACCTATTCACTTAAAATACAATATACCTAAACCTGCGACCGCTTGCTTCGTCTTTATGGTCCTTTGCGAATTGTACACTATCTGTTTATAAAAATACTAGGTGTATAAGGCAGTTTATAAATTATAAATGCAGTCGTTCTGGTACAGTCAGATTAGAAGAATGATCAACATTAGTGCTTCGCTTGTTTTAATAGTGACTAAACATGATGATACAGTTATCATGTCAAAAGAATCATTCAAATCTAAATACAAACCAATTCTTTAATTCACTTTATTACAATACCTACTGAAAAAGCTAAAAAGTAACACACTCTAAAAATATAATAATATAAGTGTGTAATAACACAAACTTCTACATGTATGTAGAAATATAATAAAACGAAATAAATTTACTCATGAAACGACGTATTCAAGCATCATATTATAATTTCTAATTGCCAATTAATTATACATTTCGTGAAACACCCATTTGAATAACCTTTAACGGTTTTAAGCATAAAATCAAGCTCCTTTGAAGGTATGAAACAAATAAAACGGTATTGATTAGGAGGATAACTTTGTGGTAACAACTACGCCACTCAAGTTTTCGTAATCATGCTAAGCTAAGCTAGAAAACTGGAAATTTTATTATGCAAGCAGTTATCCTAAGTAATTAATTTACCTAAGTAGCGGCTAAGATTATTGTAAAAGGAATGTTTGATTTGCTCAACTAAGCAAGCTGATAGTTAGATACGGTTCCATTAGTTTTAGTAGTAGACGTTCCTATTTCACACTTACCTGGGCGATAGTAAAAATATATCCCAAAAGATACAAACGTACCATAGATACTAAATACTACACTTAGTTACAAACAGTCACGTAGTCGAGTAAACTTACAGAACACACATGTTACGGTACGGGTACATTTGAGTTCAATATGCTTTGTCCACCGCATAACGTGCGAAGTAAACCACGTTACGCACAAAGTCTTCGGTTAACATCATTTTCTATTATCTAATTCACAAAATTTAAATTCATGTTCCTACATTTCAGTGCATACAATTTCAGATGCCACTATCCTGGTGTCAAATCAACAAATACATTTCACTTGTAGAGAAAGCTTGTATTGGTCGGTGCATTGTTAGAAATAATACTCGATTTGTATTATACAAGACTGGATTTTATTACACATATTACAAGACTAGTGTTACAGCAAGTTAGGCAGACGCCATCTTGACAGACGCGCAAGTTATGTGACATGCACTAGTGACGTTACTTACAACAAGCTGAAAAAAATAATGAACCTAATGAACTGCAGGGACACACACCTGCATTCAAGTACAATGCAAGTGTGTGTAATTTTGTATGTACGTTTAACTATAGGTTTTATAAAACACGTTTCATCTTCATTCAAAATTAGCAGTGGAAGGCAATGGAGGTGGCATTCCAAAACATTGTTCTGGCGAGGGCATGATTCGTCAACATTGTATGAATCTAAGAGAAAATTTACTACTCATAGACCCAAAATTTCGAGTTGTTTTCGGAATAAAGACATTGTGAATTTTGGATAGATAGATCTATAGGTATAAAATGTCACGAATCTGTAAGATCATCATTAAATACGCGGGTGGCAAAAAACCGATGAATAAAGATATCTAAAGACTGCCCAAAGTAGAGATGCCTGAAGACCTATGACAACCAAAAGATAGATAATTCTTACGATAAATGTACTTACAATATTGGTAAAAACATATAATAATAGTACCTGACCGTATCAAATATTACCGCAATAGTGACAATACCTATTATGCATTGTGCTTTTAACGTTCAATAGGCGTTCGAATACAACTCTAGTAAACGCCAGTGCCAGTGCACCGCTTCAAAACGATATTGTTGCCATGTTGGTTCAGCATGTGGTCATTATTCACTTATTTGTCTTGCACAGTATTACAAAGGGGATAGAGGCCATATGTTATACTGAACTATTCCAACTAGCTGTCCCATATTTCTTTCAACAACGGCAATCGATCGTTGATAGGAAACAAATCTATCATTTTAAATTTTTACACAAAGTTCGACGCTAAACTTGAACAATAAACACTAGTAACTTGAAATATGTACTCAACTTTGGCTGTTTTGTATTTTTTTTCCTGGCACCATAACTCATTATAAGTAAGTTTGCGCAGTCCGTAAAAAGTTGAAATAGCATTATAATGTCGTAGCAACCGCTGAAAACAAACGAAAAGTATGAAATAAAACAGCTTATATTTTTGAGTAAACGTTAGAAGATATTTATAACATTTTGAAGGCGGATAACGTCACGTATTCATTTTATTAAACAGACTAATCGTTCCACAGATGGACGCTGGGGCTCATCAACCTGATTTAATTCCTAGATTACTTTCATGATATCCGTGGGAGGTCGGCTTTACAATTGAATGTGTATATATTTAAAATAAGTAAATATCTATTCATTGCTGTATGCTGAGACAATTTATATTATTGATTTTAGCTAGCTCATAAGCATTTTTCATAACAATTTGAATTGCTAAGCGGCATTCGGCCGGGATTATAATAGTAAGTGGTTACCAATTTTAAAAACAAAAAACGATGAAATTGACTTATATTTTGTTTCGGTAATATACCTACCATTATCCATACATATTATATAAGGACTTTGTCCTGACTGATTGACAGCCAACGCACACGAACCGTTGGTCGCAGCGACTTAAAATTTAGAGGGTGTGTTTACGATATCTTAATATATATCGTATATATCTTAATGTCTAGAAGAATACAAAGAAAGAAAGGATTTTTTTTCTTTGTTTTTTAACTATAGAGTTATGAAAATTTGTTTTCAGGTTCTACTATCAAAATAAAAAATAGTCTCGTCAATGTTTTTAACAGGGGTGACTTTAGAAGGGTGAAACTAGGGATAAAACATTGTATGGAAAGATCTTTGTTTTTGAAGGCGACTTTAAATTTGGAGGGTGTGTTAGTCTTAATATCTAGAAGAGTACTAACATAGTGTTTTTAAAAATTCATCCCCTAAGTGTGCCAAAAGGGTTTAAAACGAGTGTATGCAACTTCTTTGTTTCTAATTTAGAGTTTTGAAAATTTTGAAGTCATCGTTGTGCAAATTGGTATTGGGATACTTAAAATGTTGTTCTTAATAGAAGTGGGTTGGTGGGGATGAGATATTAAATAGACCTTTTTTTGTTACTGAAGTTATAGTTGAGAAAAGTTATATTTCAAGTTATAGATCAATAATGGTTTATTTTTGACAGGCATGACTACAGGGTAAGTGAAAATCTTCAGTAATTATTTTAGCTGCTCTGGATAGAAATACGAAAACTATCGCTAACAAAAAAATTAAGTGTTAGAACAGCTATGCCTTGTCCATAGCGGCTCTTAAATATATAAATAATATAAAATGTCTATGGGAAAAGCGAAGCCGTGAGCAAAAGCTAGTTTTATATAAGCAAAAATGAATATTTACAGCTGTTCACCAATGAAAACAATTTAATTGTTTACTATAACCCTAGCCAAGCACCGTAATTTAGACGAGGATACAAGCCCCGGTTTACTTTGTGAAGGTAATCATTACCATCTTTAATTTAACATCTAGTTACACCTATAAATTTACTAAGTATACACATGGTAATGAGCGAACTTAATGTACATATATATTTTTAGAATATATGGAAGCATTTCGAAGTAGGAGGCTTGAGCCAATAGCCCTAGCTGGAAAAACAGTGGCTAGCTATTAATTCCCGACACTACACGTAGTAGGTACGCTGTAAAAATTGTCTCCAGTTGGTATTAAGAATGAACACTGCTGTTAAAGATGAATAGAAAATTAACAATGGTTTCATCGAACATTTTCTTGGAGTATGACAGTCATAAGGGTAGCGGACAATCGAAGGGTAATGGGCGGCTTACGACTGGTCAAGATGGCAAAATTTGAGGAAGGCCTATGTCCAGCAGTACCTAGACGTTATTTGGCTAATATTGTGATGATGATGATAACCATCAATGTTTGGTACGTTTTACGTACGTCGATTTCTATTTGTTGTATGTTAACCTTCAATATAAATGATCGTAATTATAAAAAAGGCTAATGCATGAAGATAATGTAATCGCGTGCTTAAAACCTTTGTGCTTAGTCTGCCTGAACACAAAAGCATATATAGGCATCAATTTAATATTTTTTAGATCCTTAACTTAATTGTCTTTTTTATAGGTACGTACCTATAGATGTTTACAATATTTTATGTTTTTTTATTTTCTAATATAGCTAAGTATGTCATATTACATTCAGAATACTACTACAATTATTTATACCTATAGGTGTACTACATACTACAAAAAATGGTTGGTCGCAGTTACGGGCACACGGGCACAGATTCGTGACATATCAGCTCCTGCTGACTTGGTCAGGATTACGAGTGACAGTGTCTGCACCCATAAATCTAACGGGCGGTGTGACGTCACTAAGCTCCATACTCACTCGTTAATTAGTGTAAAAGCGTTATCAATGGATTACACCCTTGCCCGGCTACTGAATCCCTGTAAATTCTAAAATTGTAGATGAATTTACTGAAATTTTCTTTGTGGTTCTCGGATTAGCACCAGCTAGGGATTTTAAGGGTTTTTAAACAATAACTCTGTAAATCACAAGGAGTTAAATAGGTATTCTTATTAATTTTCGTTTTTTATCTACATTATTATTCACTATAACTGTTTATAGCAATGAAAACGTTCATATAAAATTATTCCACTGAAATACTATACAGTGTTATTAGAGTGCCTGTATTACAAATAACGTTTTCAATACAATTATTTAAGAACTCCCTCTAGCTTAAATCATAATCTTCAAATGACAGTTAACTGATAGAGATCGTCAATGTCCCTATTATTCTTTAAAATATAGTGAACTTAAGAAACTTACTAACTTTAAGTCAGTTTAGAGTATTTGCAGTGAAAATAAATTTATTTTCTACTTTTATTAATACCTGTATACCCATAATATAACCATTATTTATTTACTACATATTACAAACATCCTACAATACATATAAATTGGTTACCATTGTCGTTCGTAGCTTATATCTTTAAAATTGTTTAAACAAAATATTAAGCCAAGCTGGTTGTACGCCGGTAAGCTGTTTTACTTTCCTGACCACTAAAGTCACAGAGCTAAGCTCCACTGCCAGACACAATATTTGGACTTGTGCTACACTCGTCAGCTTAATATTGTGGTGGTGGTTTGTATGAAACTACAAAAATATAGTTACTTTTACATTTTTAAATTTAATAAAAACCTATTAAGTATTAGGTATTTAGAATGTAATGATATTGAAATCTTATTAAATAGTTGAATAATACACGACATATGGCCTAGGTAATTAGTAAACAGCTATCATGTTTCGTCGAGTATCCATTTCGAAAGAGACAGTTAAACATTACGCTTTTTCAATCGTGATATTTTCAGCAAGGATCCGAATTCATTTCGATATTTGTTGCATTACTGTAATGATTATATCACTTACTCACTATATTACCCACACGATGCTCAAAAATAGCCAACATGTATTGGTTCTAGACGACTAAAGCTATAAATCACACACATTGTAGTTGTTTTGTAAAGATCGTCTCAGATTATTGCTACTTAGACGGTGCTTTAACTAAGCCTAAGGTGCCTAAGGCGAGATCGCTATATTGGCTCTTTATAGGTCATAATATACTTATTATAATATCCATTATTCCTATCATGTAATTTTATACTTGATTATAGGAAAGCGTTTTTGTTTCACTTTAAATCAATACGCGAGAAACGAGATGTAAATTAGCCCCGACCGACTAAGGTTCACATGGCCATGTCACACTAGTGTGACGGTTAGGAATAAAAATCCTCACTGTCACATTAGTGTTACAGTTAGGAAGTCACGTTCCTCACCGTTGCTTGATTTATTATGCTGCGGTCTAACGTTCACACCCAGGATGGACTTACCTTCACAGTTTTTCACAGATTTCGACTGCACCGTTGGTCTAGTGGTTAGTGTAACTAACTGCGGTACCGGGCGTCGTGGGTGGTGGCGGAAGGCAAATATTTGTATGATGAACGTTTGTATTTGCCTTCAGTCTAGGTGTTTCCCATGTATTTATAAAAAAAAGTATGTATATGTATAATATTTCAGTTATCTAGTACCCATAACACAAGCTCTGCTTAGCTTGGGACTAGATGACGACGTGTGATAGTAAAAAAAAAAGTTTTGTTTTTGTAGTATGTTGAGCAATTTGTAAATTAGGTAGAATAAAATCCGTACAATATCCTATAATTATTTCTAAAAAAAATTTGTTGATAGACAAATGAATAGTTCGTAAAATAAATAACATCGCGAAACAAATGAACATCGCGAAACAAATGAACATAGCGAAACAAATGAACATCGGTGTCGGTAGACTAATATCCCACGTAACCGTCAAGTTTCTCTAAACGAGGGGCTATGAATATAAGTAACGCATTCCCCTTCAAAAAAAAGTATAAACATCATAGAGGTGTCTGAAAATTACCGAGAGAACTGGTGGTGGTGGTGATGATACTATTATTTTACCATGAAGAAACAAATGATAAAATAGGAGATATACCAGAATATTTTCGCTATGCAATATTTAATGTTACACCGCTACCGTCTCTAAATTTGAAATGTTAATTTAAGGTGATATTGACAGTACGGCATGACAACAAATGAACATAGCGAAACAAATGAACATCGGTGTCGGTAGACTAATATCCCACGTAACCGTCAAGTTTCTCCAAACGAGGGGCTATGAATATAAGTAACGCATTCCCCTTAAAAAAAAAGTATAAACATCATAGAGGTGTCTGAAAATTACCGAGAGAACTGGTGGTGGTGGTGATGATACTATTATTTTACCATGAAGAAACAAATGATAAAATAGGAGATATACCAGAATATTTTCGCTATGCAATATTTAATGTTACACCGCTACCGTCTTTAAATTTGAAATGTTAATTTAAGGTGATATTGACAGTACGGCATGACGGACACAATTACTAATGCACACATAATTATATGCATTCACTATAATAGTCTACGTAATTTTATACTATATTTTGATCTCATATTAACGTCAAGTCCACAGTGGGATCCACTAAAACTTTATGCAGATTTTGAATTTTGAAACGGCCAAGTAAGTGGCTAATATAATAGGAAATTAAGCAAAGAGGTTTAAATTGCACCGGTGTTATGCTAAGGAATGAGATTTCCTATCTTTCACACTGGTGTGACGGTAAGAAAAAAAATTACTTACCGCCACACTGCTATTCAAACTGCAGTGTGAAAGGGTTTTTCCTAACCATCACACCAGTGTGACACATCGGTCTCAAGGTTAGTCGATCGCGAAATTAGTAGATATCGAACCGTTGATTACCTACCCACCTTAAATTATTTAATTAGTCTGCGGAAAGAATAATAAGGTAATAGAAGTAGTAGTAGTAGTAGAAGTATGTAAAGAATGTACATTATTAAGCCATGTATAAATTGTATAAAGCTTTATCAGTGCCTCTCGTGAGATCTTAGGGTGCCGAAAGTGCCATTGTTGAGCATACATACACTATAGGCTTATACAATTTGATGGAAATTGCACATTTTCCTTTATTATGGAAGATCTGAGACGTAGTCAGTTCCTTAAATTTGAAGAAAAATAGCACTTGGAGATCACCAAACGTGATTTCTTTGGAAGTGATTCCAAAAACAATTGTAACTACAGTTAATTCCATCGTAGAAGATGCATATATAGATTATTAAATACATATTATGTATTGACTAATATATTTAGGTACTAGGATACTGATAAATACATCATGTAAATGATGTTTATACATACCTACACTGAATTCAAGACCGCTCGATGTGTGTAAAGTGCTGACAAGTATTATATCTAATTATTGCACTATACATTAATACTCAACAGTTCACTCTATTAAATATCTCCATTATCACCACTGCTGAGCATAAGCCCATCTCCTTAAAGGAAGATATTTGCTTTAGTCACCACGCTTGACCGCTTCGGTCGTCTACGAATCGGGTAGTTGGTAACCGCATGTGGACCGACCATAAGCTTGCCAATAATTTAAATTGAAGTTAAAAAAACGACCATCTTGTAAGTTTCCATTTAAAATCCGAAAGGCCTGGTGGGTGTACCTACGCTTTATCAAGTCATACTTACGGCACTGAATAGGTACAGGCTTTATTGTAGGTATTCCACCCAGAGGAAGTTGCGGGTAGGAGATCTAATTCAAAGCTTGCGTCAATTTTTTTGTAGGCACCAACAATCGTAAGAAGTACAGACGCCTACCTAAAGGTTAGAAAAACTTGTTATAGATTTATTATCATGACTAGCAATGTTATTATTACCGTTGTTACCGTTGTTATCATTAAACGCCTGAAATCTAGGTAGGTATGTATTGGTATTGAAGCGTGACCTCGTTGATTTTAACCTTCTTATATATCTAAAGCATATTTTTTTCAAAGATACGAGTATAACCAACTATTACTATCAATTTGAAAGGAATAAGAATTTGTTTGAAGCTGGATCAATTTTTTTTGTCTGTCAGAATGTGTAAGCAAACCTTCGTACATTTAGGCATCCTAGCTTAACTAGCTTGCCTATGTTTAATATAGAATAAAGAATAGACAGGTACACATCCTTTCAAACCTCGGCACAACAAACTGAAACTCAAAGCATTTATTTCATTTTGATCATAAAATATAATGCTTAACAACGTCAAAATTACATGAAGTAAGGCAATTAACCTACAGCCAGTTCGCTGACGAGGTAGAGACGTGAGAAGGACTGGCAACACCTACCAAAACCACTTTTACCCAAAATGATAATAAACACGGTAAACAATTTTCTTTTGCCTCTAATTCCTAAAACAGGGGTATAATTACATCCGAAGGTTTGGCTGATAAGAGGATAGATAAGGTTTCCTAAATGCAGCCGACATTAGGAAACATAAAATCAAGTCAACTAAAACAAAAAGTTTTACTCCGATAACAAAATGTAAATGTGCAAACTCCTTACCCACTTTCAGTTATTTATGAGGTATTTGGTTGTAAGATAGCTACTGCAAAAACTACTACAAATTGTTCACCTTATAAAAACATAACATTAAAATTTACAAGCACAATAGCCATATAATAACAGCGATGTATAAGCTCTAATAATAAACTAATTAAAGCTGGTTATATTTCATAGTTCTATCGAACTTACGTCCAATTAATAAAAATTGACGATTTTAGGTGACGGTAACATCCCATGTGTTTTTTACCTAATATATACTATTATATTACAGGGCTGTCAAAAGCAAAGCCCGCGGGCTGCATCCGACCCGCAGTGTGTCAACATGTGTTAACAAATTATAGTTCTTAATGGATTTCAAAATGATACATTTCTAACACAATTGAAAAATGATATAAATTACCATGATATAATTTTAATCATTGACCTCTGATAGGTGGTCGAACTTGGCACTATCTATGAAATCAAATTGGCACATTACAATAAATTATCGCATTGATAGCATTTAGACCTATTGTATGTTTGTTTGTATGTTGCGATTTAACTCCAGATCTAGATACGTAACCGATTTAAAATCTCTTTCACCTTTAGAAAGCTGCAAATAGAACGGGTATTGGATAACATATATTTTATTATGTTTAACATATTTTTCAGTCATTTTCAAAATGTCAATATTTTGAGCGCTTTTGTAAATCTGAATGATGCAATACGACACTATTGCAATGATATTTTCCGTAGGCGTTTGTTGTGAGACCGAATGAAACTTTTGATAGCGAAGCGAAGCGAGGTTTCAAGAGTTTACAATAATATTATTACCTTTGTCGTGCTCTCTAACTTAAAACAAGAGAGAGATATGCAATTTATTAAAAAATAAATCAGATAAATTAGTAAGTAAGTGGTATGTAGGTTTTAATTGTTACATAGTAGTTAGTATACATCACTTGAGCATAGCATAGATTGTGATCTCCGATCAAATATCTTTTAAATCAGGCTTTTAGTTTCTGAAATTAGAGCTTCCCTGCAGGTACATTATTATTATAAACTCAGCTTATAATATTTGTGTAGATGTTTATCAAAAAACACGGTCACGCTTAAAGGTAAAATTAGACCTCTTTGAATTTATCTCGTATTCATGCCACCGATACACTCGTATTTCTAGAGCATCGGCACTATTGAACTTTTAGGCACCCATCATTTTAATAATAATAATTATATATATAACAAAACAATATTTATATATTTATTTACCAAAATAATTACAGATAAATTTTCCAATGACAAGTAGGTGTAGGTACACTGCAGTTTTGGTGTAAATTTGAGTGCATTAGAGTTTAGTTTGTTGCAATTGAGGGGTTATTTTCCACACTCGTTTTAATAAAATAAGGGTTTTTCGAAAAAAATTTAAAGTTTTCTATAAACCAACAACTGAGCCGAACAAAAGCGGTGAGAGAGGAACACCAGCCTCGAAATCACGCAAACTGGATGAGGAATCATCCAGGCGCACTGACTGCTGACGTCCTATAAGATAACATGAGACCCATTCCAATGTTTAGGAAGAGATCATAAAGTAGGAGAGGATGGATGGCGTTGGAGAAGTCCACGAGAGTGAGAACAGTGACTTTACCATCCCCATACCTTTCCTCACATCACCGGTCACCTTAAAGAGGGCTGATGTGGTAATGTGACCAGGTCTAAACCCAGATTGTAAAGGGCTAAGCAGATTGCGTTGGTGCACAAATCGTGAGTACAAGCCTCGGAATTGCAGTATGGACATGGGACGAAATTGATAAGCACAGTAGGATTAGGAGATTTTGGATAAAGGAATGACAAAGGCTTTTCGCCACAAGGACGGAAAACTGCATGTGTAAAGTGAGAAATGCGACTAATGTTATCGTAGCCCACAGCATTAGATGTTATGGAAAGTACGGTTTTTTTTATCTCTACCGACGCAACTGGACAAAAAAGGAAAAGTTATTAATATTAGCTAGGGACAGACTAGCTACATTGCCCTTCTTGAGTTCGGCAATCTGTCAAAAATAGATGGTAGGCAGCGTCGGATTTACGATGTCTCCAACCCGAGATGGGAACTTATTAGAGGCGCCTGCGCTCCCTCCTCACCCCAACTCCAATGAGTACGTAGTTAGAGTATACTGTATCTACTCGTTAGAACTTCGGCGTATGATAAGCAAGGGGCGGGTGATCGTCATTCGGCTGCTATGATAAGCAGAGGCGGGCGGACGTCATTCGGCTACTATAACGAGCGGAGGGAGGGCGGTCATTATTGGGCTGATATGATTAGCGGAGAGCTTATCATTCTGATGATATGATGAGCGGCATTATTCGACTGATAAAATGACTGTGGGATAAAATGTGTGGTGTTATAATTTTGGCGCCCTCTGAATTTGGCGCCGGGGTAAGTGCCCCGGTTTGACCCCTCTAGATCCGGCCCTGATGGTAGGTAATTTAATATCAAAACACCTCATCTTCGCATACCAGTCTAAATATAGACAATTAATTATTATTCTTTTCAGTTCCAAAGTGAAATATGGTATAATTCTGAAAAGTTATAATATAAAGTTGAAACAAACGCTTTTATACACACCTGTTACAAGTTTTAAATTACAAGTCAGTATAATATACCCTACATACAGGTGTAGAAGCATGGTAGTGACGGCATTGGGTACAATTAAGTACACTTGGTATATAGCATAAAGCTCCTGTTGGTACCTACTCCATGGTGACGTCTCGATGGCCCATCAATCGTTTATTTCTCTGCAATACGAGGAAATTTATTGTCCTCAAGTAATTCATTCGGTAAAGTACCCGAATGAATCAAACGAAGGTTTGTAATATGAGTAGGTATAGGTACATGTATCGTGTTATGTAATTGAAAAGGGTTAGTACATCCATAATACTATAATAATATAAACAATTTAAAGGTAAAATAACGCAGCATGTAATAGGTAAGTAGGTTGCATTATGTCTTTCTCTGAAGAGGTATGTGGAGCTGAGTTGAATTATATTACATCCACGTTTAGCTAGTTATATTCGGTTATAGGTAATTGAGTATAAGCATATAACTATATTCCAGGAACAATTATGAACCAGCAGTTTTCTTAATTTGTTCCCAACGAGAAATACAAAAAATATCTATCATTTGATTAGTAGGTACTCGATTTTAAAACAAAATCTCAGTGTAGCAGTCGTACTAATGCACGAATGAAGCAGAATAAGCAGTGCAATCACGTTATGATAGTAGTTATGGGTTCTCGGTATTTACAACAATAGCTCAGAAGTAGAATATGTTAAAATAAATATGATATAGGTACTTCGATACCTCACTTAAACTAGCATACGAAGTTAATAGAATAGTCATATTTGCTACGCACTTCTACGAGCCAGCGACGTTCGTATGGCTACGAAATACCTACGATGATACATTGTATATCCAGGTGCCTACTTAAGTAAATAAAATAAATATACCATTAATCTTGAAGTAACATTACAGTGTACAATCTACGACTTACCTACTGCAACAATTAATTAACTGTTATATTATTGCTACGACCAATTCTTGCAGTAAACCGACGAATTATTTTTAACTCATGTGAAAATCGAAGCTACACTGACCGCGCAGTGGTAAAAGGTGAACGGACTACATAAGTGGCTCCCTAAATTTTTATCTTAATTTTTATTAAAATTCGCTTTACTCCGTTTAGGCGCTGAGTGATCTTAGTTTTTTTACAACAAATTCAGGAAATAAGATATGTATAGTAAACCACTAATTTGTGGCAAAGTTTTATCAAATTTTATGATTATGGCCGCGCGGTTTAAATGTACATGATATTTTTAAATTTTATTAAGTATACCTACTTCGTATAAGACAACAAAGTTGCTTTCTGCTCTTCTCCCGTCGCCAGTAGCGTGATGTTACATATTATAATAACCTTCCTCGAGAACTGGGATATCATATTACGCAAAAATATTTTTTTAAATCCTACTGGTAGTTTCACAGATTAGCGCGTTCAAACAAACAAACTCTTCCGCTTTATATAATATTATAGATTACGTAATTAGAATATTTTCACTTGATAAATTTTTTTCCTACTTGAAAAACATGAATCTTTTAAAAAATTTCATCATCATTGGTTTAGCCGAAAGTTCACTGCTTGGCGTATATGAACAGTTTACCTGATTCTCAATTTACCATATATGTATTTTATTCAACAGTTTCTCAACTTACCAGATTCGTTCAAACTGGAATTCAGTAATAGACGCTGTTAATAAACCTGTAGGCGTTATATCTTCTACATACCTACTAACAACACAGTGTTTTATTTGTGAAAAGTTTTAATTTCCATTGTCTATCAATATACCTACGCCCTTATTCTTCTTAAATATAGTTCTGAGGAATTGTTTAGGATGGTGCCAACGGCCACTTTTTATCATCGCACCTCCCGCCATCGGCTGAGAGTTCATCCTCACACCTTAGAACCTCTTAGGTCCCGTACAGTGAGGTTTCAGAGAAACTTTCTCCCTCGTACGATAAGGTTGTGGAATGAGCTCCCCGTCGAGGTTTTCCCGAGAGACTACAACATGGAGTTCTTCAAGAAAGGAGTTAAAAGGTTTTTAACAGGGTCGGCAACGTCCATAGGCTACGGTAACTGCTTACCATCAGGCGGGCCGTATGCTTGTTTGTCACCTTAGTCGTATAAAAAAAATTAAAAAAATATTGTACAACAATTAAAATTTCGAAGAGTCATCTCAACTTTTAAAACACATAGTTTATCTAAAAACAGAGCAACCTTTGTTATTTTCATCAATAGTTTTCAACTTTTCTAGTTTGATAGTTCAGCTGTTGTTGACACGGGGATAAAATTGTTAGTACCTCGGTCATTTTTCGTATAACGGAGGTATATAAAACATAAAATATCTACAAAAGAAGTTGGTACAGCCTGTGAAATTAGCAAATAATTAGATAGACCGCAATCTGTTACCGCTGAATTATACGAATAACGTTCCAGTTGGTACTTTAATTAGTACGTGAGATGTTTATCTATGCAATAATGAAGAAACTCTTACGAATAACCGGTTAACTTACAGCTTGATGTAATACTAGTGTCTTAGATCATAATAATGAAACTTAGTAGGTACCTACTGCTAACCTAACTAACTTTATACATATTTTTAAATACAGTCACAGTCTCGTATTGTTTGTTTGAATTTATGAAGTTACCGATGTCACTTTCTGAAATAACGACTTGCCTTTGATGAGTGGGCAGAGGTATGTTGATTGAGTCTATTGTCATAACGGGCATAACCACTGCTGTTATGTTTTGCTTTCCAGCGTTTTAAGTAAATATCTATCATATATTCATAATATATATAGTCAGGCTTGAGATGTATCTAGTAGGGTATATACTATATCTAACTCTACCTTACAAAAAGCCGATACTAGTATAGTAGGTACCTCTATTATCTTACATGTGGTAGTGGTTTCCAGTAACTACTTCTTATAGAAACATTGTACTGAGACTAGTAGAGATTATGTTTAGTGTATTACGTTAGGTCGAATTCCTCTTATGCGTGATGGCAATGGGCAGTCATTGTACGCCTAGCGAAACCGAGGTTCATGCACGGCACGGCTACAATCAATGGCAATAAGAAAATTATACCAATCCTAAATCACTTCTTACATGTTATCTATATTTTTATTAACAGACCTGATAACAATCGCTGTAGTGACATCAAAACACTATTTATACAATAGTAATGTTGAAATTTGTAACCTCAGACTCACTTTAAATCAATATGAACCAAAATTGCATTTTGAAATGTTACATGTACCTACCTATTGTAGCACTTTGACGTTACGGCTGAAGATTTCATTTACGATATTCATATCATAACCGCGAGACTAGGTACATGTTCACACTCTAACATAATGCATAGAATATTTACGGCGCAAATATTGTTTAGGAACACTTGAATTTATTTTCATTTAATAATAAAACATAATAATATAATGTATGTCGGCACGTTGATTATACATAGCTGTAATAGCAGCGAAGTCGCGAGCTCCTGAGTGGTGGTTAGCTACTTAATTAGTTTAAAAGCATAGGTGCTTAAATAAAACCCACAATTTCGCACTCACTCCGCGTATAAAATATAAATTTAACGACGTACCTAAAGTACCTAAGTACCACATGATATAACATCTTCAGCCGGTAAATAGAGTCTACTATTTCGACAGAAATGATGATGATGATGATGTATGGTGTTCACATAAAAAGTCATCAAAAACAAAAGCTTATTATATTTCATTGATTTAAATATTTATTTAATGACTTAAGTCTTAAAATAAAAAAATAATAATTTAATATTTTAATTACCTATCATTTAAAACCGTGTCAAAACCATCGCAGCGTCGATTGCACGGTCTTGAAATATATTACAGTTCCCAAATAAATAAAAACATAGTTACTAGCGTCTTCCGTCAAATGTATAGTCTCGTAGAACAATATGCAACCATGTTGTTTAATGTCCTTTCTTGTATCCGTATTTCTTATGATGGGCATGGTCTCCTTTATTGCCATGGTCGTGATGATGTTTGTAGTGTTCATCATGTCCGCCCTTCTCATCGTGCCCCTTATGTTCGTGATGATGACCGCCCTTCTCATGGAAACCTTTCTCGCCGTGTTCATGCGCGTGGTGATCGCCGTGATGATGACCTTTCTTGTAGTGACCGCCCTTCTTATGTCCATGCTCCTCGTGGAATCCTCCGTGTTTCTCTTCGTGGCCTGAGTCTCCCTCTTCGTCAAAGAATGTTTTATCCTTTTTAAATTCGTCTAGTTTATGTATTTCGTGGTGTCCTTTCGTCGAATGACCCTTGTTGTAGTGTCCCTTTTCTTCGTATTTATGACCTTTTTCGCCCTTTTCACCCTTATGATGTTCATCATAGTGACCATCCGCATGATGGTGCTCCTTCTTATGTCCACCATGGTCGTCGTATTCACCCTTGTGCTGTTCTTTGTCATGGTGTCCCTTTTCTCCCTTCTCGTGATGATGGTGGCCCTTGTAACCCTTTACACCTTTCTCATCATGCTCGTTATGATGGTCAGCGTGGTGTTCCTTGCCGCCACCTTTTTTGTATTCATGACTTTGAGGAGCTTCTTTCTTATGACCGGTCGCAGCAGGTTCTTGGTCCTTGGCGTCAATCTCATCTTTAGTACTTCCTGGTCTTCTTTTAGGCAAACGTCGCGTTTGTACAACTGCCAATATCATTAAAAAACCTAAGATTAACACAACCCTCATGTTGCGGGACACTATATTACAGGGTTCTGCTACAGTCTACTCTACTCTAAATATTGGCAACATCAATGATGGTGCAGCAGTTTTATATAAGGAATTGTGTAAGCTGTGCTAATCGACGCGTCGCGCGACAGTCTCAGTGGCGCGAGTTGCGGCAAGCGCTCGCCGGGAGATGACATTGTATATAAAACAACCCTATATTTTAATTTTAATTTTACAAACCTCAATTTAGGTCCTGAGCAATTTAAAACGAACAACTTGATACAGTAAGTGCAACAGTTTAACTTAAACAATGATTTAACATGGTACGAATAGCAACTAGTTATTCGCATTGTTGATTGTTGATAACATATAATAGTAAGTAATAAGAAATAATGTCCAATCTCATTAACTAGAATACTATTTAACGACAACAATAGAGCGTTAAGCTTGACCTACATTTTATTAGGTGTTAAGTAAACACCTATATTAAGAAGGATTAAAAACATCAATTTCAAATTCGAAAACGCAAAACATACTTAATTAATTATTTCAGGGCAATTTACAAAAAGTCTCGTTTCAACGAATTACAAATACAAATTAAATTAACTTGATGCAAATAAATGCGAGCAAATTAAAGCAGTAGGTATCCTTTATTATGGGGTATTCGATCCGGTGGTTCACCGCCAGCCTCAAGACTGAACCACTTGTTGCTCTGATACTGTTAAACCATATGACGACAGGATAAATCTATATAACACTGTGATTATACTAGCTAGAAACATCATACTAATCTGTGAGCAAAATACAACTGAAACTAAACTCATTCGTGAGGACCATACTCATAATGGCAAAGTGCCAAGAGCTAACTGCATTTCTTGTCACTTTCAACCGACGACGTACAATATCGTGCAAAGTGGAAAATGATTATCATAGGCTTTGGAGTTTTATTTTATTATTAAACGAAGACTATCTGCGTATTGTTGGTATTTCATTGCGCTTTCATTTAATCGATCTGTGACTTCATCCGCCTGGATCTAAGGCTACAATCACACATTTTTATTGTGTATCATCTTGAACCTTGGTGTAGGTAAGTTGTTTTGACAGCAGTTTAATAACATAATACCATTATGCTAGTCTAAAAAGCTCGCGAGTGGATATCTGAATCCTAGAATGACTACGACTTAATCTACTTATCTACTATCAGCTCATTTGGCTTGTCCCAACAAAAACATTTATTTCACTTTGTGTTTAAGGCAACCTTTGTGAAAATGATAAAATATTTTGTCTGAAAATGACATATCAAGAAATTATGCAAATTTCGTGGTAAAAGATGTACCTATCATTAGACGCGGGAAGTGACGAGACCACCGCCCACTAGCGAAGTAGGAATATAGAAAATTAGAACAATACAACTGGGTACTAGGTACATAAGTAATATAGTAATATGTAACTCCCAAACACATTGTTTTTTTTAATACATAAAATCGTTATTGTTACTTACATAAAAACCTTTTACAAACATTTTAAGCCCACCAAACTGCATTACAGTTGGTACTTATATCGGCGAGATTAGCACTCTTTTAACTAAAAAACTAAAATACATAAAATACAAACATTTATGAAATAACTAATATCGATACCTAATTACATAAAAAAATAAATAAGCAATGTACAGGACAAACTGAAAATATATACCTACAATAGGGTTGCTATCCGTGCACCCACTACATTAAACGTATATACATACTCAGGTATTCATTTCCTTTAAAATAAAGCTTTGCTTGCTTCTATATGTATATATGTGTGGTACAAAATATAAGAATGACACATTCCTTAATAGTAACCTAGTACCTATTCGATGTATGTCTGAATTAGGACAGTCTATACTAGTTATTTAATTATGATATAATTGTGTTAATGGCATAGCAACAATTCTTTAAAAATATCTAATGCTGCATGCAAAAATTAAATCTGCGGGTCAAGACGGCCAGTCTCCACGTCAATTAACTGACATTGAACTATAAAAAATCCTTCGATCCACAAACCTTCATAGATTACTCATAAAGCCTTAATTAAAATCCATTAACCTATAAAATAGAAAATCGATTAACCTTGACCTGTAGAACTTGCAAAAACATTGTGTTGTGTTACTCTTGTTTTTCTTTGAACGTAGGTAACCAATAACGCAAATAGAACTTTGTGTCCACGTTAAGTGTGCAGCAAACCGTGAAGCGACGAAAACTGGTGATACGTGCCATTTAAAACACCTACTACTCTTTATGTTCAAATAATAATTAAACTACAAATTTTAATTGTTTGATCCTCTTAAGCACAGGATTGAGAATTTGTGTAAGTAGGTACCTACCTACTTTCTAAGTTATCTTCGAATAACATCGCAATCCGCAAAAGATCCGAAAGGTCGAAGTACCTACTCCTCTGACCTATCAAGAACTGGCCAAATGTAAGATAAAAAAGTAATTTATCGATACGAAATGAACCTGATGTCTCTACCAAGACCAAGATTGTTTTATCTAGAGTTTTCTTTATTTGTACTCTTGAACTTACTGCCGGTGACAAGCTATTGAGAAATTCTATCAATTTCAACCGCTGCAAGTGTTTTCTATAGAAACGGTTGATTGCAACCACGACTAATTCGTTGGACAGCAAAATGTAGGCCAATCTCGGGCAGCGCTCTAGTTTCTCAACGCTGAGTTACTTATCTCGTCGGGAGCCGTTGCCAACGAAACAACGCCAACTATTTTATGTAACTTTGTTGTCGAAACGTGCAACGAAATTGATAAGTTTGTTTTTGTACCTGCGACAAATTGCAATGTATTTTTTTAAATTAAATTAGTAATAGAATCGAATTGCATTATGTATGCAATTTTAGCAATTGTGGCAGCAATGGGCGACAAAAAGACTAAAGTTCATTATAAAATGTTTAATAAAAACAATGAATCACAGTCAACAAAACTTAACACTTATCAAAGCTTAATTAGATAAAACTAAACAGCGGCTTAATTATTTCACATCGATATTTAAGACAGTCTTAGCGGAACAGTTTAATGTCCCTTCTTGTGACCCCAGTGCTTGTGGTCTTCGTGACCACCCTTCTTTCCATGATCATGGTGGTGATGATGATGCTCATGATGACCGCCTTCATCATGGTGACCCTTATGGTCATGGTGATGTCCTCCCTTCTCGTGGTGACCCTTCTTGCCGTGTTCATGGTGATGGTGTCCACCGTGCTTGTGTCCTTTGTGGAAATCGCCTCCTTTCTTGTGTCCATGTTCTTCATGATGTCCGCCGTGGTGCTCGTGATGGCCGCCGTCATGATGGTGGTCATGGAAGTGCTTTTCCTTCTTGAATTCGTCATGTTTATGAACACCGTGGTGTCCCTTAGTAGAATGGCCCTTGTGGTAGTGTCCTTCCTCATGGTGTCCATGACCTTTGTGGCCCTTTTCGCCATGATGATGTTCGTGATGATGTCCATCGTCGTGATGATGATGCTTCTTGTGACCACCATGTTCGTCATGGTGTCCTTTATGACCTTCATGGTGGTGATGGCCCTTTTTGCCATGTTCATGATGGTGATGTCCCTTGTATCCCTTATGGCCCTTCTCACCGTGGTCATGGTGATGATGGGCATGGTGGTCGTGGCCGCCACCCTTATCCCACTTGCCTCCATGGTGGCTAGCGGCAACCTCGAGGTCTGCATCGCGCTTTGCACGTGTAGTACCGCAACTAACGTACGCAAACGCGGCTAGCGCTATGCAACACACCAATAAACTCCTCATGATTAAACTCTAGTGTACTGATGTGGCCAAAGCAGTTGACTGATGTCTGAATTCGCGAGTGTTAAGTTTTTATACTGGTGGCCCGTTTTGTTGTCGTTTTATGAAAATTGTGTAAAGCACCAAGGTTGCAGCTTTGTGGCGAAGTCGCAGAACGGGAGCGTTGCGCAGTGCTACCCGGTGGTCGGTGTCTCAACATGAAAATCGAAGCCAAACTAGCAAAAAGTATGAATATTCATAACAAAAACAACAATACTTACTACTTACTGTTTTCTTTAGTTTTCGTGAATACATTGGGTGAACAGTTGCATTGACAGCAATTGGGAGTAATCACAATTTAGAAGGTGTTAGCGTGTTTAAAAATATTTAATCTTAAACGAAGAGGCTTATGTATTTGTAAATGTGTTTATTGTAATCATAGCAAACTGATTACGGTTTCTATCCCTAACCTAGTAGACAAGTTACAGCATTTAGGAATTCGGGGAAATCAACTTGAATTATTCCGTGATTATTTGACGAAAGAACCCAGTCTGTAAAAATAGATGACCACGTGAGTAGTGATTTACCTGCGACTCATGGCGTACCCCAGGGTAGTATTTTAGGGCCAACGCCTTCCTAGTTTATATTTATAAGTTCACGCTTAATATGAATAACTATTAAATTATTACCTACGCAGATGATACAACCCTTTCATGGCGACACTTAGGATGAAGTTTTTAATACAGAGCAATAAGGATTTAATTTAGTCACAAAATAGCATGCTTTAAATCATCTTCCACTTAATACAGAGAAAACAAAGTATATTCCTTTCTCAATTACTTATAAACTGTCTGTGATAGTGTCACTGTCATAGTGATGGTGAATTGTGTTCCTGTCCTGCCCTATCTGCTGTAGAATCTATAAAATATTTAGGTGTTATTTTTGACAAAAGCTTTAACTTTAAAAGTCATATTAATAACGTTTCAAATGAGAGTTAGGAAACTAATATATATATTTAAAAGCTTAAGCACTATGCCAGTCTTAATACAATATAATATACATTTGTATACTTTCTTATGTCAGGCAGTTATTAGGTACTTACATATTGTATCAGTTGTTGAGGTGTTGTTGCAAAAATGCTTAATAAAATTTGTCTTTTTATGCCGAAGCATCACCCTACTACAGATCTTCATAAAGAGTGTCAAGTACTAACTGTACGTCAATTTTTTGTACTTACAGACTAGGATCCGTGGGGTCGGTAATTGATCACTCTTATATTATTTTCGTTCTTTTTTACAGTCTTATTGAGGCAGCATACGGGCAACCAAATGTGTTTCTAACTACAAATGTTATTTACGTTATTGTTTTGAATAACGATAAGATCGCGAGTGGGCGCTGATGCTTAAATTACAAGATATTTAATTATCTTAGCTTAGGTATTAGATGTAAACTTGAAGGTGCAAACAAACCTTTTTTCTAGCTTTCCGCGGCGCGGTTTCACCAGCGTCTTTGCTTACTGCTCCGCTCCCGTCGCCAGTAGCGTGATGTTACATAGCCTATAACCTTACTCGAGAACTGGGCTATCATAATTTTTTTAAATCCAACTGGCAGTTCAAGAAAATAGCGCGTTCAAACAAACTCTTCCGCCTTATATATAATAGTATAGATTACCGGCAATCGTGAAATCTATATTTTGCAATGAATTTGAATGCGGTTTTTACTGTTAGATTACGGGTTACTCAGGGAAGTTTAGGTATATAATACATCGTACCAACTATAGGAGACGAGTAGCAGCGATAATAGCAAACCAAGCAGGAAACGAGCAACAACTTTTAATACCGATGCAAAACGAGGCGGGGCGCTAGTATAAAATATATTAATAAATAATTTAATAATTTTTCAAGTACCAATGCAGCGTTTCAGTGATTAAGAAAGTACTTTCCTAATTTGTATCTAACATTACTGGCATTACGTAATTTACATAACATTAGTGATTCTTTTTATCTTCGATTACCACTATCACTTGTAGATTGTTTAAAAGGCTAAGCATCTTGAATACGTTTTTCATCTACTGTTCTTCTTTAATAAGGTCCCTGGGGAAGTACTGTACTAGCAGCAGAACTTTACTGTTTTCTTGTTGTCAAGGTGACGCAAGTGGTGCTCACTAATTAATAATCCCATAGGCAGAGTTGCTTTAAAACTGACTTGTTTATGTTTATTTGGCTCTATATAATAAAAAAACTAACGACACAAGCCATATCAAAGTTGATTGCGGAGGGCTAATGTTCGTATGAAATGATGATTATGTTGAAGAGCGTCCAATATTTCCGCTGACTTTCTTTATTTTCTCAAATTTCACACCTATATCATTAATGTATTACATGTATACATAGTTGTTAGGTAAAATAAAACACTTGGTTAATTTTTGCTTAATTTATTGATACAATCCTCAACAACAATTACATGAGCATTACATGATGCCATATGGTTCATAATTTTAATCTAAATATCTATTAAATTTAAACTAACATATATTTTAATTCGTAAATTACTTTTAATAATAATAAATCACAATATATACCAACTTTTAGTTGACAAAATTATTTAACTAAAGGAACATATCTAAATATCTTTCATAGAAACGCATAATTAGTGTTTCACACCCTACAGTTATAATTTTTTATGTTATAATTTCAGTCCTAATGATGGTATCACGTGCACACGTTACAACTGTAAAGGTCTCGGTCTGTCTCTTGGCTCGACATTGTGTCGCTGTGCTCTGCTCCGTCCCGTGACAACGGTACCTCAGTCGTTACACGTAACATAAGTTGATTACCGAAAAGTTTGCATTTGCACTTATTTTTTATTACACTAAAGTTTTTATTGTATAAAGTTTGTTAAATATTTCCAAAGCAAATTCTTTTTAACAAATTTTTTGACATACTAATACAAGTAATTTATGATGGAAGCACAAACTCAAAAATATATTACAGATAAATATTACAAACTCTTTACTGCTGGTAGTACATAACAATTATCAATATCTCTACAATATAGTTGGAACAATCTGCATATCAGAAAATAAAAGTATATATCACAACTGCATACACAAACATTTGTCTAACATTATTTAATTGAAACCCTACATGCCTAGTCTTTTATTAATATTTATCTCAAACGCACTCTAATTACAATATTTAAACAAATTTTAATTTACACTTTTTGGGTAGTGATTATTAGCTTTATTTATTTAAGTGAAGTCGAGTTCGAGTAAAAATTACTTATTCTATAAGATGTTAAAGCAATATCCAAAAATACAATATTTTATGGATACTATAGTTGATTACGATACTTGTTTATGTCAAGGTTTAAAATAATGCCATAAATTTGGAGCGACAAGTAGGTAAGCAGTCTCTTTCAAAATTACACCACTCTATGTAGTGTTTTAAACCGATTTAGTATTATTAAATACGCGATATTATTAAAAATAAAATATATTTTTTCTTTAAAAGCCATAGGCGAATATTATGATTTGCGACACATTTCTTCAGATATTGTAAGCATAACAAGCAAATGTCTTGAAAAAATATGTTTCAAGAGATCAGTTTAAAATCATGAGCTGTCGTACAATATAATTATATGTAAACTATGTTAAAAATAACTGCAACTCCTTAAATAAGGTACTCTCTGATAGGTCTTTTGTATACTTTTAATGAGCACTATCATTCAAACTTTGCTTAGCTGTCCAGGGTCAAGGCTAGATGTTGAATAAATTGATTATTATAAAGATAATTATTATTATATTAAACTAAATCCCTTTATTGGTAGGCGACAATACGCGAGTAACATGAGTATACAAGTTATTCTCAACATACATACGCCCAGCACTAGCCAATAGCTTGTGGACAGCTACAAGGGTGCACTTAGTTGAGATGGAATCCACGTTCGTTGGTCGCAGCGAGTAGCCTTTCTCGCAGAACTTCTTTACACGAATACTCTGGCAACTTCAAGTAGTGAACACACGTATTTACAGACGGGTACGATCCATCACCCGCGTCAACCTGCAAATAACAAATACACATATAGGTAACATATATGGCAAGTGGTAGCATGCAAGCAACAAGGTGATTGTTTTGCAGTGCTGATTTATACCTGCGTTTCACTAATTGTTTAATATAAAGTGCGCTTGTTGTCAAACACTACTGAATTTTAGAGTTGACACAGAACATTTTGATAGAAAAACTAATACATACTTTATACTTCGTGATCAAAGGCCGTAGGAACCTTCAGGTAAAAAAAAAATTGTTTAAAAATTTAACTGCATAATTGTGTCAACCTTCATCAAAATTATTGAAAATCGCATTGGTGGGACGCTAAACCAACATTAGCCCTAGCTTCTCTACTATTTAATCTTTTACACACACTCAACCAGATCATAGAAAAGCGCCTATACATAGTTTTTGTAGACTACTACTAAAGCTTTTGACAGCATCACCCATTCTGCAATAGAAAAAGCACTCCATAACCAAAATATTAATCCCACATATATTAAATTAATTAAATCAATCTACAGCCATAGAACAGCAGGCATAAAACTCCAATCTTCAGGCTAGTCATTCTGTATCAAAAGGGGAGTTAAACAGGGAGACCCGTTATCTCCAAAACTTTCGTCGATGGAAGAAGACTCACAAATCGTCGCTTCACCGAAGATATAGTTCTTTTCTCGTCCTCAGCACCAGAACTTCAGCAAATGCTTCAACATCTCAGCTCCGCGAGTCTTCAGATTGGGCTTCAAATGAATCGATCAAAAACTAAGGTAATGACTAATAGCACGAAACACTATGTCGACAAGTATCTATCTGGGCCAGTTAGTCTCTTTCTGTAGCAGGCAGGATAAAGAAGTTCAAAAGCGCATTGAAGCCACCTGAAAGAGCTTCTGGTCTATGAAGCAGCTATTGAAGCAGAATCTTTCACTTGAACTAAAGCGGTAATTCGTCGACATGTGTATACTGCCATGTGCCATGTGCATCTTAACTTACGGTGCCCAGACGTGACAATCAAAAGTCAAAACTAAAGATTTGCCAACGAGCTATGAATCGCAGTACTTTACACCGAAACACCGCACTACGTTCCTAAACACGCATTGCTGACGTGGGGTAAAATCTGCCAGCCTCAAATGGGACTGGGCCTGACATGTTTGCTGTATGCACCCTGCAGGGGGGGGGGGGGGCTCGTGTAACGACGAATTGTGTCGCAAGAAGGTCAACGCAACGTGGACGGCACACAAGGAGATGGCGTGACGATTTAGATTCGTTTCGGGGAGACTGGCAAGACAACATTAGAAATAGAGGAAATTGGAAACTTTTGGGAGAGGTCTTTTCCAGCAGTGGGACACCTCTATATATTATGATAACAAAAAAAATGTGGATCATACTGAAGAAATTTAAGACAGGCCAAAAAATGTTGCCTTGTTTTAAAAAACCATTTACAACAGAACCACATAATTATATTATTATTGTATTCTAGTGCCTAAAATAAGGAGAAAAAATATGTAATAGTTAAAATATACCTTTCGCACTACAGTGAGCCTGGGGTGCAAGTTAGCAAGTCCCCCTGGTGGTAGACTACTGCATCCAGTCGCAAACTGTAGGAACGCTTTCCGTTCTCGAAGCGACATCTCCACTAGCACGTCCACGAGTCGTAGGAATCCAGGGCTGTAATATCACAATACATTATAAAATAATGATGGCTTTCTGATGCAGGTTATAGTATTTTTTAGATTTTAATTTTTTTTTGTCAACCTGGTCTCCATCACTAGTAAATACAATAAAGCAAAACAGACATTGACAACATTGCGGATCATTTACGTCGCTCACAAGTTCTATTGTAAAATATTTTAATTTAAAACGAGCAGTATTTATAAAAAGACAAGTTTATAGGTAAAAAAGAGCCACTAGGGTATTATAACATGAGAGTGACCTGTCGCGCGTGTAGCCGAGCTTGGGCTCGGTGTACTGCAGCAGGTGGTCGCGCGTCCACACGGGCCCGCGCTCGCCGCACAGCAGCAGGCGCAGCTCGGCGGCGCTGAACGCGCGCAGGCGGCGCGCCGGGAACACGGCGCCGAACCCGCGCCGGAACGCCGCGCTCTGCCGCCGCACGCCCTCGCGCACCATCCAGCGCGCGCTCGCCTCCGCGTACGCGCGCGCGTTGTGTCCGCCCACCTGCGCACGGACGGTTTACGTGATATGACTTAAACTTGACTGAACGTCGCAATTTTGTGTCAGGTTTTGTGGTTTTCAATTTTTATCATATATGCGGAGCTTAAATGACATGAAACATGTTAGCAGAACATATTTTTAGAATATAGCTCCGATTAAATGATAAAAATTGAAAACCACAAAATACAACACTAAATTGTGACATTCAGTGGACCGACATGTTTCACATGTTGAGCCTCGTACCTCAATGTTTTCGCCGCTGTCGCAGAGCGGCTGCACGGCGACGGCGACATCAGCGTGCGGCGCGACGTGCGTCATGGTGAGCGCCAACTGCTCGAACGTGGCGCCCTCCACGGTCAGCTCTGCGATCTGTCGCTCACGCTCCTCCGGCTCTAAGCTTTGGTCTCGAGATATTTTATCGTAAGCCTCCGCCGCTATTAACACATTCTGCAAAAACCTAAAACACGACCGAATTCAATATTAAAGCAATTGGATATTGACATTTATCGATTTATAGAAATAATAAAAGTAAATCATACCTATGTCTAATAGGATCGATTTCTTCGAGGCAATCGTTAGTGAGTTCTTCCCCGCACATAATACGTAGAAAAGGTTCTGATAGCGGTAAATCTACGAGACGACCGTCTTGCAAAACCTATAAAAAAATCAATATTATTACAAATTCTCAAGTAACATAATATTCATGAATGTGAATACATTTTTTTGTAATTGTTGTACCTTAGCTAAAAATACACCCAGGAACCAGAAATATTTGCAAACTTTATCACAGATGGGAGAGTCCTGGGGTAGCGGTGCTGGGAAGAGACCACCAGCACGAGTGACGTAATAGCCGGGAGGTTTTTCTATAACAAAAAAAAATACTATTTAGTTATCAATCACACAAAAACATCACAATCATAAAGGTAATTTTTTATGCTTTTTAAATGTATATTCATACAACTTGGCTAATAGTACTAGCTTTTGTTGAGAACAACAGTGATGCATTTTATCCACGCTCATCCATGTAGAGGACATTCTCATGACCGGACAAGGTGGCGAAACTTCGAGGATACCTGTGTCGAGCAGTGGACGTTTTTCGGTTGATATGATGATGATTTGAGGCACTAAAAGACCACTCAACTCAGGATATTAAATCAGAGATAATACTTTAGCTGAAAACATTGTGTTGTTATTAAATGTTGCTTGCACTATACCTAGCGGCAACACGAGGTGGTGAGGCGCGCTGTCGTCATCAGTGGGGTGCGTCAGATCATTGAGCCACATCGCGAGATCGGCGCGCTGAAGCTCGGCCGCAACCAACGCGTAGAACTCTAGTGTAGGGCCCAAACCCGTACCTTCTTCTCCGGCGAATTCTACCTCTAAGACGGATTTGCGGCCTGCGTGCACGCGCATCACCTGACATAAAACTTAATATTAATAATGGTTATTCAACCTTGGATTTTTGTTCCAAACCAGTAAAGTCCTATTGTAGCAATTCCCGTTATGTGACTATTAATTCATACTATAAAAACTGAAATTAAGCACTCATTACTACTTTGTCATAGCTTGGCAAATGTGTTAGTGACACTGCCACGGTCTACGGGCGACGAGGCACGTGAGGCAGCGGGGGTCGGTTGATGTTTATTGGTAGTAAGTAGGTATAGTTTTATTATAATATTCTAATTGGTTTACGTCTCCCGCCACCCGCGCGGACCCTGGAGTGTCGCCAACGAATTTGCCAACCATAGAATACGAATGTCAAACTCAAAAATAAACATAATTTTAGAACTCAAAAACATTCAGTAATATAATATAAAATCACACCTGCATAGCAGACCGTAGCAAGTCGGGCTGACGTGGTATCCGTACACGCTCATGACGTAACCGACCCATACGGAACTCTGTTGCTTCTAATTCCGCTCGTCTAGGCGACACCGTGTTACCAGACCTGGAACAACAACACAGAAATTAGTAGTAATTTCTGAACATATTTAAAAACTTGTTTATTAAACTCAGAAAACAAACCTTTGTCTATCGAGCGCACGATCTCTCTGAGCTTGTAGCCAGACGATAGTCCGAGAAGTGCCGAACGCAGTACACGCGAAGAACATTTGGCGTGTTTCTAGAGGGAATAAGAATGGACACCAGTCGTTCAACTGTTGACACCTGAAAATATTTAAAATACGTAAGTACAGATTACTTTTTTCAATTTACATAACTGGTAAACAAAGACACAACTCTCTAAATAACAGTTAAATAAGATAGTAAGTAGTTACCGCAGTTTATGGATAAGGCTATGTTCTTATATTTCAGAAATAATTTAAAGAAAACACACAATTAAGTTATTGTGCCAAATATGATAATTGGACTAACCGTGCCTTCATTTTCAGAAATATATGCAAAATAGTATTAATATTCCTTCAATAAAATCACCGTCAAACTGTTTTTTCCTATGTCCTTCTGTATACTAAATTCTATCTTTTGTTGTGTGTCAATAAACTTTTTCTATCCTACGCTGTGACTAAATTCATGTGCCTTCAAAAATACAATGTTTCGTTCGCAATTTGGACTTTCTTTCTTCCAAAACACATACGCTTGCCAACATATACTCACATATAGCAACCAAATAAAACACGTACCATAGCGGCGTGGCGGCGGCGGCGAGCGTGAGCGGCTCCTGTAACTGCTGGTGCAGCTTGTTGGTGAGCTTGGTGGACACGAACGCGTCGGGCGCCAGGGCGGGCGCGGCCGCGCGCAGGCGCCGCAGCACGCGCACGCAGCACGTGGCCGTGGCGCCCTCCGCGCCCTCTGCGCCGGCGATACCGCGCTCTACGGAACGAACTTTGTTCACTTTTTTGTTTTATGTATTTTTGTAAATTTTATGAATCATATAGTATAGTGATATATATTTTTAATAGTAATTACGCTTTGTTTGAACGAGAACCTGCAATAAAGTTGCAACATAAAACGTAAAAATTGGTATAAGTCTTTTCTTTAATCATCAATTAAAATTACTAATAATCAAAAATCTATTCTATTATTAATCAAGGAAAGTATATAACTAATGTTTATTGTATCTAATTTAGTTAAATATATTCGTATTAATGTGAGATTTAGGACTCCGAAATTGACTCTGCAAGAATTTTTCTGTAAACTAGATGTGGGAGATTGATCACCACAAAGCAAGTAAAGGCGATTTTGGAAATGTGTTCTATTAAAGAACAAGACGAACAATTGGACTTTCTCTTCCATGCATTTAACAGCTACAAAGCATTATCTAATATGGTAAATTAGGTGCTCAAAAACTAAAAATTTCGCATAAAAACGTGAAATGACTCTTAAATAAATAAATAAAATAATTAATTGATATTATTGTAGTACCGACTTATTACATTATAAGTTGTAAATATAAAGTTGGAAAATGGTTCGTCTTTGATCTAGACACGTGGGTACGGGTTTGGTCAAATTCCCTAAATGCCTGTTTACTTGTATGTCTGTTTCTTGTCTATTTACTTGTATGCCTTTTTCTCCGAATGTCTGTTCCCCGAACGTCTCGTAGTTTACCTATACTCTGCACATTATAACTAGTTTAAAGTTGGAGTGGGTTCTCGTGACATATTTAATTCTGTGTAAACGTATACGGCTAAACAATACAGTTTAGCCGAGTCGAGCGCAGTGACGTGACGTGACGTGACATTTTGATTGATAGTAATATTGGACATTCGAGGAATTGGACATCTGGAGAATTGGACGAAATAGTCAGACTGGACATTTAGGGAATTGAACCAAAGCTTGTCAAACAAAGGTCTTTAATTTTATATCACACTGATATGCTTACAGTCAAATCAATGATCTTTATAAACTAACGAACATAGATAAACTACGATATTAATAAAATACATAAAGAGAAATTACCTGGATCACACGGCTCATCATCTTCGCTATCGCTAGACGAAGCAAATGTTTCCATACCCTCGATTTCTTTGTACGTCAATCTAGACAAATATCGCCACATTAAAATCATATCATACGTAAATAAATCAACACACTACATCCAAATGACAAGTATACTAACGTATATGTAGTATCCCGGTGCGTATCGTGCGCTGGCAGACGTGCATTCAACGCTAAAACAGCGCGATACAACGTCCATGAAGGTCTCTCTAGGGCGAGCGATGCGCCCGCCGCACTCAACACTAAGCGTAAAGCCGGCAAGCGACCATTGCTAGCCGTAGGAACAGCATTGGCTGTAGTATTAGCGCTTGCAGTATTTGCAGTATTGGCTGTATTGATAGGGTTAGCAGCGTTTGCAGAAATAGCAGCATTCGCAGTGTTTATAGCATTTGTAGTGTTTGCAGTACTTGTGCTAGTAACACTACCAGTCTTCTCAGCAGCATCCTCGCCGTCTGATGATTCGTTTAGCGGGATCTCGAGATCTGAAATAGTTATATAATAAGGTCGAAATTTTATCAGACATATTTTATTTGCGGCATGTAATCGGCATAAACAGTGCTTGATGAGTTTACACCACACTATGTATGCGGTCACGCTTCAAGCATGTCAAACTGGCTTACAATCTACATAAAGCACTAGCCAATTTTTAAACGTTCTAATAGCAAGTGTATACAGTACTTGTTAACACATTCTAATAGAAAATGCTAGTGCCACTTGCATTCCACTGTTTCTTTACTTACCCACAGTTTGATTGAGATTTGTCCTTCCTGGCCTTGGGTCGAAAGCGGGAATAAGTGCAGAGAACTGTCGTTTCAGAACAAAGTCTTCATCCCACGGTTTTCGCTGGCGACCCTGACCGCTGCCGGTACTACCGCGTACTGCTTCTAAAGCTTCTTCCTCCATTAACGACAAGAGATTCCGCGAAACCTGCCAATTAATTCAGCAAATTTCATACGCAAATTTAAGATGAATGCATGCGGCAAATCTCAAGGTTCTAATATGCAGAAATATTATGTTAAAAGTTTCCTTGACTATACATTCATTATACAGAGTGTATACGACGGTATGATATTAAATGCAATTACGTATAGTATGTGACATTATAAAGCGAGACAAAAAAAAACAACTAAATATCTTCAATAGTTTAGGCACAGGACTACTTTTTTAATTTCTTTATTTCTAAACACTCTGTAAGTACGTCAAACGGTCACTGACTTAGGTCATAATCCACGGCAAAAGATAAACGTTGGCGCACATTACAGGTCAGTGAACTTGTCATGATAAATGGTGTATTACTTTGTTACTACTTGTTTATTTTGTTAGAAAATTTTAAATTTTGGCTTTTCGTCAAATTGTTTTTGTGATTATTTGAAATCATTATACTGACTAGTAACAGCTGCCTTTTCATTTAATATCATACCGTCGTATACACTCTGTATAAAATTTGAAGATAGTTTTTTAGGCATTTATTTATAACGTAGCGCTATAAAAGGTTTCTTTAAAAAACTATTCCGCTAGTTCGAAACATCGAATATAATAGATTATTATGCCTTTTTAGGCAGAGATGCGTATAGCCGTCAGATCTTATTTCAAATGATTTTAAGGAATCGTGTTTACATAATATTTGAATTATATGCAAAGTAAATATGAAAAACATAATGTTGAATTCAAGTCTAATTACCGAAAACATACTCACTACCTCCTGGTATGTGGGTTCGTTTTCCTTGTCACTGTCGAGTGCGTCATCTGCCTCGTCGTCATCTTCTAGTTCAGTGAGTAATGTCGGCGCGCGGCAAGATTCAAGGAAATCTTCTAAAGACACCTGAAAATGGAAATTGACGACGACCTGACGAAATTGGCATTTAACATTCCAATTACATCAGCCGTTTTGATTTCCCTATATGGAATTTCATAAATTCTAATGTATAAAAGAAATCTAACCGAAGTGGCAGCTGACGTAAGTAGAATAAGTCATCGGTGATATATTATATTATGTCCTGCTAACAATTTAGAATTAGGTGAAAGCTGTATAAAAAGTAAGTAACCATAATGCTTACAGTTATGTTACTACGAAAAAAAAAATGTGTCGTTAGAAAAACAGTCTTATTTACACGTCCCTATGATTAGTATTCGCAGACGAGAATCTTACCTTGCCGTAACACAGTCGTGTTGACTAGCTCGGGAGGTAAAGAACTTTATTCGTGTATACCGTCAATTTAAAAAAAATAATTTACTTTGTTGAAAGTATTATTGGTTCATATAGATTTCTTGATTTACTTTGTATACTACTCACGAAATGTTATTTGTTTTATATTTAGTGTTATAATTTGTTATAGCTGTACCAGTTACTAACGATTTTAGTATATAAGTAAGTATTGCCGGTGTACCTACTGTGTATCTCATTTTATACCAATAAATTCTATTCTATTCTATTCTATTCTAAAAAACCACAACACATGTTTCTAATGTTTTATTTGCATATAAATAGAACTGTAAACGCAATGGTTACTTTTTATACAACTTTCACCTAATTCTAAAATGGTAGCAGAACATGTTTTTAAATATAGCTCCGATTAAATGATAAAATTGATAACCACGAAATATGTCACTAAATTGCGACGTTGCTACTCATAAGGTGTAAACGTTCATTATATATTCGAATCCTTGCACGGATCATAATCACAATTTTAGTCGAAAGACTGTCCAATGCTTGACGTAGGCCTCTCCTAAATTTGGCCGCCTTGATCGATCGTGAGCCGCCCTCATCCATCGGTTCACCTTGTGAGAAGTCTACCCACGCTACGTCTTATAGTTCGTGGTCGCCACTTCAGACCTTGTATGCATGTGATGGATTAATTAACAATGAACTTCGGCTTTATGAGAAGTCTAATAAAAAATATATGCAAATAAAGGTTGATTCTTACCTGTTCACTTTCACTGGATGTAGAAGTGAGAGAGAGAGTGAGACCGTTTTGTGCATTAGGAGCTAGCGAGGGATAACTTTGCGCAGCTGACAATAACCCTCCAGGGAAGTTGCTTGACAAGGCTAGACGGACCAAACTGAAAGTGAACGTAGATTTCATGTTATTGAACAAAATAAAAGATGACACATATTGCACTAAAATTAACTTTAATTTACTTGTGCGTAAAACAAAAACTACAATACAAACATTAAGTTATTTGTGACGCCCTATATTCGACCCTGTCGTCAAATCTGATAATCATTACAATAATAGCAACAAGCTTGTTCCCTTTACAAACATATATTACTGAGCACAAAGTATAGACTGTCCTTCTTCAAACGAGGTTTAAAGAGAGCATTAATATCACGGTAGGCAGCGGCTTCGCAGAGCCCCTGGCATTGCAGAAGTCTATGAGCGACAGTTACCACTTACCATCAGGTGGGCTGTTGGCTCGTCTGCCACTGTAGGGAATAAAAAAAAAAAAAGACTTTCCAAAACAAACGTTTGCAAACTGCCATAATTTTCGGACTGGTATTCAATACCAGCCCGAAAATTATGGCAGTTTTTAGTTTTTAAGTTTTTTAGTTTTTATTTTTGGAATACGTGTAGTCCATCAAATGTTCCTTTATTAGTTTACTAAACATATTAACTATATTCCGTATTAAAAATGTGTTTTTTATACTGACCTAGGAAATAGACTTGATGAGTGGTTGGTCCGCGGTGCACGTTGCGGATTGTTCCCGCGGCCTGCGCCCGAACCGCGCCCCACTCCCAGGCTTTCTAATAACCGCGCTGCACCCTGCTTACACAAACATTATTTTTTTAATAAATATTCTTTGATATTCATCTTTTATAAAAAATACACACCTAACAATGTCTAGAGATATTATATTATCATAACTGAGGTTAGTTATATAATACAACTTAAAAACTTTTTACAGAATAGCGTGCGTGCATATAAAATACCTTGATCACCTCTTTCAAACTAAAAAAATAAAGGTGTATACTTACTAAAATAAATGAATGCGCTATATTTCGAATTATGCTATCGAAAAGTTAATTTTATTTGCAACTGACCTGCGCAGTTTTTGTAAATTAAATGCGTTTGCGCATTTATGATTCGATAATTTCAAATAAGTGTTCAATATCTAAATACCTGTTGCGTTAAGTCAGGTTCGCTAGCACTCATTGCTCCCGAGCCGCCAGACTGATTGTCCTTCTTATGATCGCCATACTGAGCTTCCGCACCATCGTTTTCCTCACACTGAAAACAATAACATTTATACTATTACGAACGACCGATACTTTGACCCAAACGGCAGATATATTGTACCGATTTTTTAATAAAACTTATAGAGACTTTCTTTAGTACTGGAGTGGCCTACAATAAAATTTTAAGTAGACGTTGGACCATAGTTTCGTAGATTTCAAACCGTGCAGTAAAGGCTGGCGCATACTATGGCCGCACCGCAGAGCATTGGAATATTGCGTCAAAGCACATATAAGTCGTAATGTAGCAGTGCGTTGCGATGCGGCCAGTGCGGCTCGCCTGTAGAGTGCGATAGTTCATAAAAAATATACTAAAGTGATGTAAGAGGATTTTTATTATACGATGCGATGCGGTGCGGTCCGCCGTAATATGCGCGAGCCTTAGAAAGGATTTATGCTACTACGAGTACGACTTCTGGAACTTCTTTTTTTAACACCGGTTAAGCTGTAACCACTATTATTATCTGATTAGTGCGATGTTACGTGGATAGTCCAGATTTTCTCAGTATATCCGTCATCGTTTGTCGACGTATAGATAAACTCGGAAAGTACAACTAGGGGTTAAACTACATCTGGCAGCACAGTACCGCACTTTCTTATGCTTTTATCCGAGCGAGAAAGAACGACATACAGCACGTGGTATCGTAAATACTGACTGAGTGCTGTCGCATTTTGTCGCTCTATCTCGCTGTAGTAAATGACGATTCCGAGTGACAATAAAATGGAAGCATAGAAAAGTGCGTCAACTCAACGCGTTCAACTCACGTAATTACTACTCAGGACTACCTGAGTACTGACTCAACATTAGCGTAAAGCCTCGAGAATCGAAACCGGGAATCCTTCCTAACGATTAGCTAGTACGATATGAGATAATACAGAAGTACAAATAAAGTAATATAATGGGGTATGGCGGTCGCAGAGCGGTGCGCGGTACCTGTATGTGCAAGCGCTGCGGGGTGTCGGCGGCGGGGCGAAGGGCGCGCAAGAGCGCGGGCGGCGCCGCGCGCAGTGACGCGGAGCGCAGCGCGTTGGCGCTGTTGCGCACCGACGTGCGCCGCGCCTGTGCAATAGCGCGCGTCAGCCTCCCCGCAACACGCACGCACACCGCCCCATACCGACCCAACCCTACACTACGCTGCACAAGTACCGTGCTTAATGTCTACGTTTATAAACATTACTTATACGTTTATGTAGGCAACTCTAATCAGCAGATTTAACCTTTGCGCGCACGCGCGTTCTAGACCGCCCGCGCCTACGCGAGTCGCGGCGCTGCTAGCGCGGTTGGGAACATAGTGAGACACGAAGCGCGCGCGTTGCGAGCTTGTTTGTTTTAGTTGTAAGCATGTTGTGGTATTTGTGTTACATGAGCTTAGCGGATATTAAACTTTTGTTAGGTATCCATGTTTTGTCTAGTCCAGAAGTGATGGTTTCAATTGCCATCGTGACAAATCGGTAGCACATTGTGTCACACTATGGCATTTATCGATATTTTTTACGCCCCGTATTAAAATTTAAAAGATACACATGCATTGCTAAAAATTTGCTGGTTTTAATTGATTGACATAAATAATATCATGCATAAATTAACAAAAAGTTTAACTCAAGACCCATTTAGAAAACGTTTAGCTCAAATACAATTGTAAAGTATCGATCAAATGCAAAGTAAGTGATGATGTTGATAAAGAATGTTTAGAAAATAACAAGTGTAATTTTACTGCACTGACCTCTTGGCTATTAGCTTCTGGTACTGGTTCTTTGGCTGGATAAGGTTTAGTGATATCAGTTATACTTGTTGGCCCCATCTCCATATTGGTGAATGAAGTATTGCCCAAATCTGTCATACAATTATTGCTCTCTGCTCCAAGTGTTAGCGATTCTACAATTGTTGCAAGATCTAAAACGAAAATGGTCAAAACAGTGTCTAATATTTCAAAATGAGGTGCATTTTAAGTTATTATTAATTCGATTGTTACCCGTATTGATATGATGTGTGGAATTGTTGATGGCAGAAAGGTCAGTGGCGTGTGTCCGAGGTCTCGACATGTTACTTGCCATTTCTTCACTTGATATGTTATCCGCTGATGATGCTTGTTCGGTAGACGCCACCGACACCTTATGATAACATAGCATTATGTCAATAAAATAAACACGAATAATAATATATTGTACATGTAGTTTTAAGATGTTGTTTTAGGTACATATTACATTATACTATGTACTAGAAATTAACTTAAAAGTCCATTTCATTTTTCTAATCTTTTATAATAATAATGCCCGCGCGTAAAATGTTTTTAATTATGTAACTCGGGAACCAGACCGATTTTCAAAAAAGTATTGTATGTCCGTCTCCGGCACCTAATCTATGTATCTATCTGTGCACACACACACACACACACGCACGCACGCACGCACATGCACACGCACACGCACACGCCCACGCCCACGCCCACGCCCACGCCCACGCCCACGCCCACGCCCACGCCCACGCCCACGCCCACGCACACGCACACGCACACGCACACGCACACGCACACGCACACGCACACGCACACGCACACGCACACGCACTCGCACACGCACACGCACACGCACACGCACACGCACACGCACACGCACACGCACACGCATACAATGAAACATTATTTTGGTAAAATCTATATATATAAAAATGACGTCTCTGGCACCAAATTTAGGTACTTACATTTTCGCGCGGGCGAAGCCGCAGGGCGCAGCTAGTCTATTTATATAAAAATGAATCCCTATTTCCCTTGGTCATGGCATCACGGGCGAACGGCTAGATAAATTTCGTTAATTCTTTTTTTGTTGTGTTTTTTATTGTCTGGAGAAGGTTCTTATGAAAGAAAAACTAAGAAAATTGCGCAGTGATTTTTTTTTACTACATTAGCCTTCCAAAGTGACTCCACCCCGCCTGATGGTAAGCAGTCAGTAGAATCTAGAAGTGGTGGCCACCATACCATCTTCTTAAACTGCTGGTATGGTGGCCTCCACAATAGCGGCTGGGAATGGGGTTAGGGGAAGGGAACGAGGGAGGTGAGGAAAGAGGAAAGGGGGAAATTGGGCCTCCGGCGCTCTTACTCACCGAGCGAAACGCAGTAGTACGGATACTACTACTTTTAAGTCGATGTTCTATGAGAGGGTAGTACTTCCGGTCCGGCCCATTCATGCTGAAACCAGCGTGGATCTACTACGTGATTTAGAAAGTTTAAGAATACTTAATCACCATATTAAATTAAAACTTCTAAACCGATTTCGATGAAAATCGGTATGTAGATAGATTTGGTTTCGGGACATAGGCTACTTTTTATCCCGAAAATCGCTTGATTCCCGAGTTACATTAATTAAACACATAGCAATTTTCGCGCGGGCGAAGCCGCAGGGCGCAGCTAGTTAAATATAATAATAATAAAGATACCTGATGATCAACAGCTGTTGCATCAGGTAGACTCGGTGTGGAGTGACTCTTACGACCCTGCTTGGCTTCACCGCCGGTCGCACCACCGCTCACGACTTTCAGATCAAATTTGCCCTCAGCTCCCATGCGGTAAGAGTTGCGTCCGCCGTGATCCCACCTAAATAAACGGTAACATTAAAAGCGAGCAAAAAGAACTTTATCACTCGCACGTCTACGAGCACGGGCACGATTTATTTTACTGACAACAAGATAAGGACATATTGGAAATCATTGTTTATTAGCAAGAATATAGCACAATAAAGCTAGCTGGTCCTTTCGTATCAGGGTGCTCTAAAAGCAAAACGCCATGTAAGTAAGACGTCCTAAAAGTCAAATGACCTATGAGCAAAACGTTCTAATAGCAAAATAACCTAGTAGCGAAAGGTCTTAGTGTCAAGACGATATTTCGGCAAAACGTTGTCACAGACAGAGTTACACTTAATAACAAAAAAAGATATTTATTATAAAGGAGCTGACCCGACAGATGTTGTCCTATCCAAATTTAAATAAATAATTTGCAAGTAGCTACTCGTTAATGAGTATGTTTAAAAATACTGTTGAATAATAGTGAAAACAACGTGTTGCTGAATGATTAATAAGCTCGAAATGGCCCAGTGGATAAGGGATCCGTAAACATGAGGTAGTAGGTTCAAATCCGGGCAAGTATCAATGTGATTTTCAAATCGTATGTACTTCCTATGTTTATCTTGGATATTTCTGACTGACGGTTAAAATAAACATCGGGAGGAAACCTGGATTTAAAAGCCTCAAATTGCCAATCCGCCTTGAGCGAGCGTGGTGATTATGGAAGGCATGAGTATTAAGCTTATGCCTTCCATAATTTTTATTTATAATGTAAATAATTAAAATAATAAAATTAATTTTAAAAATTCGCTATCTTAATCCCGTTTTGTTTACGTATTCGCGAAATATCCCTATATATATACCCTCTGAAATGAGTTAAGCGTAATAATATATCCAATTCCCTATTTTCATGTGTCAAGCTTATGAGTGCACTCGTATTGGGTTTTTATCTGTAATGATATTGTAAATACTTTTTCAATAAATAAAATAAATAAAATAAAAATAAGCTGGATTGTACTGAAAATACATTATGTCAAAATATCTTCTTGACACTAGGACCTTTCGCTACTAGGTCGTTTTGCTATTAGGACGTTTTGCTCATAGGTCGTTTTTATTTTTACGACGTTTACTTACATGGCATTTTGCTTTTAGACTACTCTGATACGAAAAAGCGTCGGTAACTCCGAAATCTGTACGATAAGCACTAGCTGCCCCGATTTGAGTGAAAGTTTACTGGTAAGATTTTCTTGTGTCCTATCTTCTAAATCTAAATTGTGGCTTTTGTAATTAGTGAATCCCGTGCACATACCTAACATCGACCCATCCATTGTGCAGATCGGAGGTGACAGTCCCGAGCGCGGGGTGCGGTCCGTCCTGGTCGCGCCACTTCCAGTCCGGGCCGCGCAGCACGCGCGCGCCCGCGCACACCGCGCGAGCGCCGCGCGCCCAGCGCCGAGCGCGCGCGCTGCCCGCGCTGCCCGCGCCGCCCGCGCCACCCGCGCCCGCCGCACTGCCGCCCGTGCTCGCGCAGGTGTTGCCGTTAGCGCTGCCGCATTGACGAGGCGCGCTCTCGCACACGTTTATTACCTACGTAGACAGTTCATGCATAATAATAAAAATATCTATAAGTCATACTTTCTTAAAAATTACAAAATATGTGCTTAAAACAATTATATGACCGCAAAATTAACATACACCCTCAGTCCAAAATTATTGCGACGACATGCAAGGAATACTGTAAATCGATAAGAAACTCCAGGTGCGTAAAACAAAATCTAACTTATGTAGTCTTATTTATGCACAAAAAGCCTTTCTGAACATCCAGTCCGTTCACCAAAATACCTGTTCCCAAAACATCCGTTCTTAAAATAACGGTTTCTCGTAACAACTGCTTGCAAAAGTGCCAATTTCTCATAGTATACATAATATGCCAAAAGATCCGTTTCTCATGACACCCGTATGCCCAAGACTCGATTGTCAAACCATCCGTACATCAAAACATACATTACAATCCGTTTCTTGTGACACCCGTAAGAAAATCCTAATTTATCTTTTGACAAAAACAATATACAAATTTGTGAGTATTTTCAGAAATATATTGCATATTTATTGTTTTTTGTGGCTTTCTTTTGGGCCGATACAACGTAGATAATATCATTCCTTTCGGAAAATCCATTTACCAAAGGATCCGTTCCCAAAACATCTTCCCTTTAAAATAACAGTTTCTTTAAATTACCGTATGTCAAAAGACCCGTTTATGCCAATGTAAATAAGTAATAAATCAATATGATTGAATCTCAAAAGGACCCAAAGCGAAATTGATTAAATGCCAAATTCATCCCGCATCTCCAATTTTTGAATTCTAAATGTTATCTTATGTTTTTGAAAAATTGAATACTATCCATTTTGCAGTCTACTTCACACTAAATTACAAAAAAAAACATGACATTTGAAATCTGAAAATACAAATGTCATCAGGTAATAAGTGGACAGTATAAAGTTTTACCTATAATATGGAAGTGATATTGTAAAGAGGTTATTTATATTAATACACATATCTCGGAAACGGGTGTTTTGGGAAATGGATATCAAGCCAAACGCATCTTATAGGCTAAATACATTTTGGGAAACGGATTATTAATAAAACGGCAGTGACGGGAACGGTCGCTTTGGGATCAGTTCTTTTTGAAAAACTGATATCAAACAAAATGAATCTTTTGGGAAAAGTACATTGTGTAAAACTCATATATCGGAAAACTAATTATTAAAGAAACGGTGGTGACTGAAACGGAGGTTTTAGGAACGAGTCTTATGGTAAACGGGCAGGATGTGCTGAAAGAAAAAAAACTATCCGTCATATAATACGGGGTGTCACATTTACTTCATCATAATATCAGCCCAAAGACGTCCACTGCCAGACATAGACCTTCCCCAATTTTCGCCACCTTGGCCGGTCGTGAGTCGTCCCCATCTATCGGTTGCCCGCCACTCTTATAAGGTTGTCGGTCCACCTTGTGAGGGGTCAGCCCACGCTGCGTTTTCTGGTTCGTGGTCGCCATTCTAGAACCTTTCTGCCCCAACGGCCGTCAGTTCTTCGAGCTGTGTCCTGCTCGCTGCCTCTTCAGAAAAGCAACTATGCCATATCGGTTATCTTGGTTCGCCTGCGGATTCCTTCGTTTCTCAAACGATCGCGCAGTGAGACGCCTAACATAGCCCGCTCCATCGCTTCTGAGAGACTTTGAGCCTTCTGATAAGACCCATGGTTAACGACCACGTCCCTGCTCCGTATTTCATCACTGGCAACACACACTGGTCAAAGACCTTGGTCTTGAGACCCTGCGGTAGAGCGGACGACACATTTACTTACCTTGCCATAAACTTCAAGACCGGAAAGTGACAAATAATGGCTTTGCCCGCTCGCATTTTTGCCATTTTGTTGAATACGCAGATACCGGTAAGCGGCATCGGCACGTATACGCCATGTAGCGGTACTACCAGGCTCTTGTAAAGCCTGTTCATCACTGTGAGCCAGCAAAGTACTCCATGTTACACCATCAGTGGACATCTGGAAAAATAAACATGCGATTAACTCTCAAAATAGGCAATAAAAGAAAATTTTACTGAATTATACACAGTAAGTATGAATACTTACTTGGAATAGCCAGTTTCTAAGAGCAGATTGTCCATATCCTCTGGCATGACGAAGCGTGTAAGCCGAGGGTACTATATTTAATCCTAGATCTACAGCTATAAAAGCTCGTCTGTCGTCATTTGTGTGTACATTGAGCGGCTCTGGTGACCTCGACAAGGCATCTTCAGCGCGCCCGTAGGGCAACTGCCTCCCATCAGAAGACCAAACGCTAACCAATCCGTGAGCGCCAGGATTAACCCACTCACATGTACCTCCATTACTTCCAATAAAATATAGAACTCCATTTTCGTCGAAATCGTGCTAAAAAAACATTAATATTCATTTAACAAACAAAAACGTAATTATTTATACTAGAAAATAAGGCCTGATAGCTTCATACACCTGTCTCACAAATACGACGTTATTAGTAAACGAAAAGTACCAGTTAAAAGTAATAATACACATAATATTGGACATTCTTCATGTTTATATTTTGAATTTTATATTTTTATTTTAGACTCATTATCATGTCGTTCAAGCCGTGTTCGGCGACGGCGACTCCTAAAATGTTTATTCCGGGTCGTAATTGTGATGGGCTCTAATGTGGCTGGCAAAACCGAACTTCGACTTAAAGGTTCGGTCACATGGCGTACAATAAAGCTGGCCAGCCGAGTTCAGTGTATAATTGTAGGAGGGCTTTGGTCGAATCTTCCGTATTTGGCGCTTTGCTTCGATATCTTCTACACGCTTGCTTTCGTATGAGTCCACTCTTTTGTGAACAGTGTTGCGCCATTCCGGTCTCTGACGAGTCTCTACTAGGGACTCTGTCGAGAGACTATACTAGGGTCATCGAGCATTGCACTGAGCTCCTCCACGGTCTCAGCCATGACCACGATATCGTCCGCGAATCGAAGGTGAGTGATGTACTCGCCGTTTATGTTGATGCCAAGTCCATTCCAGGTCAGAAGCTTGAACACGTCTTTCAGTGCAGCGGTGAACAGTTTCGTAGATATAACATCTCCCTGTCGTACTCCTCGCTGCAACTGGATAGGTCTTGAGCTCTGACCATTAATTCGTACTGACATGGTGGCGTTTTCATACAAACACTTCAGCACTTCGATATATCGATAGTCAATATGGCACCGATGGAGAGACTGCAGCACGGCCCTGGTCTCGATCGAATCAAAGGCTTTTTCATAGTCCACAAACGCTAAGCATAGGTGCCCGTTATACTCTGTGGACTTATGTATAACTTGCCGCAGCGTATGTATTTGGTCTATGGTACTAAAACCTTTTCGGAAACCAGCTTGTTCGGAAGGCTGGAAGTCGTCGAATCTCTATGCGAGACGATTAGTGGACTCTCGAGAAGAGCTTGTAGACGTGACTCAGGAGTGTGATAGGTCTGTAATTCTTCAGAACGGTTTTATTGCCCTTCTTGAAGAACAGCTCCACCACACCCCTGTGCTATGCCTGTGGCGTTTTTCCCTCGAGGAGGACGGCACTAAAGAGCCTCTGAAGGGCCTTCAAGACAGGATTTCCGCCTGCCTTCAGTAGCTCGGCTGTGATTCCATCCTCACCTTGGGCCTTGTTGTTCTTGAATCTCGCACAGGCTGACGTCCGAGATGTTTTCGGTGTAATGTCGAGTTAACCTAGCTCTTGGATCTGATGCTAGGGAGCTAACAGGTGCATGTTGTGTCGTGTATAACTGTCCGTAGAACCTCTCGACCTCCTCTAAAACCTCTGGCTTAGACGAGATGAGCCTGCCGTCCCCAGTCTTCAGCTTGAAAAGTCGGCTCTGCCCAACAGACCGATCTCGTGCGAACACTTTCAAGCCTTTGTTACGCTCTATTAACTTGTGCTAGGGAGCTAACAGGTGCATGTTGTGTCGTGTATAACTGTCCGTAGAACCTCTCGACCTCCTCTAAAACCTCTGGCTTAGACGAGATGAGCCTGCCGTCCCCAGTCTTCAGCTTGACAAGTCGGCTCTACCCGACAGACCGATCTCGTGCGAACACTTTCAAGCCTTTGTTACGCTCTATGAACTTGTGCTAGGGAGCTAACAGGTGCATGTTGTGTCGTGTATAACTGTCCGTAGAACCTCTCGACCTCCTCTAAAACCTCTGGCTTAGACGAGATGAGCCTGCCGTCCCCAGTCTTCAGCTTGACAAGTCGGCTCTGCCCAACAGACCGATCTCGTGCGAACACTTTCAAGCCTTTGTTACGCTCTATAGCCTCTTTAACACGTTGTGTGTTAAATTGGCGAAGGTCGCGAGTCAAAGACTTGGAGATTCGTCTGTTAAGCCGCCGATAGTCACTAGCTTCCTCTGGGGACCGCAGTACCATCCTGCGCCTTTCGTCTATAAGTTTGAGGGTCTGGTCGGTGATATTTCTCGGTCCTTTACTGCGGTGGGCTTTAAACATGTTAGACCCTACCGAACGGACAGTTTCTGAACCTGTTGCTGTATTCGTAAACGTCTACGCAATCGCCGAGGCTTTCGAAGCGGTTAGGAAGTTCGAGTTGGAAGCTCTCGGAGCTTTAAATTTGAATCGGTGCATGTCGGAGCGCAGACTTCATCAGTCGAGACCGGTCCAGCTTAGGGTTGATATTTAATGTGCCTTTACCATCCGATGATCGCTTCCGGTTTTCACCGCATTGATAACTGAGACATCATTAAATATTTGCCGCCTGGTCGACGTGATGAAGTCAATATCATTTTTTGGGACACCATCAAGACTAATCCAGGTCCATTTGCGGCTATCGCGCTTCTTGAAGAAGGAGTTCATCATAACGAGGCCCTCCTTCTCCATGAAGTCAGCCAGCATTTGGTCTCGGGGATTCCTGGATCCAAATCTAAACTGCCCCACTCTCAACTCGTTCCCGCTTCGTCTACCCAGCTTCGCGTTGAAGTCCCCCATGACAACAGTGTATTGGGTCCTAGAGGCATGTATAACTCTGGAAATGTCCTGATACATAGCCTCGACGTCATCGTCGGGGTATGTCGAAGTGGAAGCATAAACCTGTATGACCTTCAGCGAATACCGTTTGGTGATTCTGAGTATAAGGTATGCTACCCTCGTCGACACACTCTCGATTTTCACCACGTTGTTCACGAGGGACTTGTGGACGCTAAACCCAACTCCACCTTGGGATAGCTGGTCGCCCTCCCGGAAATAGAGCAGGTTACCGGACTAAAGGGTTATCGTATCCTCCCCCTGTCTTCGGACTTCTGACAATCCCACTATGTCCCATCGTAGCCTGCTCAATTCTTCCTCCAGTTGAACAATCTTCTCGTCATTCCGCAGTGCGCTTGTATGTTGCCAGGGCCAAAGGTCGTCGGTTTGGGTAGCCTGGCCGCACCCGGGGATTCTTCGCACCCCCGCAGCCAGGAACAGCGGGATGACCGGGAACTGAGGGCAATTTCTTCTGGTGTAGCTCCATTTGGGGGATGTTGCCATAATCGCCACGCTTGGCAGGCGGGTTAGCGATCGCAGTGGTGGTAGCTTTATCACAGGACGCAGCTGCCCGTCCTGTGTTGGGCTGATTTTTCTACCACTCGTTTTCGTAACGGTTTAACCGCCGTTATTCGGTAGACTGATGTACTGACATAATTTTGTCCTTAGTCGACTTGTACGACACCCACGGACAGAGAGGGTTGGGACCATTCTTGCCCGGCCACCACGCGGGACTACTACTTTGTTTTGATAGCGCTGTCAAAATAGAAGACCTTTTACCAAAGTGGCGCCAATTGATGGCGAAAACTTTTCTAAACACTCTCATTCAACGTGAGTAATGAGAGTTTTCTAAAATGCCACCCACGAGGTGGGAACACGAGGCGTGAGATCTAGGCACCTGTCAAAGCGCTTCATTTGAAATTTTTGATTTGATTGATTTGATTGATTTGATCGATTGGACCGATTTGATCGATTTGATTATATTATTATTGTTAAATATTATTATTGATGTCAAACTGTGAATGAATTACTAATATTGATTTTGAATTATTGCGAATGGAAGACCGTTCACCTAAGTAGCGCCAACGGGTGGCGAAAAATTTTCTAAAAACCCTCATTGTTTGGAATGTCTTCTCTGTAAGAGAGGATATTTTGCTCTTCAGTAGTACCTAAAATTACTAGCATTCTGCGGCGCGGTTTCACCCGCGTCTTTGCTTACTGCTCTGCTCCCGTCGCCAGTAGCGTGATGTTACTTAGACTATAACCTTCCCCGAGAATTGGGCTATCACACGCAAAAAGAGTTATTCAAATCCGACAGGTAGATCCAGAGATTAGCGCGTTCACACACACAAACAAACTCTTCCGCTTTATATAAGTATAGATAAGCAAAACCTTACATCGTAAGAAAAAACAATGGGTGCTTCAGTCTTGATCTTTTGTACAAAGTTGAATGTGGTTCTTTCCATGTCATACCACTGGCGGGCAACAGATTTAGCGAGGAATCGTTCGAGCTGTCGAACTGTAGTTAATGCCTCAACTTTCAAATTACGGCCGGCATTGTTTCCGTTGTTCGTAGTCGTTTCTTCAGTGCTGTCGTCATTAGCACGCTCGACTCGCAACCTAAATTAATGATAATATTATAAAATCTCTTTTAATTATATATAAAATTATAATGATTTATTTATTACCTACAGTGTAATTTTCCTTTGCTTATAAAATGAAGTAGTGTATGAGTCTTAGGTAATACTAAGTTTTCAATTAGCGGCGAAGCAACACTAAGCGGGCGAATTAGTGAATACAATAAGATGCCCGTTATGCTGCCCGTCCATTTCCCTTAGCCGATTGTCACTATATTCACAAAAAGAGATTGATGGTTCTATATTTGGACGAGTTATTATATTTGAGAGGTTACATCAAAAATGTAAAATAATGTTAGGTGTGCAATGCAGATATTATTGATGGTGGTACCTGATCCTCTTGGTGAGGTGATGCAGCGTGCCGGCGGCGGGCGGCGGCGCGTCGCCGGCGGGCGCGTGCACGGGCAGCCGCTCCACGCTCTCCAGCACGGCCACCAGCCGCGCCGCCAGCACCGCCCCCCCGCCCCCGCCGCCACCCCCGGCCCCCAGCCACGAGCGCACCAGCCGCGCGCGCTCAGCTGCCTGACCCGCCACGTCTACGATGCAGGCACGCGTATCATTACAGAAAACACTACACTTGTTTTTTAAACAACTTTGGTGGCAAACAAACTCACAGCCTACCTGATGGTAATTAGTAACCGTAACCTATGCACATGGCTATGTTTCTAAGCATTGCAAAAATAATGCTTAGAAGTCACAACCAAGCCGTTGCCAACCATGTAAAGAGAGTATGACAAAAGAAAGAGAGCAGAGAGGGTTATTGGGCTGCCGGCACTTCTCACTCACTGAGCGAAACACATGAGCATGGAAAGTAATATTCTATGAAGTGGTAGTACTTGTGAGGCAATGTTATAGATTATCCCCTAATAGATACCGCATTAACATTTATTTGTTCTCCATCATGTTCACATAAAATAAGAGGCAGCGGGATGCGCGGCAAGCAAAAGCGGCGCTGTGATTGGCTATTTCAAAGTCAAGCATTCGATTACTAAGGAATGCAACTACCGTAGTGTTTGAAGTGAGTTTATAAGCTAGCGGATGCCAGTATAAGTTTTGCGTGTATGCAGTCCTTTATACGGCATCTATTAGGGAATCATCTGTGGTCAATGTTCGTACACAATTATATGAAAATCTTAAATTTTTATGAAAACATGAACAAGTAAGTTACCGTTCGCTTGCGGTGACAGCACTTGCAGCAAAGAAGGCGCGAGACCAGACGACTGCAATTCGTAAGCGGACAGCGACTCTTCGCCGCATAAGAGCTCCGTCAATTGTTCCAGAGACTCTGTGAGCTCGCGTTGCCAGTCTTCTATACAAAAACAACATACTGAGATTAATAACGACGATATTTCATGTACGTCACTATAAAACTTCGTGAGAAAATTGTGTGCGTACCAGTAGATTGTGTCGCGAGGCGTTGCATTCTAGCCAATAATGCCCGTAACCTAGCAACCGGAGGCCGCGGTTGGCGGGTAGCTGCGTTTGCTAAATGACGTGAATATAACGCGCGAGCACGCTCACACATCTACAAATTAAAATTGTACATAATATAAGTATATAGTTTTATATCAGAAAATGTCAATGTTGGTAGTTATCAATTTGATACATACCTGGGCTTTTAAAGCCTCAGTTTTGGCAGTAAGTCGTGATCTACTTTGATTTGGAGCTGCATTATTAGTTGCCGCTGGTCTACGATCTGTCCATCCACTTGCTAACTCAGGACCTAAAAACAATCACAAAACATATAAAAAATGTTAAGAAAAATTGTATTAATTTTATGTCACATTTAGGGATCTTACCTAAGAATGTTTCAGCTGTAAATGAATGTTTAGTACCCCGATTTGACTCGAAAATAAAACCGGGCAAATCTTCTTTAAGTATTGTAGTTTGTTGTTGGCCATCAGTGTTGTGTATTTGTAGTTCTTTTTCCCTGAAACCGGCGACGTCAGTTTGAATAAAGTTATAAAATTTATTTAATTGATATTAGATTTCTATCGTGTGTTTACTTACTTTTTACAAGAGAGTGCCCAGTTTCCAATAACAAGTGTCGCCGCACCCGGTTTAGATAAAATAGGTTGTGGAACTGAATTCTTTACAGAAGCTCTAGCTCTTTGGAGTTTGTCTATAAATTCGCCTCTATTCTCTAAAATGACAAAAAATAAAAATAAGAAAGTAGTCCAATAACGTATAATTCAATGCAATGGAAAGACATGAGTAATGTTCGTTACTCTTTTACTTAAAAACCACTGAATTAATTTTAATGTAAATTTACATTAATATAACTCATGTATATAGAGTAACACAGGCTACAATTTATAAAGACACTAGCCGCGTCCTGCGGCTTCGCCTGCGCGGTAAATGGTATGAGTTTAATTATGTAACTCGGGAACCAGACCGGGATAAAAAGTATGCTATGTCCGTGTCCGGCACCGAATCTATGTAGGTACATACCAATTTTCATCGAAATCGGTTAAGCCGTTTCGGCGCTGAGTGATAATAAACACACCAGTGGCGAAGGGTGACTTTTTGTCAGAGGGAAGCCGGGGCAAAAATTGCTTAGCTTGAAGCGCGACGTATGGTCTATTTCTATACTTTAATAGATATTAATTATTTATCGTAAAGAGAGATATTAAAATGTTTAATAAATACATAATTTATTTGAAAAGTTATTGTCATATCTGGGCAAGCACGATCGTTCTAAAATACATGTTTTTTGTTTTCAAAAATTAACTTTGAAAAACGTGTTTTCTAAGATAATAAATACTTCAGGCAACAATTTAATGCTACTAGCGTCGTAGACACAGAAATCAGAATCATACTACGCTCTAAGCTCGACGCAGCTCCCGCCGGTCACGCTATGACGTCAACTGAGGAGGGCTACTCCAAACTAGTCCAAACCCACAGTAATAGCCCGCATAGTAGAAAACTTATTCTACAATATTAAAACAAAACATTAAACATACTATGTACTACAATAAAAAAGTTTAGGTACAGAACAAAAAATTTAAAATTGTCAATTTTCACTACCTATCGAAAATTTCTAATAACTTCTAAATGGATTACTCTATTTAAATAATTTATTTTGCCCTATCTGTTATAGACCTAAAACTATCAAATGACACTAAAAACAATACAATATCTACACAAACAAAAAATCATGTTTTCAACTTACGTATTCATGCGTGTCTCAAGCGGGCGGCACTTGCGCTGCGCTCGTACCTACTTACTAGGTATTCCCAATATTTTCCAATAACTTCGAGATATCGTGCCCATGCATGAAGGTGCGTTGCTTAGCGCACTTTGTATGTAGATTACCTTCTGAGTAAATATCTTCACTAAATTACTTTCTACTTGTTACTTTCATAATATTATAATTAAAGTCTATATACGCTTAGAACTACTTACTAAACAAAATTTATTATGTTCACTCTTTTACAGTACACGTTACACAAACGCTACCCTACACAAACTATATTTCGAGATACTTTATTATAGAATTAAATCAAAAACAAACAAAATATTGCTTTAGTATTTGTAAATAATGAATTTTAAATGAAATGTCAACAACGGAGTTACCAATACTCAAAAATATTTGTCTCCAAACGTAAACTAAAAAATCTCTAGAAATGAAATCATAAATCACCAATAACCGGGGCGGTTCAACTTTATTTTAATAATTACTTTATTTTTACTAATTTTTAATTACTTTTTTTCATTTTCAAAACCTCATATTATTTATTATCTGATTTATTTTAACAGCTAAGTTGTTAACCCTGACATGCACATCTCTTTCTTGTCAAATTTTCGTGATTCGTTCGTTCTGGAATGTAGCTTTGTTGTCTGTCTCGCTTACACCTACGCAATTTTAATGTTCTGTCTCTCTCATAAGCCGGCAAATACCAGGTTATACTCCACCTACATTACGCGTAATTTAACTATGTACTTAGTTACTTGGAACGTACGATTTCCTATAGTATGGATTCCTCTCAATTCCTGCGGCTTATTTCATAACAATTTGACAATTTGGCGCCAATGCGAAGACGTTTTTGAAATGTTTTCATTTTATTTTAGTTTATTATTACCAGAGTAGAAAGACAAGATAGTACTTAAGGTGTTTTTAAAATGTTTTAAAGTTATTTTAGTTAAATATACCAGTAAATATAGATATATATTTTTATTAATAGAAACTAGTCTTTGTGATTTATCTCAAAGGAAGCCGGTAGGAATCGGGTTATATGGACCCTTCGCCACTGAAACACACACACACACACATACATACACCACGAACTTCGCATTTATAATATTAGTAGGATTGTGTGTTTATAATATTAGTGGCGCGAGGGCGTAGTCGCTGGCAAAAATGAGTGATAAAACAATTTTAATCAATTTGAGGTGTCAAATTAAAACGTAAAAGAACAAAAAATGAGTGCTACCTGTGTTGTCGGTCTGGTGCTCGGGGCTGCCACTGGAGTACATGGTGGCGAGCTTCCCGTCGAGCAGGAAGCGGAACCAGCCATTGCTGCCGGTGCTGAGCTCGAGCGCGGCCGCGTCGCTCCACACATAGAGCGCGTCGCGGCCGCGGCACAGCGACCACTCCGCCCACGAGTACGCCACGCCGCCCGCCAGGCACGACGCGTCCGACCGCGCCGCGCCCGCCGCGCTCGTCACCGCCGCCGCACCCGCCGCGCTCCCTACACGCACACGACCTAACGTACAGTACCCGCCAAACAACAATCGCGGCTTCAGTTCGCGCTTGTGCAGTTTCGAGGCAATTAATCGACATTCGAGAAATTAATCTGCCAATGTTAAGTTCTGGGCATCCAACGTCATTGTTCAAGATGTTTGAAGGAAGATCTCCAACAGCTGAGTTGGAGCACGCACCACGAACGATGTGAAGTTGGTTTTGTAGCGCGCCCAACTTCACTACACTAAGGTCAAGTTCGTCTTCACCTTGTGATATTACCATATTAGTGTGTTGTAAAAGCTGTTTTTTTAGGCACCATACCAATACCTACGTTTAAAATAGGTTTTTCATGTACCAGTGTTACTAGATGAGAATAAAAAATAGCATCAAGTCACACTGCTATTCGATAAGATTTGTTTTTGTTTGTAGTAATTGTAATTGTAGTGACAGTGTAATAATAATAATGTAATAATATTCAAATGATATTAATGATGTGTTGGCAATAATGTAATAATAATAATGATGTACGTATTGATAATAATATTGATGATGAACGATGTAATATTATTTTAGATTGATGGTAATTATAATTTAGATTGTCTGTATGTTTCTTTAATTAAAATCATTGTTGCAGCTTTATAACAAATCTCACCTATTGTAACATTTTGCATGCCTTTTCTGGGCAGATTACGGTATGTACTTGTATTACCATTAAGCCACCTGGTTTCACCTGTATTCTGAGCAAATAAATGTTCTTATTTCTTATTTTAGTGTTACTAGATGAGAATAAAAATTCGCACCCAGTCACACTGTTACTCGAAGCGAATATTTTCTCCACCAGTCAGTGTGACAGGATGCAGTGTGACTCGTTGCGAATAAACAACACTTAAATATGCGACCATAATTAAATTATTTAATTTAAAAATTTACTTAATTGAAATTAGACTTCGACTTTTTGAAATTTGTCTTTCGTCTTATGTTTTTCATAGTATTTTTTTATCAGTAAATCATGTTCAGGTCCCTTTCATTCTCGTAAACGTACTCGTAGGCAACACAACATTATTATCAAATTATTCAAATAAACAAACATTCAAATAAAAACCTCCTTCAAACTTGTACAAAGCTATAATACATTTAACAAATAGCTTTCTGATGTTACAAAAATCCACTGCTCACCTGTCATACTTGAATTTTCGCTGTCCGATGAAAAGGTCGTTGGGGCAGCAGCTAGACTTTCAACTTTGCTGAACACGCCAAGACGTGCGAACTGTTCCAAGTAAATGTCCGAAGCTTTCACCATCAACTCTTCAGCGATACCCAGAACGATAAGGTGGCCATCATCGTCGTCCTACAAAACATTCAACAAATGTTACTATTTTGCTAAACAAATGTAGATAATCAAAATATTTCAACTGGAATCCTACCGTTACTTAATTTATACAAATTCACTCATTATGCAATGGTAATAAAATTTTAGTTCATGAGAAACCCGGTAATTATGAAAGATGAATCATAAAATGTCAAAAAATTACAAACTAAGATTCTTGTATTTAATATTTATTTAAAAATTTGGAAGAAATAGACGAAATATTTTTAATTGAATACACATTTTGATGATTCATCTGTATTTGTAGATAGTTGTACATACATTTAATACAACGGATGTAACACAAAATACACCAGTCAAAAGGTATTAGATACAAAAAATAAAACAAAACAAAGAGTAAAGGACATTGATGCAGGTAAATTTCGATGGTGTGACGTCTTTACATAAATATGGATGGATCGAAGGATAGGTGAAACGTTAAAAACAATTCAGTTTAATATTAACTCAGCACATTATGAATATTAGTAATTTAATTTGTATGATCGCGATCACAAGTTTATGAACTATGTTTAGCTATTTAAAACCGAGCACAATTTTGTTATCGTACAATATAATAAAATCAAATTCGTGCAACGGCGGCAGTACAGGCAATGCTATCCAGCTCCAAAACGAATGATCGATAAACAATTCGAGAAGAGTGCAGCGCGGAGCATATGCCGTTCACTCAACCAATCATCGCGCGAGGTGCGTATAGTCGCATGCTATTTCACAATTTGACGATTTCACTTCGATAGATTATAATCTACCGAAAAGTAATGCGTTAAATTGTAAGCAGTATGTTACAGTTCACGATCTTGCGACAATTTACAATCTTGCGAGATAGATTATAATCTAACGGTATTATTTTACGGCGGCATTTGCATTGAATGATTTTGGTGTTGACCGAAATATACACCTATAAAATCATAGGTCGGAACAGAAAGCTGGCGAGGCGTAACGGCGACGCGACGTGAGCAGTTATAAATGTACTAGTCGACATAAAGGACGTCACGCCGGCGCCGGTAACACAGCGCTACGTGGCGACTTTTGTATTAGCTATCTATACATTACAACTACTTCACGTAGCGTCGCCGTATCGCCCGGCCCGCTGTCTGTTCCGACTTCAAGTGTCATCTAGCACGGTCTAATCAGGCATTTTGGAGCCGGCTATAAGTACGCGAGGGGCGGGAAGGCGAGAAGGCGAGGGGCATCACACCATCGGAACATTACCGCCGGCGGCCGGATATAGCGGCTGCGCAGGTACCGCGGCGGAGCGCGGCGGGCCGGCGGCTCCGCCTGCCACACAAGGGCGCTCTTTAGTCGGCGGCGGGCGAGGCGGGCGAGGCGGCGCGGGCGGGGGGCGGGTACTCACGGCGGCGTCCAGCACGGCGGCCACCAGCTCGGTGAGCAGCGCGGCGGCGGCGCGGCGCAGCGACACGGCGCGCAGCAGGCGCGCGGGCGCGTAGTGCACCATCTTGCGCACCAGCGACAGGCACGCGCGCCGCACGCTGGCGCCGCCCGCGCGCAGGTAGCGCGCGCAGAACAGCGGCACCAGGCGCCTGCACACGCACCGCACGCTCACGCTCACACTCGCACTCGACCACGTTCATATTGCATATTCATACAATTTACACACTTTTGCATAACTAAATTATTTAATGGTATAAGGCTAATACTGCCATTAACCGTGACTCGTTTCAAAGGTCGTAAAATACTAAACTTGACAACGAAGCTTAAACTGGCTTAGGTACTCGCATACTAATGACCAAGAATTCAGTTCTCTTTTTATATATTTCGTGGCGTCTATAAAGAATTAAGAAACTAACGAAAAAGTGTTTTGAAATGAAATTACAGAGGTAGGGCACCGCGTTGTCGTATATATCAATGCTAATGTCTACTGTTAGTTATTACCAGAGATTCCGGGATTTCAGAGGAGGTATTATAAACTCTATGTTACATAATTCTTTTATCTTTAGGTAAATATACTCTGATCCTATCCGCGAAACCTATACCGATCTCTGGTTATTACGTTCACACTACTCACTCGAGATAAACAGCAGCCATTTCCTTGTCTCCAGTTTCGGGGAAGTCGTCATCGTTCGAGGGCGAAGGTGTATCATGACCACCGACCACTAACCATTCGCCGGGACATTGCAGTATTGCGGCCACTTCTCTGTGTCCTACGAACAAATTAATGTAATTTGAAGGTTCAGGTATGTTGACTGTTTTAATTTAGTTAAAGAGTTCTTTGACATTACTGACATGCAAAGAAGATAAAACAGTGTGATCTTCTCTATATTTAAATGTTATTATATAAAAGCGAATGGTCACTCACTCATCCCGAAATCTCAGAAACTACAAGTGCTAGGAGTCTTAATTTTGCATTCAGGTTCCTTTTAGGACATAAGTGCTCACTAAGATGGGATTTTGCGAATTTGTCTCTAACGGATAAAAAGAGGTGGCATAATTTGTATGAAACTTCTAAATTTTTTTTTCTAAATTACTAGAAAATACTCATTATATAAAGAAATTGAAATTTAGTTAATTATTTTTTAAACAATCCTTACAAAAGGATGAAATAGGTGGTGTAAGTTTGTATGAAAAATCTTTTATTTTTAAAGCTATCGACTCCAAACTCACATATTTATACTTTTTACTAAAATTAGTTAGGCACCATTTTTTATATTTAAACTAGCGGACCCGATAGACGTTGTCCTGTCTTAATTATTATCTAATTTTTCGCAGAACCTTCTCCTGACAATAACAAACACAACAAAAAAAAGAATTAACGGAATCGGTCCAGTCGTTCACGCGTGATGTGATCAAGGAAAAAAAGGGATTTATTTTTATATAAATAGATATTTCTAATCTCCCATTGTACAAACTCTCTTTCACTTACCTACAGATATCCCCCGTAAACTTTTCACTACTTTCCCCTATTCCCCTCTCCCTTCTTCCCCACTCCTCCCATCCCCCTTCTTCCGCACTCCTTCCATTCCGCTTCTCCCCTCCCTCCCTCCCCCCTCCCTCCCCACTCCTCCCATTCCGCTTCTCCCCTCCCTCCCCTCTCCTTTTCCCGTCATTTCACTCTCCCTTTCCCTGGCTTCTCCCTCATTTCCACCTCGCTTCTCCCTCACTTTCCCTTCATTTCCCCCTCACTTCTCCCTCATTTCCCTCTCGCTGCTCCCTTCCTCCTCCCTCCCTTCCCCTTCCCCTCCCTTCGCTCTCACTTCCCCTTCCTTCCCCCTCACTTCTCTCTCGCCCCGCTCCCTTCCCCCTCTCTTCAATTTTCAAGGCGCTTACTTCAAAAGCAAAGATCTTTCCATATAATATTTTATTCTTAATTTCATCCCTCTAAATCCAACCCAATTAAAAAAAAATTATGAGGTTTTTTTATTTTAATAGAAGTATTCCAAAACAAAATTTCAAACTATGAAGAAGTTTCATACAATCGTTTTCATCCCTTTTCAGACCAGCTTAAACATTTAGGGCGATGAAAAATAGATGCTGTCCGATTCTCAATCCTAGCTGATATGCATACAAAATTTCACGAAAATCGGTCGAGCCGTTTCAGAGGAGTTCAATAACGTACACCGTGACACGAAAATTTTATATATTAGATTTAGTGGTAGCGGGTTGATAGATGGGATTCGCCATAGGGTCGGATTATACCGACTTTTACAGATAAGTACAATGTACGATCGCCGAAGATCAGACAGGCAAAGTTCTCATACCGGCACACATCTGAATTTTAACGCGAACGAAGTCGCGGGTAACAGCTAGTGAAATTATAATTATAAGTCTTAAGTTACTATTACTTTTAGGGGGTGCAACAGACTCCCAGAGGGGTAGGCAAGTGCATCTACTTGCACCATGCTGCCGGCGCTCATGAAAATTACCAATCCACCTTGAAAAATTGAGCAAATGTGGTGATGTATGATTTTAAATGTTATACCTTGATCATGACGTTCTCGAGCTTTGTCCAGAGGTGTTTTGCCGTCCTCATCTCTTAAGTCAGCATTGGCACCGAAACGAAGGAGCACTTTTGCGATCGCGGGACGCCCAAAGCAAGCAGCATAATGCAGTGATGAACTACGTTGACCACGGTTTACGTCGGCACCTAAATAAGTATTACCTAATCATTTATGTATTCATGTCTTATACAATGTCTATATAAACATCTTTAACTTATAAAAACACTAGCTTCCTGCAGCGCGGTTTCACTCGCGTGTTTGGTTACTGCTTTGCTTCCGTCGCCATTAGCCTGATGTTACATGTCCTATTAGCTTAGAAGAATTATTCAAATCCGACTGGTAGTTCCAGAGATCAGCACGTTCAAACAAACAAACTCTTCCGTTTTACATAATATTAAAAATTAAAACATATAAGTCAATTAAGCTATAACAAAGCAACAAATCACAAACCTTTATCACAAAGGAATTCGACCATCTCCCGAGTACCGAACGCGGAGGCCCAGTTGAGCAGCGTCTGTCCCACGTCATCGGTGAAGTTGACGTCCACGGCGCCGCTGGAGACGGCGGCGAGCAGCGCGTCCGTGTCCTTGCCGCGGATGCAGTCGATGAGCTGGCGGTGCGACTTGTCGCCGCGCGCGCCGCCCGTCGCCGCGCTCGGGCCCTCGCCCCCCGCGCCGCCCCCCGCGCCGCTACTCGAACCAGACGTTGAGCCACCGTTGCGAGTTGAGCCACTAAACAAAATACACAACATATTCATCTACCAATATCTGAAACAGTCTTGCCACTGATCAAACATTTTTATTGTATTTACCTATGAATCTAATCATAACAAGTAGGTAGATTTTTTTTATGTTATAAAATTGTGTAACGTCATAGTTATGGAAGGCAGTAAATGCAAATTTACTTGTATGTGTTATTTATAATTTCGGATACTGTAGCCATTAAAGGGCACATGCGAAAGCCGATCATCTTAACTCCTCTGCTAATGAGTGATAGCCAAAATCGGCTGGGAAGTATATGTACATAATGTACGCTATTGAAGATAGTCAAGATACATACCTATCGAAGGATTTGAATATACAAAGCACTACTTATAATATACCTACATTTAACCTTGTATACTCACTTTTGTATAGCATGTCGTCCCTCACACAATAGAACCAACAATAGGTCTACGAGACGCATGCACTCGAGACACCAGCGCTCGTCTGCTTGGACAGCGGCTTCTACTGCTGAACATAATTCTAGACGTACGAGATCCTAAAAACAAAGGTGGTAATTATTTAGAACCAGTTTACAAATACCTATAAGATAAGATTTTTGGGATGGCACTGTTGACATAGCAATATTAGAAATGCCGCAACTAACCAAATTTGTTAATATTGACAACTAGCTACCCACAGCGTGGTTGCACCCGCGTTAAGTTACCTCTTTGGTTACTGCTCTGCTCCCGTCGCCAGTAGCGTGATGTTACGTATAAAACCATACTCAAGAACTAGGTTGTTGAACGCAAAAATAACTATTAAGCGCGTTCAAACATATAAACTCTTTCGCTTTATTAGTATACATGGATTAAAAGACATGCATCGATACTATTATCTTAAAGGGAAAACTTACGTGTGTAATCTGCGCGGACCCTCTACACAATGTAGAAAGCAAACTAACTGTAGTTGATACTGAAGGAGCTGAACATTTATCGTCGCCACTCTCAGCACTTCCTAGGCGGCTCACTAGTTCCTCTATTAGACCTACAGTAAAATAAAATGTTTGAAATATAAATGTCAATTTTTCATAATAAATTGTGACAAACATACCGGCTTTCGCTAAGAAGCTTTCGCATAAGAACTCACTACGGAAAGAACGATTTAAACAACGCAGCTTTGAACTACGTTCCGCGCATCTTGATCTTGCCCCTTGTTTTTGTAAGCTCGATTTAAAACAAATAAACATTCATTTGTAACAAACAAATGGACATTTATGCAGTACACAGGAAGATATTTTAATTATCACCATGTTATAGTGTTCTTTAATGAAAATTGTGGACAGGACGTGTTTTTTCATCATTGAGAGAGGTACATTATTACGAGACTATTACGTTTGATATGGTGACCACGCTAAATGAATATTTCTTTCGAGAAACAACAATTCATATTTTATGAAAAAAAAACATGATGTTTTCGAATGGTACGTAATGCATAAAAGATTTATATGATTATTAAAAAAATATTCTTTTAATTTATGAGTAAGAACGAGCCGCGTTCGTATTCGTACCGTGTTCGGCGAGCGGCGCGGGGTCGGCGTGCGCGCGCGCGAAGCGGTCGGCGAGCGACGCGAAGCAACGCAGAGCCGCGTCCGCCACGCGCGCGTCGTTGTGTCGCAGCAGCGCCGACAGCGACGACACCGCGTCGCCCACGCGCGCGTCGCCTGGCTCCATCTTACCGCACACCCTGTACCACACAGCTAGCATTACACCGCCGAACCACAACGTCGATGCTGAAGGGCAACGGGTAACACGATGGTAGACAAGTATTATTATTATTATTTCTAACGGGGACGCCGGCAGCCGGACCGACGATCCACCCGCAGTGCTTGCGGGCCACTTCGTCCATTTCCCAATCTGATCAATGAGTACATGGGGCATTTTGCCAGTGTAGACAAGTAACATTGCAATTTAATTATTTGAGTAACAGCCCATGTATCTTTTAGTGATAACCATGATTGTGGACTTCAGAAATGGCAAGAGTACAGTCAAAGATACGAGTCTCTTTGTTTTCTTCAAACGCATTAGACACTTTAATTTAAATTGGACTAAATATACATTGGTCATCAATGAATAACTAGTTAAGGCCAATTATTGAAAAATTTATCTGGCTGTGAAACAGTATATTTTCAAAAGAGCAATTTTGTTTCATGACTAACTACTATTAATGAATGTTAAGATATTCTATTCCAAAAAATTATGCAATATTACACAACAAATAACAAGAAAAATATATCATGCCTTGAAACAACAGCCATCGCTGAGTGTAGTGTGTCCTTATGCACAGACGTGCCATGATGTGTAATGAAATGAAGCACGGCAGGGAGGCCACCGCCTTCCCATACAGCACCGGCCTCTCTAGTGCACACGAGTTCTAATACCTAAAATAGATAAAACAGTATGATAAGATTATATCCCTAAATTATTAATAGAAAGTTACCCAAAACCTAAAAAGTATCGATATTGATTTATTTTAATGCAATTTTAAAAACCTTTAGCTTATGCTGCTATACTATTTAGTAATGATTTGTATGTAATGGTCACCTAATTTACTTGAACCTAATTGTTATGCCGAATTTTATAATTAGATTTATATATATATATAGATTATTATGACATAATATATTTTTACTAATCATGAACATATCTCTGTTTATACATTGACGATTTTTCATACAAACTTTCATCCTCTATTTTACCCCGTTTCGCGATAAAAGATAGCATAATTATGTTGTTTCCTAAGGTCTAATCTACCTCTATACCAAATTTCATCAAAATCGTTTCAGTGGTTTAGGAAGAGTAACAGACAGACAGATAAGAGAGACTTTTACATTTTTAATATTAGTATGGATATTCATTTATTGTTTTAATTACATTAATTAATATGCCTACAGAATACAAAATTACTAAATTTGTCACAGTTAGGAGTCTGGTAATTGCCAAAATAATTCAACATTAGTTTGCAGATGCTCAAACTTCCATTATTGTTAATGAGTAAACAATATACTTATCATGCAATAATAAACCAGATATTGAAACTATAAACCTATTGTAAAACCTAATTTGTATAATAGTGTTTCATAATAAATAATATTTACCACAAAACATTTAAAAAAGGTATCTAATACTTATGGTAAGTAAATAGTAAGTATCCTGTAAGCTGTTTAATTATCTGTACACCATAATGTTAATATAACATAAAAATAACTCACTTTGATACACTGCTCAGCAAGGTCTCTGCTAGTACGATTGTTGGGATCAACTGTAAGCAACCTGCTACAAATAGCCTTTACTGCTCCCTCTATTGCTACAATCCGTCTTGTACATTCAGCTATAAAAAAACAATAACAAATAATACTAGTCTATTGGTGTACAGCAAACATATTTATTTTATTCATTGCAAAATAAATGATTTGAATTTTTTAATATAAATAAAATATAGCCATAATCTGTGTAAAATTGTATAACTTTAAATTTAGTGTAAATTTGCCCAAAACAACATTGCATTTGCTAAGATTCAAATATACAAACTTTTAGCTTTATAATAATATTAGCTTATATATCTAGAATCTAAGGTATAGTATGCATTAGGTATTTGATAATGTAAAGTACTCTGTTTTGAAATTCATTAGAAGTATAATTATTTATAATGAAACTGGTAAGTCAAGGTATTGACATTGACATATTTTTAGGTATTTAATCTTCATACAATCAGTCAAAATAAACATAGTACATTGTGTTACTGTTTACAAGAGCACAATTACAAGAAGTAATTAACAATCACAATAATACAAAAATGATCTAATGTTTTGCTCTATTTTTCTCAACACAAAATCAAATGCAAATAATAACAGTGTAATTACACTTTAACCACAAGGGTGGCCATTTAACTACAGACAGGGCTGAGAAAGTAACAGATAATACTTACCAGATACATCCAAGTAGTATGTAATGGCCCTGGCTGTCACCTCCAAAACATTGTCTGGTGCACATTCATCTAAGAATATTTTGCACAAAGCAGGGAGAAATGTTCTGGGCGGGCAGCTGAAAGACAAATCATCATATAGTTATACCATTAAAAGTATTTCGAATTGAAATATTGCTGTGCACAAAGACATGGGCAATAAAATAAATTACACACATAAGAAAGAAATCTTAGATACAATTGTAGTCATTAACTTTTTCAAGTGAATTTCTAAACCAACTAATCACTAATTTATGTTGAATTGAATAAATATCTGCAGTCATGCATGTTATGCATGTTACGCAAATATGTACAGAAGTAAATCCATGCAATGTCTTTATTTTTATAAAACATACAATGAAAGGCATTGCACAGTAACTATTGATTTGCTATGAGAACTAAAGAAAATAACTTTAATAAATTAGTTCCTTATTGCATATGATACCCAAACAAATTTTATCATTATCACTACATAGTATAAAACAAAGCCGCTACCCGCTGTCTGTCTCTATGTATGCTTAGATCTTTAAAACTACCCAACGGATTTTGATGCAGGTTTTTTTAATAGATGGAGTGATTCAAGAAGAAGGTTTATATGTATATAACATGCATAATATAGTAGAGAAACACTGATAAATTTAGATGTTTTTAATGTGATGTCATAAATAAAAATTTTTTTGATCTTACATTGAAACGCTGACTCCTACAAGATTGCTCAAAATAATGTACTACAGTATTAAAGGTCTACAAAAATGTCCGTGATAGTATAATATATGTCTATCTCTAAAGGATAACCCACAATAACCATTTTTTTTCCTTTACTTTTTATGAGAAATAATGGCTTATTTTGTAAGCGATTTAAAGCAATACAGCATCAATCCTTATCAAATTAAGTACCTTAAATACATTGTGCATTTAAAATAAATAAATAATGCCCTTTGCAGCATGTAATTTAAATAAACATTTTCAAAGATATTACAGATTAAAAATGCAGGCAGGGATATAGCGGCAGGGGGCTGGCATTCTGTAGTAAAATTAAATATATCTATTACAGAATGTGTAAATACAATGTTCACAGCATTTGTTTTTCTTTGCACGGGTACTAAATATAGTATCAGCATTGCACCCGTGAGAAGCCGGTCGCTAGTATTCATATACTTCAAGACATTTTGTATAATGAATAAATTGACATTCTAAAGATTGTACAGCATACAATATATAAAAAACATCATAAAAACAGTCTTTATTTCATTAGCAATAACTAATGAAGTATTAGCTTGACAATAACAAAATATTGTAAACATTTGTCTTTTGTTCACTCAAATTGGCAATAATTATTTACTCACCTGATAACGAAACTTATGTAATTATAATTGTTTACTTACAATCTTAATGTGAAATTAACCTAAACCAGTTTTCATAACTTTGGTTTGTATGTTGTGCCATAATATTAGATGAGAATATGTACCTATTAAAAAAATGTACAAAAATTTTAATGACTAGAATAAACAATAACATTTACCTTTCAAAGCATCTATCAACATTATCAGACATAAGCAGTAACATGCACAGCTGCTCCAAGGCAATGAGCTGCATATCCCGCTCATCCCCCTGCCCTGTCAGCAACCACTCCAGCAATGTCTCTGGATCCACTTCCGCCATCTGTTTATCAAACACATACTTATTGAGTGTCATTATGTACACAGTATAACCTTAAAATGGATATCATGAGGTAAAATTTAAAACATACCTTCCTGATTCAGTGGCTAAGCACACCTGAAAATAAGGACATCCTGTAATCACTTCATAATACAAAATTTCATGATATCACTTATGTTTACTTAAACTTAAAAACCTTTGTTCAAGCTAAACTGTATATTACCCTTCAGCTAAGAAAACTTGGTAACATTTTTATAAACTAGGTAGTACAATAAACTACATAAACACTAATAATAACACATCTAAGGTCTTCATAAATCATAACATATTATACATAGTAATAAGTAGGCAGATTTATACGATTTTATCAAATTTTAAGTTATGATAGTACATATTCGATTTAGTTTTAATTTTATGTAGGTTACGGCCTACGACTATGAGATTATTGTACAGAATAGATAGATAGACCTTTCTCTTTCGTAACAGTACTAACATTAAACCAGACGAATATATTAAACAGAATAAATAAAATACGTACAGTTGAAAATAAATAGGGATGTAAACAAAAACACTGCTAAATACGCATAATATATAAATAAAGTTTTAAGACAAGAGTGAAGGTGACAATAAATTTCTTACCACTTGCAATCAGTAAAAACTAATCATCGATATTTGCTAAAACGCACATCAAACTATTCGTGTAAATTTTAATGTTTCTCATAAGAAATAATCACTATTAGCTGATAAATAAAACGCATTAATTCGCACAAGATTTTCTATAGAATCTCCTTGACACCAACAGAATCATCAATCGCCATTCTTATTCTTATTCATTTCCACAGATAAATAATGATCAAGAAATAAATAAATTAAAATAACATTTTTGGTGTAGGTAACACTAACAGTAAAATGCATCGAAGTCCGCAGAGCAGTTGTAGAGTTTTCTGTAATCAGTGGTTGGTTTGTAGTTTATGATTTTTTATTGTACGTCGCCACTAAGGAATGACGAACCGGTGCTCTTCTGCGTCCCAAAATTTTCGGGATTAGTTGTTGAAGGCACCGGGAGAACCAGGACTTTTGGGTAATTTTTAACCCACTGCTGTTGTTTTATTTTAATAGTTCTTTAGTACCTATGTAGGTAATGAAAACTACATTGTATTAATATAACATATTTATTTATTGAAAACAACAAAAACAGAACCATTTACTATTCTTAAAAAAAATTAAATTCATATCAGAAGAAATAAAATAATTTTCTTAATTTTAAATTAAAACAAGCCATTGGCATTCAGCACTCGCTGTAACTATTTCATAATTGAAATGGAAAAATTGAGAAATGATACTCAACACATATATCAAAATCAGCGAAGAAATATAAAAATTCATGTTTATCTACATAATAAAAAAGGCTTTGTCCTGACTGACTGGCTGACAGACAACGCACATCATAAACCGCTGGTCGTAGCCATTTGAAAATCCTTGCTTTATGTCAAACACACCCTGTGTTTGTCATATTGTCTAAAGGAGTTTCCTTTGTATTTTGTTTTGGAATACTTCTATTAAAAAAATATATACCATATAAATATTTTTGACAGGGGTGGCTTGGCTTTAGAAAGATGAAATTAGGGATGAATGAAACATTTTACGGGAAGATCTTTGCTTTTGAACATAGAATATACACTATAAACTGAGACTTTTGAAGTTTGCGATTTGAAAATAATATATAAGTAAGTGAGGTTGGTCTTGTCTATAGGTTGGCTTAGAAAGGACTTTTTAAAATTTAACCCTTACGTGTGTGAAAAGAGATGACAACGATCGTATGAAACTTCGTTGTTTTTTAAATCTATAGATATGCATATTTGTATTAGGATACTACTATTAAAATAAAAATACTCATAATAATATTTTTGTCACTTTGAAAGATCTCTGTTTTAGAAGTTCACGACTTGAAATAAGAAGTATATGTTTGTCTTAATATCTAGACGTGTACTAGGAACGGGTTTTAACAATCATCTATAAATAATTGTGTGACAAAGGGTGAATACGATCGAATGACACTTCTTTATCTTTTGTTTATAGTTTTGAAAATTTGTTTTTAGAGACTGCTATCTGCTATCAAAGTACCAGATAGAAAACAAAAATATCATTTATAATGAAATGCTGTCCAAAGCTTATCTTATTTTGTAAGTATCATAAAATCTCTATGGGAAAAACGATCTCCACGCGAGCGAAGCCGTGGGCAAAACGCTAGTTCTTTTATAATAAACCAAGTAAAATAAGTTTTCAGCATTAACACTCGCTCGCTATATTATATTACTAGCTTTCTGCAGCGCGGTTTCACCCGTGCGTAAAATATGTTTTGTTGTATCCCTCGGAAACCAGACCAATGTCTTCTACGAAAGTAGCCTATGTCTATGATTTCCCAGGATTATAAGATTATAAAATTGAACACATTTTAGTTATTTTTTAACGTGATTCTTAGGATTTTTTACAGAGTTACTAAAAATCCTGGGTTTCCCGGGATTTTCGGGACCGGGATTTCTCGGAACTATTCACTAGTCGCTATAGACGTATAAACTAAATAGGACTGAGTACCCACAGCTAAAAAACAAGCCGAGCGAGAGATGTAGTATAGAGGCCGTGTGTCTCTTTCTAATAGGGTGACAATAAGATTTTACATTAGACTATCGTATAAATATTATCATAGATGTTTGAGTCATTTTTAAATGAAGAACTTAAGATGGTATAATAACTACATGTGATTCATATTGTCTATGACCCCTAGCACCGTCTATTTACCTAAAGACTGTAGTGTGTTGAATAAGATCCTACTTGTACGCTAGCTGTCAAAAAGGATCCCGCCGCTTAGCTGTGGAGCCTATAAATGTCAATTGCGCCCCCAAGTGGCGCTAATTACCGCGAATCGCGAAAATTCAATTTCGCAACTCAGCAATTTTAATTTCGCGATATCTCTTAATTTTCAAAGAGGAGCTAAAAAGGGAGTCAAGTCCCGTTACGCCTTCTACCAACAGATGAATAAAAGGGACTATAGTCCCTTTTGGTCTACAAGAAAATTATTATTTTTTTATTTTTTTTTAAAATGTAGGTATTTTATGACGTCTCAAATTACATAAATATTTATTATTTAAAAAAAATACCCGTAATCGAAAAAGTTAATGTTTTAAATACATAAACATACATTAATCTTATATTCAATAAACAATAACATTCCTTGTCATCAATTATTTCACAATGAGACCTTATCAAAGCCGTAACCCGACACCCGAGCGTAATCCGATCGCTAACGTAAACAATAGGGTCCGTTGTTTATAAATTCTAAGAATACTTACAACATCTGGTATCCGGCATCATCAATATCCATTGTGTAGTTTGGTTCACACACTTTTTACAAGCACAGTTAGCAGCTATTACAAGTGCTTACTTTATTAGTTCGAAAAAAAAACAAAACACTTGAACCACTTAAAAAAAAAAAGTCCTTGACAAAAAAAAGGTTCCATGACTTTATTACGATAGCGTTGTTTTCAAATAAAAAATAACAATTCACAAATAAATAAGATTTCCAACATGTTGGATTAAAAACAATACTGGCTGCTATAAAAAAACTTTAGAAATCAACAAAAGGTGAGAACGAAAAAGTTCTCTCGCGCGTGTAAACATGACTGCCTGACTTTTATAATTAAAACGTCAAAGTCTATGGATGTAGTAGTGTTGGGTATCGTTATAATCTGCATTTAGTCGACTATTACGGTAAAAAATTCGGTTATATTCGGACAAGAATTTATGGAGTAATAGCGATTTCGAATTTTCGACGGCGGCCATCTTGAAATCGACTCCTGGAGTCGATTACACAGACGCGGCATTTTTGACAATCGACTCTAGGAGTCGATTCAACATTTGGCCGGCTACCTATGATCAAAAAGGATCCCATAACTAGACTGTGACACTAGCGTAAACGTAGTACCCATAGCAACTGAAACACGGCTTGGTGATATATGACGTTTATATGATCAATGTAACGTAAAAATGAAGACCGTCATCATATAAATATGATCATAAAATTTGACAGATATGAAATCATATTTGTATGATTTAAATATGATAATATTAATAATGTAATACCGCTCTAAGTGTGACAAATTTTAAATAGTCTATGATATAGTTTGCATTGGCCTGGGTGTTTCTTTTTAAAATATGTTTGTATTACTATCCGCATCCATATCACAAGCTCTAATAATGTTTTATGCTTGTTTGAGTCTAGACGGCGCCGGCGTTGCGTAATTGTAGTGTTATTACCATGTTTGTTACTCTTTCACGCAAAAATTGATCCAGTACAAACTGAATGGGTTAAATTGAAACTTTACTGTAATAATATTAGCTTTTAAAATCAGAACAAGGAAAAATAAAAATAAAATACTTAAACATCCACACAATACTAGAATTGATGGTCAACATAGTTTTTCGATGCAAAATGTCTCGGCCATGACACTTTAAAAAGTTACCAAAAAAAGGTAAAATAAAAATAATTTTTCTTACTGTATTTTAAAGAATTTAAAGAAAATAAAATTATTATAACACACTGGCTCTGAATTTTTAAAATGCTATTAAAGAATAAGTGTTTTAACAAAGTTTGTCGAGTAAAATTTTTTTATCAAGAAAATTTTTTTGGTTAAAATATTTTGGGCTGGCAAGATTAAAGAAAGGGACACACGGCCTTCGTTGTTGACATCCCTTTCGTCCTGAATTTTACCTCTATTTAATGTTAGCGAAAAATGTACTTTATCAACTTGTAATACAGTTAATTTTCGTAAATAGAAATTTTAAGAGTTATCGGTCCTGTTTATTATTATTGTTTTAATATATAATTTATATAATATTACGTCCATCTGAAAACACCACCTCAAATAAAATTTAATAATATTAGCATTAAAAGTAGGAATTCAGTTTGTTACTTAGATTTCACAATATAAAAAAAACTTTTCATTTGTTAATAACATCACTACAATTGGGAAAAATTTATGAATAGTTTGTAAAAGATTAGATATGTCGGCAATCCTTCCAAGTCTTAGAGCATTAAACCAACAGGAGTGGACACGCGCTCTATTTCCCTTGCGCAAAAGTCTGCCACTTTCGGCGGGGGACGGGGCAACGCGAGCATCGCACATTAATTAAAATGTTAACTACTAATGCATTTTTAAATCGCGTCGTTTTATACGCACACAATAAAATTATTACACACTAGTGTGTAATAATTTTATTGTGTGCGTATAAAACGACGTAGTAATTTTTACGATAGTAGTAATTTTTAGTTTACGCTCCCTTAGCGTAAAACAGTTAGAGCTTGACTCTGTCGATATTTAGTATCGATGTTTAGGATTTCATTAATACGCGAAAGATTTAATTATTTTCATTATTATTATGTTTGCTTATTAAAATGAGCATTATCTTATATTATATAGAACAGTTATATAGAGCAGTTTATTCAATACTTCCGATCCCTAATAGTACAGAACCCTCAGCGCGCGAGTCCTACTAGCATTTAGCCGTATTTTTATTTTATTTTACTTCTGCGCACAAGGATGTAGGTTCAATAACCACCACCTGTTAAAATTTATTCTAGTGTGGATTAAAGATAATAATTAATTATTACGTGTCAATTTTACGTGTATTATTCCTAAGTATGTATGTATATTCAAACCAAATAATACTTTGAATTAATTGTCTATTGCTATTAAATTTCGTTCCAACTAAGCAGAGCTTGTAATTGGAGGATTTTGTTCTGATTACATAGTAACAAGACACTGACATGAGAATGTATGAGTAGATTTTTATTAGAGAGATATTTTATCTGTTCAGATAACAAAAACACAACAGAATATATTTCAGAAAGTCTTTATTTAAGTAGGTATAATAAAATACTGAAAAACTGTGCAATTTAAATTAACCTTATAAATCTAGTTTAACTAATCCTAAGTAATGCAATAAGAGGAGGTAGCGCACAGCGAGTTTACTTGCTAAAAACTGAGCTGCCCACCGCTTCGGGGGTAGGGAGGAGGTAGCTGTGCTGGCAGTACAGAAAACTTTGTCTTTTAAGCTACTAGTCAGATATTTGTACGCTTAGGAACCCACTTATATTGTTCCTACAATATTGGACCCAAGCGACTCAAGGCGCTGCTTTTTTTGGAAATCTAAAACAAACAAAAAAAAATTTAATACTGGAAAACCAATATCGATATATGTGATTAAACTGTCTCATCTCTAATTATGTTAAAGTGTGACCAGTTTCTTAAAAATAAATACACTTATTTTTGTAAGAAATGAGCAACTATCTTTCGGAATAAAGTGCACTAATCTTTTATATTTGGATTTATAGTCTCATTTACTTGTTCGTTTAATATTATTTTGTGCATTACTTGGTAAAAAAACATTGGGTATAATTAAAAATAAATAAATATGGGAACGGTGACACAACAATTTACATCCAAAATGAAACATAGTAGATTATGTCAACAAGGCGAGTTATAAAAAATATTTATGGTTAGTTTATAAGTACATTCAACCTAAAATATTACCCCAGATTAGAGTATTGATGATAAATCTGGCAACACTTGTTGATTATTATTTTATTTGGTTAAATTGCTAATTTAATGCATTATTTAATAATATTCGAGCAAAATAATACTTACAGATGGAATGTAATGTTATCCTTTTGTAGATTTGATGTTTCTGATCGCTTTAACACCAAAATACATTGCGTATCGGCATTTTTATTGAGACGATATTACGCACGCACTGATAGGTGACGTATGATGCGGAACGCGTGTCAACTAGTTTTATATAACGGCTATGACCGGTGGGCTGGTACCTTTGGCAGAGGGGTACGCCTGTAAGTGGCCTCTCCGGTTGGTCTAATGCTCTAAGTTCCAAGTATGGAGATATATCCGATTAACATATCCATATCCGCTTAATATATCCATATCTAAACGGACTTATTCTCGCTTCACTCCGGGAGCAATTGAGCGAGAATGAATCTCGGGGAATGAATGACAACTCCGGCTTCTAAAACTGTGATGGATGAAGCATCGTAAAAAAAAATGGTTTCTCTTCATACTTTTTAAGTGGTCATCGCTGGGACACTCAGATCGATTTTGAAAGCATTCAAAAACAGCAAAGTTCAAAATGGCGGCTGCTTTAATTCAATTTGACTTAAATTTCGTGTTTGGTGAAAAAATTGTGGCGATATTTTAAAATGTTCTCAGACCAGTTTTTAGAATTACGTGAAAGCGGTATAAAAAGTAATAATATAATCCCTACAGTTATTTTACTATATAAAACTCTCGTGTCACGGTGTACGATATTGAACTCCTCCGAAACGGCTCGCTCGACTCGACCGATTTTCGTGAAATTTTATATGCATAGCGGCTAGGGTTAAGAATCGGACAACATCTATTTTTCATCCCCCTAAATGTCAAGGGTGGTCTGAAAGGGGATGAAAACGATTGTATGAAACTTCATAATTTTGAAATTTTGTTTTGGAATACTTCTAATTTTTTTAATTGGGGGTGGATTTAGAGGGACGGAATTAGGGATTAAATATAATTTTGAAGTTAGCGACTTAAAAATTGAAAAAAGGGGGAAGGGAGGGGGGTGAAAGAGAATTGAGGGGTAGGGAAAAAGAAGTGAGGGGAAGTGCGGAGGAAGTGAGGGGGAAGCGAGGGGATAATGAGAGAAAGATGAGAAGAAAGTGAGTGGAGTATGGCGCAAAGTAGGGGAAGGGAGATGTAAGTGAGGGGTAAGCAAGGGGAAAACGAGGGAGAAGCCAGGGAAAGGGAAAGTGAAATGACGGGGAAAGGAGAGGGGAGGTAGAGGGAGGGGGGAGGGAGTGAAGAAGTGGAATGGGAGGAGTGGGGAAGAAGGGAGAGAGGAATAGCTGCACCGTTGGTCTAGTGGTTAGTGTAACTGACTACGACGCCGGGTGTCGTGGGTTCGATTCCCGCGGAAGGCAAATATTTGTGTGATGAACATTTGTATTTGTCTTTAGTCTGGGCGTTTCCTATGTATTATAAGTATGTATTTACAAAAAAAAAGTATGTATATGTATTATATTTCAGTTATCTAGTACCCATAACACAAGCTCTGCTTAGCTTGGGACTAGATGACGGTGTGTGAAAAAAAAAAAAAAAAAAAAAAAAAAAAAATAGGGGAAAGTAGTGAAAAGTTTACGGGGGATATCTGTAGGTAGGTGAAAGAGGGTTTGTAGAATGGGAGATTAGAAATATCTATTTATATAAAAATAAATCCTTATTTCCCTTGGTCACGGCATCACGCGTGAACGACTGGACCTATTCCGTTAATTCTTTTTTTGTTGTGTTTGTTATTGTCAGGAGAAGGTTCTGCGAAAAATTAGATAATAATAAGACAGGACAACGTCTGTCGGGTCCGCTAGTTTTACTATGAAAATAACGCAATGGAAGTTTCCAATGTATTATTTGCATATAAATAGAACTGTAAGCATTATGGTTACTTACTTTTAAACAGCTTTCACGTAATTCTAAAAAGTGTTCTGAAAACATTTATAAAATAGCTCCGATTAAATGATAAAAAATAAAAACCACGAAAATATGACACTAAATTGCGACGTTGCCACACCTTTGTGTGAACGCTCGTTTATCCGCGTTTCCATTGTGCAAGTAAGTTGCATGCAAGGTGCAAGTTGCATGCAAATTGTATATTGTATAGTGGAAACAAATAAGTTGCAACTTGCATGCAATAGGTTTGATCTTAGATGCACAACACTCAAGTCAGCTCATTTGTATGCAAATTGCAAGCGCAAGCGCTCGTGTAGAGAAGGCAGTGTGCAGGGTAAAGGGTTACCTTGTAAAAATGACTGCTAAGTGGTATACGGAGAAAACAATAATATTTATTTAAGAATATTATAGACATGATTGTCTTTGGAAACCAAAAAACTGTCTTTACAAAAATCGAGACGCACGCGAATCCGTCACTATCATAATATTATAATAAGCCAGTACTAAATAAATCTTGTATGCAAGCTGCAAGTTGAACAAAATCGTGTTTCGAATTCAAACACTTGCTTAATGGAAACGCTGCTGGTCAAACAAGTTAGTTGATTGGTCGAGTGGTCAGTGTTCCAATCAAGAACAGTCTACTTCATCACATTCTTTGGGAATATAGTTTGGCGTAAAGACCGCGACATAATGTTATATAGTTTACAAGTCTTAGTTACATTAGGACCAGTTTATTATGAGGATCTTGTGTCATCTAGGGTGAATTTCCGTGCGTTTAAGCGTTTCTGCCATACATATTACTGGAATCAGATATAGCTCATGTAGATCCCTTAATATTAGGTACTTGTCCGTGGTGCTCTCTTTTAGAAATTTTGAAATTTGTTTACCGCTTTGCTTTGTCTTTGCTTTCGATAAAATTGCCATAAAAATTTAGCTTGTTTTGAATTTATAATATTTACGTGCAAACGTTTTTTTTTAATTCGATTATTAAGTCTTCGATGTTTTTGTTAATTAATTCATCAATTCACAAAAATCAATTGATTTTTTAAATCGATTCGAATTGTAAGCTGATATAATGAAATATTTTGGGAAGAATCGTCATCCCTTGGTCGCAAGTTCATACAAAATGCTACTTGCCATAAAACATAAATTTAGGAATGTTAAAATGTGGTTTAAGTAGTCAAAATTTATATCAAACCACCTTCTAAACGTTAGTAGGTAGTGGTTACCATGTTACATTCTCTTTGATGGTTGCTAGGAAACAACTGAACGACAAACGTATCAACATGTAGGTACTGTCAGTTTGTTTGTTTATTTTTGGCTAAAATTAAAAAAATCTTATCGATAACTTAATAAGATTTTATTAATAAATACGCATACACGTGAAAACATACATAATATATAAACCTGCAAATCATGTTCTCAATACCTGAAATAGCTAGTCAGTTAATTGATAAAACTTTAGCTAATATTGATATGAACAACTCACGAACAATATTTCTCGTCGGAAGTAAATCAGTGGTAAGTTCTCGTAGGAAGACACATTATATTAATTTTATTGTTTAATTATTAAATTAAATGTATAAACTATAAGTATTTCTCCCATTTATTAAGAAAGAAATCAGTGGCGTAGCGTAGCTTGCCCTGTATCGAAATTAGTTGAGGAGGGGCAAATGAAGGGTAAAGATTTCTCACAAAAGAAAGAGCGTTTTACGCGTCATGGGTGGCAACGTCACAATGTGTCATATTTCGTGGTTTTCAATTTTTATCGATTAACGGGGCTATATTTTAAAATATGTTCTGTCTTTAAGCTAGAATTAGGTGAATGCTGTATAAAAAAAAATGATTTATTAAATCAGCTAAGAATAGGCGAGGCCGATTCGCATAGAATACCGTAAGCACCTGAAACACAGAAACCTCGGAATCCAGATCTTTGAATGAATTACAATTTAAGACTAACCGAAATATGTTTTCTAAGTCAAATACTTAAATGTTTACCCATTATTTTAAGTTGCTTTTTTTAGGAGAGGGCATTAAAGTTCGCAATTTTGAGTTTTCACTAATTTGAAATGAAATGAAATGAAATATGAAATTAAATATATGTTTATTCATTTAAGTTAATTAAATTAACACATAGGAACGTCAAAGTTTACAAAATGTCAGCAAATTAACCTACAGCCAGTTCGCTGACGAAGTAGAGCCATGAGAAGAACTGGCAAGAAACTCAGGCCACTCTTTTTAATCGCCAGGTTATTACAATTTTTGTAAGTTACAGTTTCAAGTAGCATGCAAAGTGACGCAGGCAATACACTTAACTCTATAGATACTTAATTACTTATAGCTTTCTATGTTGTAAGGAAAAATTAAAAAGTAAAATGTGTGCTTTACAGGCTGCCTCAATTTGCATATTGCTACAAAAGGTAAAGGCAACATGTGAACTGTGATAAATGTTTCTATGTAGGTATTATATAAACTGTTAATTTTTGGAATAAGTATAAAGTAAGATGAACTTAATTTACCACAGGAGTTCACAATGTACCTCTATTTCACAAATCACAATGTAAAAACATTTAACAATAATAAGTAGGTATACAATTTTAACAAAACAATACAAAATGTGTACTTAACTGTTCAAATATGGCTCGGGCATCATGTCATTTAAAATTAATACAAAAAAAAGTCATTTTATAAATTATGTCAAAATGTATCAATAAATTAATGTCAAAAAATTATTTGATAAAGCATGTCATTCATAATAATCATAAAAAATGTCATTCATACAATAATTAACAAAAATATGTCCATAAAAGTATAATGTCATTAAAATTAAGAGTAAAATTAATTTACTCCTTCGTCAAGCGAGCATCCCATGACTTTTATCGTTCAGATACTCATTAACAGTGTAGTAACCCTACGTATAAGTATTAAATGTTTTTTGACAATTTGTTTAAATTTGTTTATGGGTTTATCCATTATGTCGATAGGTAATTTATTAAATAAACGTACACCAAGTCCCGTAAACGAATTATGGACTTTATGTAAGCGATAGTGTGAGCCAACCAGTTTATGCTTACCCCTGGTGTTAATCTCATGCACATCGCAATTCCTAGCATATAGACTAATGTTACTCTTAACATAAACAACATTAGCATATATATATTGAGATGCAACTCAACCTATCTCTTTGAATCGCTCTCTCAGGGAGTCTCGTGAACCTAAGTTGTAGATAGAACGTATAGCTCGTTTTTGAATAATAAAAACGGTTTCAATGTCAGCAGCCCTACCCCACAACAATATGCCGTAAGACATAACGCTGTGAAAATAACTAAAGTAGACTAGTCTGGCGGTTTCCACATCAGTAAGTTACCTAACTTTCCTGATAGCAAAAGCCGCTGAGCTGAGTTTACCTGCGAGACACGAAATATGGGCTTCCCACTGAAGTTTGCAATCTAAAGTTAAGCCCAAGAAAACTGTGGACTCTACGATTGAAACTGACTCATTATTTAAAACCAGGTTTATACCTGCACTTTTGACATTTGGCATAGAAAATTTTATACATTTTGTCTTCTTGGAATTAAGTAGAAGATTGTTTACCGTGAACCAGTTCAGGACTTGCGCGAGCGAACCATTTACAACGTCGAAATTAGGGTCTTTACGGTTAACTTTAAAAATAAGAGTCGTATCGTCTGCAAATAGCACTATATCGCAGAAATCCTGTACAAAGTACGGCAAATCATTTACATACACCAAAAATAGAAAAGGACCAAGAATGGAGCCCTGTGGGACGCCCATAGCAACAGGTAACCCTAAGAACCTATTTCCATTTACATCAACGTATTGCACTCTATCACTTAGATAGGTGGAAACTAGATTAAGTGCAACATCCCTGATCCCATAGTGACTGAGTTTTCTCAAGAGCGTATTGTGCTCGACGCAGTCAACAGCTTTAGAGAGATCACAAAAAACACCAATAGCATCCATTTTATTTTCCCAGGCGTTAAAATGTTTTATTAGTGTAACGCCTGCATCTGTAGTTGAGCGACCTTTCGTAAGACCATACTGCTCATTATGTAGTAATTTATGAAAGTTAAAATGGCTCTCTAATTGCTGCAATATAATTTTCTCAAAAATTTTACTAATAGCTGGCAGTATAGATATTGGTCTAAAATTACTAGGGTCACTCTTAGAGCCGTTTTTAAACAAAGGTACTACTTTACTATGTTTCATTAAATCAGGAAATACTCCTACATCAACACTTTTATTAAAGATAGCAGCTAGATATGGTGCTATATTAATAATTATACTCTCAACTAATTTAACTGAAAAACCCCACAAGTCAGCAGTGTTTTTTGAATGTAGTAACTTGAACACTTTTATTATGTCGTTTGGGTTAACATAATTAAAATTAAAAGGGACGTCACACTCTTTCACATTCTCCCTAAGTAAATGCTCAGCTTTGATTGGGCAAGAATTTAAGGAGCTGGTTGTCTTTACTGGTATGCTAACAAAGTAGTCGTTAAAAATGTGGGCTACATCTGTATTATTTGAAATAATATTGTCCTTAATGTTTAACTCATAATTGTTATCTTTCAATTTAATACGACCAGTCTCACTATTAATAACATTCCAAGTTGTTTTTATTTTGTTCTCGGACTGTTTAATTTTATTACTTAAATACAAAGACTTAGCGGCAACACATGACTTTTTAAAGATTTTTGAATAATCCCTAACATATTGAATAAAGACTGGATCAAAATAATATTGTTTCATACCATAAAGTTCATACAACTTAGCTCTACTTTTGTATATTCCGGATGTTGCCCAATCACAGAACTTTATTTTGATGTTTTTGGTAAAAGTTCTAGTTGGAAATGATGCATTGTACGCTGATTGTATTGTGCTAAACAAGGACTCGTAAAGCACATTTGGATCATCGTGGCTTGGATCTATGTTAGTGACTGCTGCAGCAACACTCTCAGTGAAACGGTTTAGGCGAACAGAGGTCATTGGCCTACACGTGATCTTACTCCCTTTAGTAGTTGTGCCTAAAGGAAAAACAGCTTTTTGCCCACAATAATCTGATGTTAGGTCATTCAGAATAGCCTTATCTATATATTTGCAATTGCAGAAAATGTTGTCTAAGCATGTAGCAGAATGTGATGTAATTCTAGTAGGTTCCGAAAATAAATATTTTAAATTAAATGATTTCAATAAACTAATTAATCTAATACTAGTCTGTGATTGAACAAGTAAGTCGACATTAAAGTCACCACACACATGCTTATTGACAGAGCTTAAACGTTTCATTACATCTTCCATAACTGTTTCAAAAAGAATAAAATCACTCTGAGGTGGCCTGTACACACAAACCACAATATATTGCTTAAGCTCAACACAGGACGACTCGATAGTGCGCTCAATAGAAAGATCTGCTATATCTTTACGTTCCTTATAATTAACACTACTACATACATATATCAGAGAGCCACCATGTACAGTCTTCTTTCTTACGAATGCACTACCAACAGAAAAATATTCATTATTAAATAATAATAATTGTTTCATCTTTAGCCAGTGTTCAGTAACACATAAAATTTGAACATTGTACTTTTTCAAAAATAAATCTGTTTCTAACGCTTTGCTGGATAAGCCCTGTATATTTTGATGAACTATATTTAGAGCATGCTTATCCATTGTCTCATCAACTAGTTTAAACTAGCAGATGTGTTTGTATAACATATTTGTAAATTATTACAAACATTTGTCAAATTCTTCAATACCTTACTGGTATTTGAGTCAAATAGTAAATTATATGCTAATAATTTAGCAATAAGTCGCATATAACTAAATGGTAGATACATAGTATCTTTTGTCAAATAAGATTTCTTCAAAAAAGTGCATTCTAGAGAATAATCTGTAGGTAATGTTATTCTAACAAATGGAAGCTGATAAAATTCTCTACATCTTTTGTTATGTGCACATTTACCGATATCCTAAATTTTTTTGAGCTACAAACTACGATAAAATTATTTTTAGAAAAAAAAAATGAAAACCGACTTCAAACAACACATACTTTAATACACTAAAAAAATATAAATAACTAATCCAATTTATTTGCAACACTAAATCTATCCACACAATTTTTTTTTTGATATTATTTATTTGCAATTATTGAGTTATGTAAATAATTTTTAAAAAAAACCGCATACGTCCGTCCGTCAGAAGGGCTTGCGCCGCTCTGCCACTCTGCCTCCCGTCGCCCGCGCAGAGCCCTTGCGACGCTGATTCAGCCAAATTATCAATAACTATTGAAACATTATCCTAATAAATGAAATAAATCTATAGAGTTGACATTTGGTTTATTCCGGTTGATTCAATATAACTTTTATATTTATAACTATAATAATTACAAAGTAATATTTCGATATAAGTGAAATCACGTTGTTTTAATATCGTTAGTATAAGTTATATAATCAATTATTGTAAATAATTCTTCTACTATTCTAAAGTTCATGAATCAAAGTATATTGTAGGCAAAAAACAAAATGAATAAATAGCATTAAAATCTACTAAATAACGAGATGAAAGTCGCGGATTTCGACTAAATTTCGTCGGAACCACCTAATACTTAAATCATGTTTATCTTCATCCCCAAGTAACATTTTAGGTTTTAAAAAGGTTTTAAAATGGTTTTAGAACCTATGGAAATCGGACAGTAAGTCTTAGTAGGCTTAATAACGTTATGAGAGCCTTATAATAACCTCCTGAGTGCAAAAAGGGCCCACGTTTTAGAACCTTTTCGAGAGCTACAGCAAAACCTATAGCTTAAATTCAGAACCTTTCGAATTACTTAAACTGAACTAAGAAAACTTCTAAGTTCTAAAATAGTCTTGGATTTTACAATATGACAACTAAAAGCCTTTTTGATGAACATGAAAAAACTTTGTCAGAACTCTCGGGTTCTATAATGTTTCTGTGTCAGATTTATTTACAAAGAAACACCAATTGTAGATATTATTTAATACTTAATTATAATGACGCCATTCCCTGTCAATAAACAAAGTTTCAAAATGGCTGGATAACTATAACAAAAAATAATATGCAGCTTACTTGAACTCAGAAAATCAAAAAAATAATGCGATTGGCTCTTTGTCGTGAAGCTTTAGAATAATAGTGCAATATACGAGGCGGGCATAATGTAACTTATAAATTTTGAAGATAAGTTAAGTAATAAATTAAAAAAAAAACTATAAAATTAGGTGATTGGTAAGAAATCGCATTAAAAATATAACTTTAATTTATATAAAAATCATGTAGTTTAAATCGCCCAAAACAATATATATTATATATTTAATTTAATTGTACCTCATTTAATTAAAATATTGCTTTTTCTTTCGATTTTTTTTTATTAAAAAATATGGCTGCTATTAGAAAATTACTAGAAAGCATTAAAATTAACCTACCTACTGTGACAACTAAAAGCTCCTAAAAGTTCCTAAATTAAGAACTAAAGGTAATGTCGCGGAGCTACCTAAAACAAAAAGGTAGTTTTCGCATCTTTAAAGTTATCGCTAGGAGTCATTCAAGACTTGTCAGTCGCGAAAACATCTTTAAGCATAAATTAGTTGCTTCTAAGTTACGGTTGAAGTAGTACATGCATTCGACACAGCTAGGTGGCACTTTACGTTTTAAATTCCTCTGTTTTGTTAACATCCTGAGTCGGTTCATCACGCAAGACAGTTGTGATACTTATTATGAAGTCCCAGAAACCACTGACACTTGAGGATGCCTCTAAAGCTTTAAAATATTCTTGTAGGACTTTAATAATGTCTTATGCTAAAGTGAGATCTAAAGGTTTTTTTTTAAACGTTGATATAACCTTAATATTATGGAGTGTTAAAATGACTTAGATATACCTAAGTAATTTCTAATACCTATAAGCTACATTAGAGTTATCTAGGCAAACTAATTAGGACTGTGGTGAAAACCCAAAACAATAAGTTGCTTTTATAAGCATAAGGCTAACCTTTCCAAAACTCAATCAGGAGCATAGGCTCCTGATTGACAGCAATTAGATCCTAGGACTATTTGCTCTTAGAACACAAGTCATAATAATAACGTTAATTTAAACTCCTGTCAGCGGCCTAACAGTTGTAATGATAAACAATTAGTTTTAGGACATATTAATCATTCTCAAGTACTTAAATGACAAGATAGCAAAGCGTTAACCTTTTTACGCTACGTGTAAAACCTAAAGGCATTTTTGACAACCTAGGCCCGAAAAAAATGTTACTTGGGTTGCAAAGGCTCAAAAACTCACGCGAACATTTCACGCGCTGTTGTTTTGCGCACACTATTTGGAAATTGGAAATGCACAAAATAAGTTGTAGAAAATTTAATGAGCTTCCATTCGATAGAAAAACACTATTCTCTAGGATGCACCCTTTTGGAAATATTAGTAAAAAACTCAAAATAGGGGGACTTTAAACCTATTCCCTAAAATAAAAGCTACTCAAAAGAATGGCTAAACATTTTAATATTTGAGCTATAAAACATGATTACTTTAGTTGGTCTTAATTATTACATTCAAAGTAATTGGGTTCCGAGTTCAAACTCCCCAGTGACTCCACTAACAATAGTGACAAGAAAAAAAGAGATCGCTTGTTTTGACTTTTGTGATTTCTAAAATGAAAACTCTAAGCGCATAAGAGAGTTTTTGTATTTGTTTTTTCCCGGGAAGCACGAGAATAAGTCATATGTGGATATAACATTTTACTAATTTTTGCTTAGACACGTTAGGGGCTCCTGAAGCCCGGAGAGCCCGTGTCATTGATACGGCTGATACGGCCAACCGCAACGCTGTTTATTCTGCATCATTGAGAACATGCATTGCTATGCAGATGACAGCACGGGTGATGCGCGGTACACTAGAAGACAGAATGTCACTCGGAGCGCCGTGCAAGAGAGACGGTTAGGTACAACTTGTGTCTGAAGTTGAGGGCTCTCTTGAGCGGGCTCTCGAATGGGGTAAGAAGAACTTAGTTTATTTAAACCCTACGAAGACACAAGTATGCGCGTTTACTGCGAAGAAGGACCCTTTTGCTATAGCACCTCAGTTCCAAGGAGTTTCTCTTCGTGTATTCGATGACATTGGGACCCTCGGCATTAAATTATTCAGCAAGGTCCAATTTGGAAGTCATTTGGAAGACAAAGCCAAACTGGCGAGCAAAAAGCTGGGCGTCCTGAATAGAGCCGTTCACGCCATCTCAACGGCTCGTGTTATATAAAGCACAAGTCCGAGCGCACGTGGAGTATTGCTCTCACCTGTGGGCAGGAGCCCCCCAAATACCAGTTCGACCCACTTGCCTCCATCCCACGGCGAGCTGTTCGAATCGTCGGTGATCCCAATCTCACAGACAAACTGGAGTCACTGTAGCAGCGTAGAGTCTGTGGCTCTCTATGTGTGCTCTATGGTATGTTTCACGGAGAGCGCTCTGAGGAACTGTTTGACTTGGTGCCATCGTCTCCTTATTATCATCGCACCACTCGACATCGCAGCAAAGTTCATCCAATTTACCTGGACACGATATCGTCTAGCACACTTCGTTTCCAGCGTTCGTTCCTCCTACTTACGTACAGGCTCTGGAACGAACAGCCAGCTGGGGTGTTGCCCAAGCGCTATGACATGTTCTTCTTCAAGCGAGGTTTTTTTTTTTTTTATATTAGCCTACCAAAGTGACTCCACTCTGCCTGATGGTAAGCAGTAAGTGGAATCCAGAAGTGGCGGACACCATTCCAAAAGCCAAACTACTGGTATGGTGGCCTCCACTATGGCGGCTTAGTGAGATGCTTTTTCACGCCCCGCTTAAAAGACCCAGGATCAAAATTAGATGGGAACACATGCGCTGGCAAAGAGTTCCAGGCTTTAATTGAGCGACAAAAGTATGAAGTGCTGAACCGTTTGGTTCGAGACCCTTTAGATTCCACTGTGAAAGGGTGGCACTTTAGTCCCGCACGTGTTGTTCTGGACAAAAAGGGAGAGGGTGGGATTAATTCAAAGAGCTCTTCAGAACACTCTCCATGGTAAAGGCGATAGAAGACGGCCATTGAGGCGATGTCTCTTCGCAGCTGTAAAGGCTCAAGGGTCTTAGTAGCCTCCGGGCTTCCGATGATACGGACTGCTCGCCGCTGCAACCTATCGAGTGCATCCAGTAAGTACTGTGCGGAGCCATCCCAAAGATGAGAGCAGTACTCCACGCAGGAACGAACCTGTGTCTTATAAAGAAGACAGAGCTGCTCGGGCGTGAAGTACCGCCTCACCCTGTTCAGGACACCGAGTTTACAGGAGGCGGTTTTAATGACGCACTCGATGTAGTTCTTGGGGTTGAGATCTCGGCAGATGTCCATACCCAGGATACTTAGGCTATCCTGTAGTGGTAACGCTGTGTTCTGAAGAGAGGGAAGGGGAAGGAACAGAGATTTTTTGCAGAGAACGCGCACACCTGTGTTTTCTTGGCATTGAACTCGACCAAATTCTCACAACCCCATTTAGAAATGCGGTATAATACTTGGTCGAGCTCAGCGACAAGTTCTAGGCGTTTTGCCTCGATGTCAATCTGTTTAGCCGCAGGATGTCCGAGATATCGCCCATGCACCGTACTATCATCTGCATAGCAATGAATGTTGCCAAGGGACAACATGTCATTGACATGCAGAAGATACAGAGTGGGCGACAGGACGGACCCCTGAGGCACCCCAGCGTTGACCTGCAAATAATTGGAGGCCGATCCGTCACAAAGGACTCTAATGCGGCGCTCACGCAGGAATGCGGCAATCCAGTTGCACAGCTGGGGTGGCAGACCATATGCTGGAAGCTTGGACAGAAGCGAACGGTGCCAGACTCTATCGAAGGCTTTGGTTATGTCAAGGCCGATGGCCAAGGACTCGCCATGCCTGTCCATAGCTTCACCCCATTGGTGCGTGATATACGCTAGAAGGTCACCCGTAGACCGTTTTGACCTAAAGCCATATTGTCGGTCACTAATTAACGAGTGACCCTCTAGGTAGCGGACTAGTTGTGAGTTTATTAACCGCTCAAGCACCTTGCAGAGAACTGAGGTGACAGCTATGGGTCGATAGTTGCCTGGCTCGGACCTATCCCCTTTTTTGGGAATGGGTTGAACATTCGCCTCTCTCCAAGCCTCCGGCACAATTCCCGAGGAATAAGATAGGCGGAATAGGCGCGTCAATGCAGGAGACAACTCCGCTGCGCATTTCTTAAGAACCACCGCTGGAATACCATCCGGTCCGCTGGCTTTCCGAACATCGAGCGACCTTAGTTCCGCACGGACATCACGATGCCTAATACGAATATTAGGCATAACGGAGTCGCAGCCAGATATAGTCGGCGGGTGCAAGCCACGGTCGTCGATTCGGGAGTTAGCCGCAAAGAGTTCTACAAGCAAGTTTGCTTTCTCTTGCGGCTCGTGGGCCAGCGATCCATCAGGACATTTCAAGGGGGGCAGCGAAGGCTTGCAGAAGTTGGATTGCACGGCCTTGGCTAGTCGCCAGTAGCTACGGCTACCCGTAGGATGCGAAATGAGTTCTTGCCCAATCCGTGCAATGCGCTGGGCATCCGCTCTGATGTAAGCCCTCTTGCATTCCCTAGTGGCTTTGTTGTACGCTGCTTTTAGGCGATCCAAGCTAGGGTCGCGCCGTGCTCGGGCCCTGATCCAAGCGCGGTACGCCGATTCTTTTTGTTTAACAGTGTCGGCGCACTCACGGTTGAACCAGGGACGCGTTTTGCCGGCACTGGTGACATCTGAGGATGGAATGTAATATTCCATACCTAACAAGATCTCACCAGCGACAGCAGTAGCACTTTGCGACGGATCCCTGTCTTTAAAGCAGCGTAATGCCCATGGGACGGAAGCAAAGTAATCCCGCATACCGTCCCAGTCTGCTGACGAGTAGTGCCATAGTCGTCGCTTTACCTCCGAACGTCGTGGGGGAGCAACAAGAGGCACTGAGGCGCAGACCAAACAGTGGTCGGAATTACCCAGTGGGGCGTGGACCGAAACACTGTATTGGTCTGGGTGACTCGTCAGCAGTAGGTCTAGCAAAGAGGGCGCTTGACCTGGAATATCTGGTATCCTGGTGGGATGGATTACCAGTTGCGTCAGGTCATGCGTGAGAGCGAATGCATGGGCGGCTCGTCCCGCATGGTCTGTTCTGAGAGAACCCAACCAGGTCTCGTGGTGGGCGTTAAAGTCTCCCAGAAACACCAATTCCGCGTTCGGAAACCGCTCCTGCGCTAAGTCTGCCGCCTGACTCAGATGGTCAAAGAGTCGAGTTGTCTCCAAATCTCCAGAGTGGGAACGGTAAAGGCAGGCGTAGACCCGGCTCAGAGAACCAAGATCAACGTGAAGCCAAAGGATGGGGTAGGATGGGTCCTCTAGGCAGCGCACACGGCGAACGCAAACATCCGCCCTGACAAATGCGCATACTCCGGCCTTAGCGCGAAAGCGCTCCTCGAGCACATAGCCCGGGTAGTGCAGGTATGCCGTGTCGTCAGGGCGGCGTATTTGTGTCTCCGTTAGGAAAAGCAAAGCCGGCCGTGCCGTCTCGAGGTGTTGGTGGACGGCGTTGAGGTTTGAATGGAGTCCACGGATGTTAGTGAACTCCACCTCAAATAGCGGGTTGGTGGGGGAGGAAGATGCCGCTGTTAGACCTGCTGCTTTTTTGTGTGCTGCCATGTTGGAGGGTGAAGGGAGGGGCGTGGAAAAGATGACTGCCCTCGCAGCAAGGCTAGACAAGGTGCCGAGTATTGCTTCGTCATTTAACTGTGTGGCATGGTGGTAGCCGATCCGCCGGACGGAAGGGCCCCCGTACCCTCTCGGAAATGGTCGCCGGGTCCCACCATCCGGTCACCAACCGGCACGACGAACCACTCCGGGATTATGCGCGACCTGGTGGGGCAGCCTCCTAGGGTGGTTAGGCCTAGTTGGGCCCCTGTACTATGCCGCGGGCGGCCAGCGGCACCACCGTTTCTACGGGTCTCCCTGGCCGGCGGGTCGACCCACACCACCCACACAATGACTCCGCGGATACTCAGCTGGTCCCACACATGCTGCGAGGATTGCCATCTTTGCATCAGTTGGGCCTCCGGCACTCTCACTCACCGAGCGAAACGCAATAGTACGAACACCATTACTCTTACGTCGATCTTCTATGAGAGGGTAGTACTTCTCCGGTCGATCCGACCCATTCATGCTGAATCCAGCGTGGATCTACTACTACTCTGAAACCAGCGTGGATCTACTACTACTGAGGTTTAAAAAGAGCATCAATATCACGGTAGGCAGCGGTTTCGCGAAGCCCTTGGCATTGCAGAAGTCCATGAGCGACAGTTACCACTTACCATCAGGCGGGCTGTTGGTTCATCTGCCACTGTAGGCACTAAAAAAAATGGCTGGCGAAGTAATGAAATCATGGTTGACTTCGTAATCGCCTTTGATATGGTCGACTTATCTTCGAGGTCATCGGCAACCTGTCCACTTCAGTGGATCTTTATACAGGTGTTATAATATCCACTCTAGTGTTCCTCAAGGCAGTATACTCTCTCTGTTATAACTTTCATTTTTTATAAATTTATCAGATAAATTAATTTTTGCATAATAGATATACTTTTACGTTGATTAATATATCTACTAGTTCTATTTTGAGACTCTACATATAGTTATTGCTTTCAGATTGTAACAGGTTTATAGGTGCAAAGGCATGCAAAGATCATTGTTCAAGCTCTAAAACGTTGGTATGTCGATTGTCTAACTTACCGTAACACAGGTATAAGCCTAGTACCTACCTACGGAAGTAAGACTACTGTCGCGTCTCGCTAATGGCTGGAGTTGGAAATGATCTGTAGTAGTAGACGCCCTACAACTGTATTTAGTTCATTATAATTTAATTTGTAAGACTTACTTATCTATAAACTTTTTGTACAATATTTACTGAATAAATATTATTATTATTATTATTACTTAGCCAATTACTTTTAACTTATTTGCGTTTAAGGGGAAAACCACTTTGCTGTATTCTTTTCTTGACAAAAGTGATCTGCCACGTGAAACGTTGGTGGTAGAATATTCATTTGGTAGAAAATCAAGCCAGAAGCAAAGTATAGACAAAACATTATGCCATATTTGGGAATATGGAGGTAAATTGGAAACACTGAATACCGTGCTAGCATCCATTCCAGTGCGCGGCAAATACTTTTTTTGTATATTGGTAGACTTAAGTAAAGTTAAGACTATATGGGAAACTTTAGAAACGTGTGTTGAAGCAATGAAAGCTGTTTATTTATCAAAAGAAAGTTTGCCGGAGTTGATTATAATTGGCGGCAAATATGACAACTTTAAAAATTATGGTGAGTATGACTAACTATGTAATAATAAACAGACTAAAACGGGCCCTGAAACTACCAGGCCCTGAAGTCAGTGGGCCGTGGCTCATAACTAGAGCGTTCGTTATTATATTGCACTGGACACCGGGCCCGGTTTTAGTCTAAATGTGAACGTGGATAGAGACATGATTCCAACGTATCATAGTACCTGTACTATCTTCTATTTTATTTCTAATAACACTTTAAAACCCTCGGCTCTGACGTACATACTTACACATAACTTTACGCCTTTTTATCCCCGAAGGAGTAGCAGAGGTGTTTAACCACCCACTTTTCGTCATTTTTATTTCAATTTTAGGTCCCATGTAACAGGGGGCGAGCCTGTTGTTATTTATTGGGCACAATGGCAGACTCCGAGCTAATACTGAGAATTTTTTGACAGAAAAACCCAATATCACTTTACCTGACCCGGGGATCGAACCCGAGACCTCTATGTAGAAATCCGTACCTACACAGTAGTACCAAACCAACCACAGAGGCAGTCTTTCGGCTCTGACGTCATTATTTATTTATTTATTTATATGCACACACAAAACTTATAAAGATAGTACATAAAATAACAAGAGCACAAAAGTACTGCTTATTTCATTAGAATTTTCTTCCAGCAGACCTGCGACAGGAAAATTGATGAGAAACATAGACACAGTGTGTAGGAACCTACATTAAATAAAGATAACTAAATTAAAACAATACTGCAAAAATGTCTTTATTCACAATTATGTCGTCATTACGATCCTTTCTATTCGTAGCAGTCAATATCAAATATATTGATTTATTTCGGTTAATTAATAACACATAAGAACGTTAAAAATTACAAAATGTAAGACAATCAACCTACAGCCAGATTGCTATATATATATATATATATATATAGCAATCTGGCTGTATATATATATCTAAGACTGCTAATAATTCTTTTTCTATATTTTAACACGTCATGCTCATGTCATTGAATTAAAATGGGTCGCTCGATTCCACACTACTTACACAAGCGCTAGCCGCGCGACGACTGAGCCACGGTAATACTATCTATACAGTATTGGGACTTGGCCGTATTTTATAAATAAATGCCTACAGCCGTGCGGTACGTAAACATGCGATAGGACTGCCCGCCTACAGCACTTGAATTACATTTGCGTACTTTGTGCTTCCATTTAGTTTTGTGATTGTAAATATACTTTTTTTATATAAACAAATAAAATACTTTGTAAATTTAATAGGAAGTGTTCAATAAAAATGCGTGTTGTTTTTTGATTCGATTTTTTTTCTTGTATTATTCATACACAGTACAATAAACAACTATTATTAATAATAAAATACCACGTCTTTAATTTAATTATACAAACTAACAAAAAAAAGAAACATGATCCGAGGTTTTACCACAAGCGTACCTACTGTATCATGATTCATGAACCGCCTATAACTACCTATTTCACTCGTGTCAATCACTTTCCTTTACTCTATTCACTTTATTTATTAATCCAGACATCTTTTATTTCGGGAGATAAAAGGAAATACTTATTCATTAAAAAGACACACATTATGTACCTACCTTACCTTATAGTCTTACCTTTCAGAGTTTCCAGGTAATCTAAAAAAAGTTATCTCTGGATGCGTTATTGACGAATTCATGCAACCAAAAACAGTACAATATATCCTACTCTTCATATTAAATATGTACTTGAACTTATTTTTAGTAAAATAATCGCGCGCTTATTGTTAAAAAAAACAACACACCGTCCGTTCGTCACTGCGGCACAGTCGCGACTGTCTACATGCCGAGCGCATGTCGAGTTCGAGGCGCGTAGGCATGGCTCGCACTTCGTCCGATTGTATGAAGATGGATTACTGTATAGATAGCATTACCGTAACTGAGCTCCCTAACTCCTAACCGTCAGGGTTTTGTATAACACTGCACGATCGTAAGGGCGATTAGGGAGCAAAGGTTGCTAAGACCGTACGGTCGCCCTAATTAGGGACTCTTACTACCGGCATTATTAAACTACTCTAACCCTGACTAGTAGGCCCTGAATACCGTGTAGTGTAATACACCTTTAACAAATAATATGTGTAATAATAATAAGTATATTTACGTAGACACTAATACAACGATAGAAGGCGTAAGTACACCGAGATGTGTTACATTCACGTTTCTCTATGTATTAGGTCCCTTGTAATAGAAAGCGAGTCTTATGCGGGCTACACACCTTCATCGCACAGTTTTAACTTTGTGATTTAACTTTTGTGTTTCATCTAATCATATTTTGATTAGATCTTAGATAAACTGTACAGTTCAACTGTATGTTCCACACATCTAACGACTGTACAGTTAAATCGCACAGTTAAAACTAAAGGTGTGCATTATCGTATTATTATTATAAATGCGAAAGTTTGTGTGTGTGTGTATATTCGTGCGTTTGTTATTAATCAGCGCCTAAACGGGTGAACCGATTTCGAAAATTGAAAATTGGTAGTAAAGTGATAGATTCTGTGCCGGTACTTTTTATACCGAAAATCGATCTGCTTCCCGAAGGATACAACAAAACATATTTTACGCGTGGGCGAAGCCTTGGGGCACAGCTAGTATTTTATAAAGTAAGTTTAGTGGTACCTACATACCTAATTTCATTTAATTTTTCGGTAGGTAATCTAGTTATAAGTTTCACGAAGTAAAAGACAAATTAAAATATTAATGATAATAATAATATAATCTGAATTTTATTTTCCAGACAGCGAAATTAAAAAAATTATCTGTGTTACTTTAAGAAGCTTTGCGTTACTCAATGACTCACACATATTGTTCTACTCGTCTAAGGAACCACAATTGGTTAAGAGAGCCAAAGACATGTTGTTTAATATTGGTTTTGGAAATGGAATACCTGTTAAAGAGAGAAATACTAACTTTACCAAGCCATTATTCATATCAAAAGGTTCAGATAGTTGGGAAAGCATTGGAGTGTCCTCTTCTACTATGGATCAGGTAAGTGCGTCGTAGGTAATAAAGCTTTAGAAGATTCAAAACAGATTAGTATTAGCCATACTAGAGATACATTTTACATAACGTTAAAGTTAACGGATTTACAGTATAAATGTTCTGTTCACAAGTAGTCAAAAATCTAAATTCCTAACTCAAAAAAAACTATTATGTCTGATTCTAAATCTTTTGGAATTAAAAATTTAATGCTTTTTATTAGTTATTTATGTAGGTATTTAAAGTAAAAGTGGGCAGCGTTCGGGTAGCTAGAACATGTTTATCTTTTTCTGCTTTCACGAGATTGTCATCATGTGGAATGGTGATATCGATGATCATTGCAAGGCGCTCTAATCGATCGATCATCACTATATCAGGTTTATTGGCAACGATAGTCCTATCAGTGATGATAGATCGATCCTAGTATATCGTGGCACGACCATTTGCGAGAACTGGGTCGGGCACATATCTGTAGTACGGTGCCTCAGAGACTACAAGTTTGTACTTCAGAGCAAGTTGCTGGTGGACGATCCTAGCTACTTGGTTATTTCTATGCAAATACTCGCCGTTCGCAAGACGAGAACAACCAGAGACAATATGTCCTATGGATTCTCCGGGGTAGTGACATGCCCGACAAATGTCTACCGTCCCATCCTTTAAGATAAACTTGCGGTAGTTGTTCGTCATTAGAACCTCGTCCATAATTGCACAGACAAAACCTTCGGTTTCTCCAAAGAGATCACCGAATCGTAGCCAGGATACAGATGTTAATGAATCGACATCGGGCCCGTTTAAGGCCCGATAAAAGCGTCCATGTAATTCCTTGCTTTTCCATACACCCTTGCGCTCTATTATACTAAGCACAACAGGTTTGCGCCAGTTCTCTTTAGCCAGACCCAGCGGGGTGAGGCCGTTATCTACAACGACGACATTCCGATGCATATTTGAATTTGATTTTATAAAATATTCTCTGAGGTTGCACACCTTACGGTTGTGGAGAGTCTTGACCGATAAAAAGCCACGACCTCCACACTTCCGTGGGATGTACAACCTCATCACTGATGACCGTGGATGATGCATACGGAATGTCGTCAACTGTGTACAGACTCTCCTATCAAGAGCGTCCAGTTCAGTCTGAGTCCATCTGACTATGCCAAAGGAATAGGTTAGGACTGGCATGACCCGGCTGTTAAAGAACCGCACCTTGTTACCACCCGATAAAAGACTTTTAAGAACTTTTTTCAGGCGGCCAAAGAAACGTTCCTGTAACACCTGTTTCATGTCTCTGTCAGTTATACCCAACGCCTGTGACATACCGAGTCATTTATATGTTTCGGTTGCAGATAGAGGTCTAAGTCGTGTAGAATCGGACAGTTGCATCCCGTCAGATTTCACAATCCCACGCTTTACATGCATGACCGCACATTTATCTATACCAAACTCGATCTTAATAGAATTACTAAAGGTTTCAGTGATCCTAAGTAACCCTATTAATTGGCGACCAGTAGAAGAAATTAAAAATACGCAGAGAAAAAGCGTGATGTGTTACGGTGTTGCCAGATTATTATTATTTCCTTTATTTAAATCAATTCTCAAAATTACATTTTTAAATATAAGTATATAAAAAAAACACATACATTTAAAAATATAAAAATTGGAGACCCACCGGCATCCGGTACAGGGACCAAGCTACCGGCGGTTAGGGCTCCAGAGATAGGAACTTCCTCACAATGCGGGCCGTGTCAAGCAACACCGCCTTCTGTATCTGGCCCTTGACCCAACCAGCTAACGCGAGCCTCTTAAGATGTTGATCGAGGCTCTTAGCAATAAGTCCATTCACTGTAACCACTATCGGAACAATGATCGCCGAATCCACATCCCACATGTCAACAACCTCGTGAGCTAAATCCAAATACTTGATCTGTTTGTCTTTTTCAGCTTTCACGAGATTATCGTCATGAGGGATGGTGACGTCGATGATCATTACAAGGCGCTCTAATCGATCTATCACCACTATGTCAGGCTTATTGGCAACAACAATCCTGTCAGTGATGATAGATCGATCCCAGTACAATGTCGCACGACCATTCTCGAGAACCGGCTCAGGATTGTACCTGTAGTAAGGCACTTCGGCGTCCACAAATTTGTACCGCAGAGCAAGTTGCTGGTGGATGATCCTGGCCACTTGGTTATGTCTGTGCAAGTACTCTCCGTTAGCAAGACGCGAACAGCCGGAAACGATATGCCTGAGAGACTCACCTGGGCGATGACATGCACGACATATGTCGATAGTGCCGTCTCTCAAAATATATTTCCGGTAGTTGTTCGTCTTGATAACTTCATCAGCAATTGCACAAACAAACCCTTCGGTTTCTCCGAAAAGATCACCGAAGCGTAGCCAGGCCACGGAAGCAGTTCGGTCCACATCTGGACCGTGTAAAGCTCGGTAGAACCTGCCGTGGAGCTCCTTGCTCTGCCATACCACCCCAGTTCTGCTTAGCCAAGGCAAGCGGGGTCAGTCCATTGTCCACTGCGACAACATCACGATGCAGAGCCCCGTTCGCTTTAAGAAAATAATCTCTAAGGTTGCATATCTCGCGATTATGAAGGGTTTTGGCATTTATAAGACCGCGACCACCACACTTTCGCGGGATATACAACCTCATGACAGACGAACGTGGATGATGCATTCGGTATGAAGTCAACAATGTACGGACTCTCCGGTCCAGGGCATCTAACTCAGTCTGAGTCCACCTAAGTATGCCGAAAGAGTACATAAGGAGTGGCATGACCCAACCATTACAGGCCCGTATTTTGTTGCCGCCAGATAATAAACTATTTAGTACTTTTTTAAGGCGGCCTATAAAACGTTCCTGTAATGATTGTTTCATTGCCTCTTCCTTTATACCTAAAGCTTGCGACATACCTAGGTACTTATAGGTGTCAGTAACTAGAAGCGATCTAAGCTGAATAGAATCAGAGAGTTGAATGCCCTCAGATTCTACTATCCCACCACGCTTTACATGCATGACTGCATATTTGTCTACACCGAACTCCATTCTGATCGAGTTACTAAAGTTTTCTGTTACCTTTAGTAAATCTTTCAGCTGGATATCAGTAGGCGCAATTAGTTTCAGATCATCCATGTACAGCAGGTGGGATATGACTTGACCACCTCTACGTAACCTGTAACCTAATTCTGAACCCTCTAGCAATGTACTGAGAGGATTCAGAGCCAGGCAAAACCATAAGGGACTCAGGCTGTCACCCTGGAATATGCCCCGCCTAATCCAGTAAGGTACAGATAATGTAGTTATTGGGAATATTAGGATTGCCCTACCTTAAATAATTTTATCCTAATATGTAGTAAATTTGCCGTATATATACCTACCTGTATTATGTAATTATTTATGTATAATGTACGTACTTACAATACGCGCTAGCGTACCTACCTACGTAATATTTAAGTGCCAGTTGCATTCTCTATTAGTCGACGTATGGTAGACGAATACAGAGATGGGTTTTAGTTGGTGCAAAAATATTAAATGAAATGAAATGAAATGAAATGAAATATATGTTTATTCATATAGGTTAATTAAATTAACACTTATGAACGTCAAAGTTTACAAAATGTCAGCAAATTAACCTACAGCCAGTTCGCTGACGAAGTAGAGCCATGAGTAGAACTGGCATGAAACTCAGCCCACTCTTTTTAATCGCCAGGTTATTACAATTTTTGTAAGTTACAGTTTCAAGTAGCATGCAAAGTGACGCAGGCAAAACACTTAACTCTATAGATACTTAATTACTTACAGCTTTCTATGTTGTAAAGAAAAATTAAAAAGTAAAATGTGTGCTTTACAGGCTGCCTCAATTTGCATATTGCTACAAAAGGTAAAGGCAACATGTGAACTGTGATAAATGTTTCTATGTAGATATTATATAAACTGTTAATTTTTGGTATAAGTATAAGGTAAGATGAACTTAATTTACCACAGGAGTTCACAATGTACCTCTATTTCACAAATCACAATGTAAAAAAAATTATAAAGTGTATGTTAAAAGTATACAATTTTAACAAAACAATACAAAATGTGTACTTAACTGTTCAAATATGGCTCGGGCATCATGTCATTTAAAATTAATACAAAAAAAAAATCATTTTATAAATTATGTCAAAATGTATCAATAAATTAATGTCAAAAAATTATTTGTTATAGCATGTCATTCATAATAATCATAAAAAATGTCATTCATACAATAATTAACAAAAATATGTCCTTAAAAGTATAATGTCATTAAATTAAGAGTAAAATTAATTTACTCCTTCGTCAAGCGAGCATCCCATGACTTTTATCGTTCAGATACTCATTAACAGTGTAGTAACCCTTAAGTATTAAATGTTTTTTGACAATTTGTTTAAATTTGTCTAAGGGTTTATCCATTATGTCGATAGGTAATTTATTAAATAAACGTACACCAAGTCCCGTAAACTAATTATGGACTTTATGTAAGCGATAGTGTGAGCCAACCAGTTTATGCTTACCCCTGGTGTTAATCTCCTGCACATCGCAATTCCTAGTATATAGACTAATGTTACTCTTAACATAAACAACATTAGCATATATATATTGAGATGCAACTGTCAATATACCTATCTCTTTCAATCGCTCTCTCAGGGAGTCTCGTGAACCTAGGTTGTAGATAGAACGTATAGCTCGTTTTTGAATAATAAAAAAACGGTTTCAATGTCAGCAGCCCTACCCCACAACAATATGCCGCAAGACATAACGCTGTGAAAATAACAATAGTAGACTAGTCTGGCGGTTTCCACATCAGTAAGTTAGCAAATAGCAAGTATTAGCAAGTTAAAGAATAAATTAAAGAAATGTATATATGCAATATTTCTAAATGATGCGACTCTGAAGTCGAATCCGCAGGTTGTCATCTTGTCGATAACTATAACATAAGTATGAGTATTCAATATTACCCAAAACTGTAGGATCTTTTCCCGACAAAGAAGGTCAACACCGAAGCACTTGCTTGTTGTGCAAGCGGTGTTGACCTTCTTCTTAGGTTGGAAATTAATTTTCTTATAAAATCTATTTACTTAAATCGGTAATATTTTTTACTAAACACAATGTTTTTAATTTTATTTATAAAATGATAGTTACTTACCTTAAATTAACTAAATAAAAAAAACAGAGTATACTTACGAATGAAAGGACAATTCCGGTAATTTCTTTTCACTATCACTTTTGCATCCCAAAACACTACAATGGCCCATGATTTAACACTTCTTTTTAATACTAAATAACTTTAAATATGTTTGTATATTTATGAAATATTTCCAAAATCCGGATACAATACACAAATTTAAAGGAGAATTAAACTTCGTAACACAAACTCGACCATTATAAAATTATTTTTTAGTAAAAAACATAAACCGACTTTAAAACTATACAAACATGTACAATATTTTAAACTAAAAGCAGAAAATAATATCTTAATCTCTTCAAAGCAAAGAACATTAAAGTGGAATCAACGAAAATATTGATAATTAACTATATAATATTAAAGGTAATATTTTAAATTTATAATCAGTTATTCTTGGAGTGAACCAAACTACTGAACTATTTAAAAAAAATATTTTATAATATATAAATATAAATACCATAACAAATAAAAAATATTTTTCTAAAAAGGTTCATATATGGCCGATTTCTGTGGTAACAACTATACAAAAAAAAACACACGACCCTAATTGAGAACCGCCTCCTTTTTGAAGTCGGTTAAAAAACAACAAGCTGTAAAATTTTGTGTAGCGAACTTAGGTTGGCCACCTTCAAAAAATCGGCCACATACGATAAAGGATAAGAAATACTATCACTGTCTTGTTTTTTTATATGCTGTTGCCATAACTTTGTCCCCTTTCTGTGTGAATGCAATGGAAACTATCACGTCGTCTATATATCATACTCTGTCTACGCATACGTCCATATTTTTACTGAATCTATGTAGCTTTTTTTATTTTAACCCTTTGAAAAAGCACCACGCGCTGGCGGCTCTGCGAAGCAGTTATTTAAGAAGTTCCCTTATTTGGGCAATTTGCCGTTTTTGGTTTAGTCGGCTTATTATCTGACTAGAGGTCCGCCCTCGCTTCGCTTCGGTATCAAAAGTTTCATTCGGTCTCACAACAAACTCCTATGGAAATATCATAGCAATAGTGACATAAGGCGTTTAAAATATAGAAATTCTGAAAATGTCCTGAAATTATAATATGTAAACATAAAATTATTTTGAATAAAATTATTGAATTCTTCAAATCGGTAACATAGATTTTTAGTTAAATAGTTGCAAACAAACAAACAAACATACAAAAAATAAAATCTTTTCTCTTTATAATAATAATCTTTATTTTCTCCTCACAATACAATCAATAAACAACTTTTGTGTACAATTTTTCATACATTTTGTAACAATTTGTGATTGGTGTATAATATTAGTTTAGATAATAGTGACCTGATAACTCAGTATTAAATTAATACTCAACTGATATTATGTTATCTGATGAATCTGTAAATCTTTATTTATTGCACATTCCAGGTGAAGGTACGTCACTTATCACGAATTCCACCCAACGCTGCGGGTATGTCTAACACCTCAATAGTACCTCAGCATCATGCACATCCCGAAGCTGCTTTAGATTCGCTAATGGCATCCAAGTATAACGAATTACGCAACATGGAATCATTGGATGTTTCTATAGATTATTTATTATCATTAAATAAATAAATACAACGTGTGATATTTATCTTTTATTTTAACCGCCAGATTTACTTAACATTATTTCTTCTTGCACGTAATCTTGCATCTAAAGCTTGTAAAGCGTGCTGTGTGGATTCGTTTTTAGAATCAATTGCAAGGCTTACTTGCATGCATCTATATGCTAAAGTGACGTCACCGGTAGACTGAAAAAATAATTACATATCTATAATTAAGTACCTACCTATTCTTTGTAACTATAGTTATTTTAAGCAGTTATTACTGGTTCTATGGGTAAATTTAATAACCCATGGTCCCATGGCACTTAGGCTTGTTTCTTGGACTTCTGACAATATCGATACAAAGTAAATGTCCATGAACTGAATCCCTTGCGGGCTGAACTCAATAGCTTAGCTTTGCTTTGGTCTCAGATCTAAAACTATTATTCTGTGAGTAACATTGTAAGAATGCCAAACTTTTTAAACACTGTTCTATAATATTTGTAAAGTTTAATAATAATAATATGAAATGACTTACCAAGGCAACATGAGCAAGGTTAAACCAAATATTTGAACGAATTTCAGCATTGCCCGAAAAATACAATGCTTGTCTAAAACAGGGTAATGTTAAATCCCATTGATTGCAATACAAACAACAAAGTCCAAGGTTGTTATAAATCTCTGGTCCTGCAGGGTTTGTTGCCAACAATCTCCTGAAAATTAAGATGTCGATAGTCTCAGATGTACACCATGTAACTAATGTAAATCTAGATCAAATTTTAGTCAAATGCTAGATGTCAAAATTGAAAATAACTTGAATTCGGATCAGTGCTAACTTCTTAACGTTTTGCCTTTGTGTACGAACGTATCACATAGTGACTACAAAAACCTAATTGACTTACCTATAGTATCGTAAAGCAATCTCAGGCTGATCGTTATAAAAATTGTACATAGCAATATTTGCTATAGCCTCCATGTTCGATGGATCTTCTGTAGCTACCATTCGATATTCTTTAACGGCTAGAGCAGAGTTCCCCATTTGATCATGTATCCTTGCTTGTTCTATTAGCAAAGGTGTGTATTCGTGAAAAGCAGATAACCCTTGCTTACTAACTTCTAGTGCAGACATCGGTTGATTTAATCCCACATACATCGCTACCAAGCGAAGGTAAATTGATATGTGTTTATTTTGTTTCAACGCCTGACGTAAACAGTCTTCAGTATTCCTGTACATTCCCAAAGCATAGAAGCAACGAGCTAGACTAAAGTTCCACCACCAGTCCACAGTATCTTCCGTTTTTTGGGCTTGGTACGCAACTTCCATGGCCTGTTAAAATTGAAAAACCTGAATAGTGTTATAGTGTCGGTACTTATGTTTGCGGCGTAGTAGGTAAATAATTTGTTTGAACGACAATAAAATTATGCCTACCTTACGCACATCTCCTTCACAATAGTACACATATTCAAACAAAGTCTTGGCCGCTGGTACAAATAGTCTATCATCCTTAGAGATGAATCTTAAGGATAAAGGTGTACTAGCAGTGAAGGGTCCTCCTGCTGCAAGGGCAGTTGCTGCACGAGACATTCGGGATGCTGTATTTAAAGCTGTCCTGGACGTCCGAGCGCAGGAGGCATTTGTACCAGCTCTTGAGCGCACAGTCGCTGTTGTTCTTCTCTGAGAAAAGCATAATAAATTTTCTGTTTATAAAAGCTATAAAATACGACTATAGGAAAGGCCCCTAGAGGTCACATCGGAATTTGCCTTAAGACAATGCATTTCATCTGACTTGGTGAGTCAGAATATTAAATAAGTTTTATAATCCTAGGGCGCTTATATATACTTAACTAAGTAGTTATTGCTTAGATAAAATGTTACCAACCTGAGGAGTTTCTATATTACGAGCAGTTTTAGCCTCCTGTTGGAATGATGTTCCAGGTCTAGGTGTCTTAGCTACTGCTGTGGAGACCAAATCATCTTGTTGCGGATAATATTCAACCTCTTCATAACCATTACCAACAATTTTAGCTTGTATTGTCATTGCTCGCATTCGTACAAACTCTATCATACGATCATTTTTGTCTTGCAAGGCTACTGCACATAAATTTAAACATTCATCAAATTGTTTTGTTTTGTAAAGGTTTAATATTCTATACTCGTTTTCCATTTTAATTGTTGTGGTGCACTTGCAGCGATACAGTACAGATTGAAGTGCCTAGCAACCAAGTCTGTCAACAAAAATAACACCCTGCTTTTATTAGCTCTTGTTAGCCAAGTGTACCCACCACCCCACTCTATGTAGGTAGGCCAAGGTATGAGATGTTTTGAATTCTATCGTAAAATAAAAAGAACCCTTAGTTTTATGTTGATGTAAGTAGGTACCCGTGTATGCCATACGCTCTTAATTATCAAACTAAAACTATTACCATGATATAGGATCAAACTGAATGAAATGATAGCTAAGTCATAAAATCTCAGTTAATATCTCAGGGCATCCAAGAAAAGATACTCGATTTCCGCAAAATGTCTGAAGTAAATACAGTCTTTAGGTATTGCAAGGTGGCAACTATTCAACTGATATTATTATTTTTTCTATAAAAGTATGACTTTAGGTAACCCGCGCTGTATTGCTGACGCTGCGCCCACGATACTTATTTAATCCTGACATTCAGTTTGTCCATCTCGCTTAATCTAAAGCTTAGCCTTGTTTGGTTGGTATGGTATATACCTACCTACTTAGGATAGTGTATACAGAGCAACAGCCTGAAGTAGAAACAATATTCCTACTTCCCGCATGTTCGATAATATCATACGATCCTTCCGCATTAATTCTAACAAAAAGAAGCTTTCTTGTCAGAATAAATGCGGAACCGCACTATCTGAACCAAATATGCTGCTGCGTCAAGCATCACCTACGACGCAGCTGTACGTGTCCCAGTTGCATCACACCAAAAAGGTTGAAGAGATAGTGGAGTATGCGAGAGTAAAAACCAACTGGACTTTGAGAGTTGAGAAGTTGGAGACGCGTCATAAAGACCGAACTGCGTTACACGAAGCCGAAAAAGTAACAAAATTGTGTTTTACATATCATATAACATATACATATGTTTCTCAGGTGGGAAAGCGTGGCCGAGCCGAAAATCCTATCAAAATAAAGTGCTAGCTTCCCGACTTTTTTTATGTAATTGTTAAGACCAATATAGTCGTAATAGGTGGGCCCTATGTTCTTTTTTTGATAAAGTATTTATTAGACATAGTTAAAAAAAAATAAAAACCGCGAAAATTAATACTTCGGTGGCGTGTCCGGATCCTACCTTACTGCAGAAAATATTTTTTATCTTTTTAATCATTGTGTTATGTTGGATATACTCACAGACAGCTCGATAGTTACTAGCTCAACTGGTAATAGCAATAAACAGAAATAGACCATAGAAGCCAAGTTACACCTAGTTTTCTCCGCATCCGGCGTTTTAAGTTTATATCAGTGGCGCGCACCGACGTGCTCATAATTTAGACTCTATGGTACCTACAAGATTATGTTTTGTGTAAACCAAAGAGCCAGTGGTGCTGCATCTGTGGCAAGAATAATAGGGTGGTACATCATCGCATGTCTGAATTATTAAGGTAAGTAAGCATTATCGGTGGCTTGGTACACATACAGTTGACTTCGGTGAATTCATTAAATTTATTCCAAACTATTTATACTATTGCTCATAAATTTCAATTAAAACATCCGTTGTGTATTGGCTTTCAGATGAAGAGGTCATTGTTACAAATTCGGTTTAGTTTTTGAAATAATTGCGTAATTGGTTAAATTATTGATTTCAGTGTTTTCGGTGAAAATTGATACACCGAAGGTCAATTTTATAGACAGTGAAATCAATTAATAATTTTATGGATATAATATACGGAAGGGGTTCGACGTAAAAAAACCAATTGCGCGATGATAAGTTTTATTAAACATCAACAAAGTAATAATCACACTTACAAAGTCAACAAACACTTATTCGTCACTAAAATAGGTACTTCATAGATAGCTCTTTCGTATCACATCGATGTTAACTCGAAATCGCTGGTTTCATAATAACTGAATCATAGGTCAGTCGGCCCAAGCGCTTTTAGACAATAATCAACGATTACTAAAACAATCAAAATAAATCACTTGTTGTGAATGAGGTCGTAGATTAATTTCGATAAAAGAAACAATACTGCACTGCGCTTTTTTTATTTTATCATCATTATCATCATCATATCAGCCAAAAGACGTCCACTGCTGGACATAGGCTTTCCCCAATTTTCGCAACCGTGGCCGGTCGTTTGCCGCCCTCATCCATCGGTTGCCCGCCACCCTTACCTATAAGATCGTCGGTCCACCTTATGAGAAGATATGTTGTAGCTTCCCGAACGCTGCCCAGCCGAGTTTGATTCGACGAGTGACCTCTTTCTCGAAATCGGACTTACTTAATCGGACTGTCTGTCCCAGGTATATATACTCGTCAACGAATTCGAGCATTGAGCCTCCGACCGTGATAGGAGTGGGTGTAACATGAACATTGGTCATGACTTTAGTCTTGTCCATGTTCATTTTTAGGCCCACTTGTCGAGGGATTCTACTGAGGTCATCGAGCATTGCACTGAGGTCCTCCACGGTCTCAGCCATGACCACGATATCGTCTGCAAATCGAAGGTAAGTGATGTACTCGCCGTTTATGTTGATGCCAAGTCCATTCCAGGTCAGAAGCTTGAAAACATCCTTCAGTGCAGCGGTGAACAGTTTCGGAGATATAACATCTCCCTGTCGTACTCCTCGCTGCAACTGGATAGGCCTTGAGCTTTGACCATTAATTCGTACTGATACGATGGCGTTTTCATACAAACACTTCAGCACTTCGATAATATATCGATAGTCAAAATGGCACCGTTGGAGAGACTGCAGCACGGCCCAGGTATCGATCGAATCAAAGGCTTTCTCATAGTCCACAAACGCTAAGCATAGGGGCCGGTTATACTCTGTGGACTTATGTATAACCTGCCGCAGCGTATGTATGTGGTCTATGGTACTAAAACCTTTTCGAAAACTGGCTTGTTCGGGAGGCTGTAAGTTGTTGAACCAGTTTGCGAGACGATTAGTGATGACTCTCGAGAACAGCTTGTAGACGTGACTCAGGAGTGTGATAGGTCTGTAATTCTTCAGAATGGTTTTATCGCCCTTCTTGAAGAACAGCTTCACCACACCCCTGTGCCATGCCTGAGGCGTTTATTGTATGCCCTCTGGCTATTGTGCTCTATGCGAGATGTGTATTATTAAAAAAAATCCGTAGATCCCATGGGAGCAGCGTCGTTGGATCATTCATTAGAATGATTAATTAATTTGTATACACTACCGTAAAAAAATATTTGTCTTCGTCTAAAAAGTATGCTGAAACGGCGTTCTTTACTTTTTCGTAGATCAAAAATTTCTTCTCCCAAACGTTTTTCTTAAATTTGGCAACAGATAAAAGTAGCTTTGAGCCAGGTCCAAACTATATAGCGGAAAAATAAAATATCCGAGACCAATTTACGCAGGCAGGGCAGTCAATGAAACGATATACTAGTTATTATAAGCTTGAAAATTTACGTTAAAAAGCACAGTTTTTGTTGATTTCAATTTTTTGAGAGCGTGTAACTCAAAAACTATTGGAAAATGTGCACAAAATAAAAGTTGTAGAGAATTTCATAAGCTTTAATGTTTCTCTAGGACGCACCATTTTTGAGCTATTAGTAAAAAACCGAAAACTGGGTACTCTAACCTCCCTCCCCCCCTCCAGCCCACTTCCTCCCTGATCACCCTAAATACGTTTCTGAAGAAATTGCTCACGCACTCTATAATTCTTTATTGACTGGAGTAATATACGTTATTTTATTATATTGGCCTTCACATCCCGAATCCTGTTTCTTTTCAATAATATCATGGTAATATTATATAAATAATAGGTTTTAGCTTTGAATTAATATTCTTTTTTACATAATTATGTGACTTTGGTAAGAAAAGTATTGATTTCGGTGGTTACTATATTTTCTAAATTTAATCACCGGACCGAATCAGTTCCCTTTGCTACTAACAAGATCTAAAAAAAATCTAGATTTCATATTTTGTATTGTATATTTCAAAAAACTTACCAACGAAGTCAAGTGAAAACCGAGGTCCCTTAGGACGGTCCATTTTAGGTTAAGGTATTTATTTTATGGGCCATGATGCCTAAAATAAAGGATTTATTTTAATTATTATATAGTACCTATACAGAGACTAGATAGAACATATTAATTAAGCAAATTTTATGTCTAGGTAAGCGTTATTAGGCATGTTACAAAGTGAAAGTTTTTAGAAAATCAAAAACTAATAAAACTAGCCAGTTATTAAATAGATTTAATCTTTTCAAAATAGTGTCCATTCACGTTAATGCATCACTGTATCTGATAGAACAACTAAGAAAAGCACTTCGCAGCCTCTTGAAAAGCAGCCACAGCGTCAATAAAACGTTTCCACGATTGTTTTCTTTAATCTCTGTTTTCCCACGCTTCGACTCTTCTCCTCGGAAGGAAACACCCACTGAGTATACTGTCTTTTTGTTTCGGGATCATATCAGTAAATCTAGCTTTCGTCACCCGTAAGGTCAACCAAAAGCGCGGATCCACCGTTGTGGGCACAATGGGCATGCCCACAATCTTAATAGACTTGTCACACACCGTTACCGTTATTGAGATAGATAGGCTGATGATAATAAACGACATATTATATAACGCAAAGATGTTTAGAGTACCAGATACAATTATTTTCAAGATCCTTAACAATCATCGTGCCAAGATAAAAGTCAGTGCAAGATAGATACCGAGAATGTGCAAAATAACAGCGCGTGAGTGAACACGATTTATTGAGGCGAATTCTTAGTCGGGATGTAATTTGGTTTCATAATCTTGAATCTGAGTCTAAGTCAGACTCCATGCAGTGACAAAAAGGGTACACGAAGACAAATTGCAAAAGATATCCTGCTTTTTCACTTAAATTTTGAAGTTTATAAGAATCTCGTTTCATTGGCTGCCCTGCATAAATTGGACTTAGATATTTTAATTTTTCCACCCTATAGTTTGTATAGTACCTGCCACCAAACTACTTTTATATGTTACCAAAACTTAAGAAAAAGGTTAGAGGAAATAAAACTTTGAGCTACGAAAAAGTGAAAAACACCGTATTTTTTAGACAAAGACAAATCATTTTTATGAAAGTATATATACAAATTAATTAATTGTTCACCTCCAACACGTCTTATAAGACGTGTTGGAGGTGAATATTATTAAACAATGAAAACAAATTTGGTTTAGTGCTGACGTAAGTGAAATAATACTAATTTTTATCATTCCCGCCCATTCCGCGAACTTAAAAGTACAATCGTATAATCTTATGCCACAAGTTCATTTTTATTTTTCTAGAGCGTGTAGCCTAAAAACTATTAGGAAATTGAAAAATGTGATCAAAATGAAATTTGTAGAGAATTTTATAAGCTTCTATGCGATAGTAGGTACACTATTCTTTAGAATACACCGTTTTGGAGATATTAGAGAAAACTCAAGATTAGAAACTTTAAACTCTTTACCTAAAAAGAAGCAACTCAAAATAATGGGTAAACATATTAATTAGTATTTGACCCATAAAACATATTTCAGATGATCTTACATTAATACGCTCAAAGTAAGCGGGTACCTACCGAGGTTTCTACATTTTAGGTGCCTAAAGCACTCCACTATACTGGGTACTAGAAAAAAATAACAAATAATATAATTTATTTATTTAAAATTCGTTTGGTATTTAATTGAAACTGTTTCGACTATTCAATTGGAAGAAATCGGATCTGATTTTCTTCGATGATTATTTCCATTCCTAAAAAAGTCAAAAGTCCTGATGCGCGGCAAAAAGGAAATAATCAAATACATCATGAGCCATGCATGATTAATGAGCGAGTTCGTACTCCAACTCGCACTTGGGCGATTTGCGGGTAGCTGTGACCACAACCTAGATCCGCATTTTACGGCACCAATCGACACGACGGATTTTTAGGCCTCGGTCAAACTATGAGGTATCCATCGAGCACAAAGCTTCCTGACCGATAAATGTCCAAGCTTCCTGACCGATAAATGTCCAAGCTTCCTGACCGATAAATGTCCATGGAGGATTTTGTGCACTTGACTCATACCAATGCCTATGGTTATCCGTATCTGCTGATAGGTCACTTTTTTGCCATGATGTTATCTTCAGTCGTCGCCGTAGAAGGCCGTCCCTCACGCACATCATCGGCGAGATTAGTGCGACCAGGCTTAAGCTCATTTAACCAGTTGTAAACAGTGGCACGAGATGGGGTTTCATCGTGAAAAGCCAATGATAACTTCTTGCTGACTTAAATGACATCACATCGAAAGTCATAAAAAATCCTTGCACGAAAATTTTCTCGCATTAAATTCATGCTGACTTGACACAGACTATTTTTAATTTGCCGCTAATTAGGTATTATTTATAGTATATAATATATATTACAATACTACATCAGTGTCATACAACAAAAAATATCTTAGAAGTTCGTAGAAGAGAATTATCTGTACATACTAGCTGCGCCCCACGGCTTCGTCTGCGCTTATCTACATACCAATTTTTATTGAAATTCGTTTAGACTTCAGCCGTTTAGGCACTGACTGAGTGGTAACAAACATACACAATAAACTTTCGCGTTTATAATATTAGTAGATTTTGTTTATTGGTGCTTTGATAAATTATCTATTTAAACTTGTCTAAGCACCGGAATGTTTATTTAGCGCATATTATTACCATTAGCTCATCGCATGTTCAATATCTATCTAAGTCATGCTATAACTATATTATGTATAATACCGTGTCAATGACGTCATTGTAATCATAATAACACACTCCGTTTACTCATTTTCTGCTCGCTCCATAACACTCTAGTATCCTACGATGATTTTACGTCAACGAAACTTTATGAAGTGAAAATGAACTGCCTGTTATGTTTGGTGTTGTCAACATTTTGTATTTCTATAATGATTTCTGGTTGGTACCTACATTGTTTTTTTATTCTCGTAGATATTAAGTATCTATGTCTCTTGTATGTTTTTATGTTTGGATAAGTACTTAGCTTTAGAAATATGACCACTACCAGGAACATTATGTCTGCATTAACATGAAATACCTACCAGTGAAGGTCCCAAATGCGAGCCTTGAGGTATGCCAATTTTTCTTCACCAAATAAATATATTTTATAAAAGTTTATTCGTCCTTCTGCTCTAATGTGCACTAGCTGAGAATAAAACAAACAAGATGTTGGTGGTTGGTACTCAAAATTGTTGGTGGTTGACGATTTCTGAAAAAAAGCTTTAGAATATAAAAGGACGGGGCGACTAAATTGTTTCATTCTCAAACGGAAGTTTGAACAGATCAAAACTGCTCACAATGCATCTATGTAGTTTTATATTACTTATATCTCTGAACAATGTGTTTACTGCGGAGTCGTGGCGAAAACCTGGGTGCCACCGAATCGGTTTGTAATTTTAATAGTTTCAGTATTTGATAACTAAATAATTAATTATTAATTGGCGTGCATACAAAAGACTTTTCGACAAGTAGATATATATATTTTTTATTATTATGAATTTGAAAAGTATCTTTAGCACTTGCCCGGATGCGAAACCCACAAAATCGTGGCCTGCAGTGGCACTCATCTTAACCACTAGACCATCACGAAAACATTAATAGTTAATTTACGTATTGATTTACAGGTCATACGAGGAACATAAGCATACCAGATTGTGTAGAATTTAAAATAACCACAAACGCGTGCCGTGGTTTCTGTGAATCTTGGTCCCTTCCAAGTATCATGTTGGGTTTCAAGCGACATCCCGTAACATCGCTGGGACAATGTTGCAACATAATGGAATCTGAAGATGTAAGTTAATCTTCTTATCTGAAATTATTAATTAATTTTAAGAAAAACAAAATCGGCTTCACAACTATACCTAGGTATATTATACAAACTTAAACAAAAACTAAAAGTAGAATAAACCAAAACATCATCTAACTACGTATATTTTGTTATTTAAATTTTTTTTAAAGCACTGTACCAATTTGTCGTCAAATTTATATGGGACAACGTCTCAAACATGACCTACTACTACCTTGCAAAAAAAGAATTATTATGAAATAATTTTTAATAAAAAGAAAACCGACTTTAAACAGGAACATAAAAATAAATTTACATAACACAAAGTAAATCGTATTTTGATTTAGTTACTCAGAATTAATTAAATTAGTATTTTATAATTATGAAGTTGGTGCTAAGTACCTAAATACTATATGAACCCAAATCTTACTTAGGTATTATTTTTGTACACACTAAACATTTTGCCATAATGAATCGTATGAAGCTCGTATGAAGTAAGCCCGACATGAGTGCTGCTGATGAGGAATTCCCTCGACTGTCTATGGTCACCTGTAATGGCATTTATATATATTCGACTGGCCTGTTGGTCTAGTGGTTAGTGACCCTGACTGCTAAGCCGGAGGTCGTGGGTTCGATTCCCACCCAGGACAAACCTTTGTGTGATGAGCATTATTGTTTGTTCTGTGTCTGGGTGTAATTTATCTATAATATGTATGTATTTACAAAAAAAAATGTATATAAGTAGTATATCAGTTGTTTAGTACCCATAACACAAACAAATATAATTGCTTACTTTGGGGCTAAATGGCACTGTGTGAATGTGGTAGAATATTATTATTATATTATTATTATTATATTATATATATAACCCATATGGGACCAAAGTTGTCATCATAAGAAATGAATTAAGTCCAAACACCCAGTAATTGCTGTAAATCGTTGAGGAGTTCCATCGCCTCTTTTTGTGCTCCATCATCAGACCCCTTAAAATACCTAATGAAAACATAAGAAATGCACTAGTCGTCAGTAAGAAAAAAAATATACGGTCGAATTGAGAAACCTCCTCCTTTTTTTGAAATCGGTTAAAAATAAAAAGTGATTGTCACGTGCCATATTCTTCTGATTATGATGGGTTTCGGTTTTTACCTACAGATGATATATAATTAAATGAAACAATTTGAAAAATGAAAATTTTATGACCACGAGTAACAAATTTCTCTTTGCAGATTTTTTTTATCTGATGGTAAGTAGTAGCTGTCGCTCGTGGACGACTTAGAGTAGTATACCTAGTAATTTTAAAAAACACCTCTTTCCTTTTATGTAAGTATAGGTAGATACCTAATAATTTGTGATGTCATCTATCTGGCCAATGATGATACACAGAGAAAATCCAAGTGAAGACGACGACTACGAGTTTACAGCATAGAAAACAAAGATGCCGCTATCAACAAATTTAGACCACTCTCATACAAGCTGTAGGGGGGTCTGAATCGCGATATTAACATTCTCACACACACTAACTATTTAAACAAGTTTCCGACTACCAACTGTCGGGCAGTAGCCCGCCAGGCACGATCACCTAGCCTGGTCGGAGGATCCTCCCTTTGGTCGGAGCAGATCATCAGCATCGTCACCTCCAAAAATTAATTAATGAATTTGTAAGTAAGGAACTCTTGGTGGGTCCGACACGCTTTTGACCAGTTTTTTATTAATGACCTAAGAACCTAACTTATTTACTTACATGCATACCCTGGTTTGGATACTGTGGGTAGCTACCTACTGTAAACTGATTTGCTTTCCTTATGAAACAGGTATGTATTGTTTCTACGTGAAGCAATAAATGCTTTAATTTCCAGGTTCCTGTGAAGGTACTGTGCCTAGACGGAGAAAGAAACTTGGTATTTAAATCGGCAATATCTTGTGCATGTTACCATTGCCAGAAAGAATAATGTCATTAACTAAGTAATTATGTTAATATTAATATGAAAGAATACCTACGTAGATATAAAATGTAAAATATTGAAATTTCATTTTCGCTGTTAACTTGTTTAAGCTAGAAATGTAACTTGCAACATTTTCTCAAATAATTTTAGGTCATAGAGAAAGCAAATAAACATATCGAATAATGGTGTTGTTTTTATTGCCGACAGTGGCATTGACATACGAGCAAACAGCCCACAGCCCATAGACTTCAATCGCGGCGCCAAATCAGCCGAAAGATTATCAACGCTACGAACACGAATCAAATCGAAACAAAACGCTGTTTTGTCTCTCAAGCATAGATGCTTACCTAATATACGCTTATGCTCTGTGATAGATGTATAAAGAACAATACATATTTTATTAGATGGATGGTCTCGAGGCACCAGTTAGTAAAACTTCGACCAATTCCACTGAATCATAATTTATTTCCATCATGTAATCTCTTGGTTTATCTGCATAGATAAGTATTACTTCAAAAAATATTTCTTTAAAATGTTTAATGTTTAAAATGCCAGCAAATATTTTACGGTAGTAGTAGACCATATAGCGGATTGACTGAAAATGTACGTACATTAAATATCGATGTAAAGTGTTACTTTTGTCAGAAAATTATTGCTCCGAAGGCATAATTACCCCTTCGGTCCTCTTTATTTTCTTTTTTCTCCCACGGTATCTTTACCCAATGTGGTCAGTAGGTAGCAGTGGCGAAGGGTCCATATAACCCGATTCCTACCGGCTTCCCTTTGAGATAAATCACAAAGACTAGTGCCTATTAATAAAAATATAATCTATTTTCACTGATATATTTAACTAAAATAACGTTAAAACAATTTAAAAACACCTTAAGTACTATCTTGTCTTTATACTCTGGTAATAATAAACTAAAATAAATGAAAACATTTCAAAAACGTCTTCGCATTGGCGCCAAATTGTCAAATTGTTATGATAAATGATAATAAGCCGCAGGAATTGAGAGGAATCCATTTAGAGGAAATCGTACGTTCCAAGTAACAAAGTACATAGTTAAATTACGCGTAATATAGGTGGAGTATAACCCGGTATTTGCCGGCTTATGACAGAGACAGAACATTCAAATTGCGTAGGTGTAAGCGAGACAGAGAACATAGCTACATTCCAGAACGTACGAAGCACGACAATTTGACAAGAAAGAGATGTGCATGTCAGGGTTAACAACTTAGCTGTTAAAATAAATCAGATAATAAATAATAGGTTTTGAAAATGAAAAAAAGTAATTAAAAATTAGTAAAAATAAAGTAATTATTAAAATAAAGTTGAACCGCCCCGGTTATTGGTGATTTATGATTTCATTTCTAGAGATTTTTTAGTTTACGTTTGGAGACAAATATTTTTGAGTATTGGTAACTCCGTTGTTGACATTTCATTTAAATTTCATTATTTACAAACACTAAAGCAATATTTTGTTTGTTTTTGTTTTAATTCTATATTAAAGTATCTCTAAATATAGTTTGTATAGGGTAGCGTTTGTGGAACGTGTACTGTAAAAGAGTGAACATAATATATTTTGTTTAGTAAGTAGTTCCAGGCATACATAGACTTTAATTATAATATTATGAAAGTAACAAGTAGAAAGTAATTTAGTGAAGATGTTTACTCAGAAGGTAATCTACATACAAAGAGTGCTTGAGCAACGAACCTTCATGCATGGACACGATATCTCGAAGTTATTGGAAAATATTGCGAATACCTAGTAAGTAGGTACGAGCGCAGCGCAAGTGCCGCCCGCTTGAGACACGCATGAATACGTAAGTTGAAAACATGATTTTTTGTTTGTGTAGATATTGTATTGTTTTTAGTGTCATTTGATAGGTTTAGGTCTGTATCAGATAGCGCAATAAAAAATATTTAAATAGGGTAATCCATTTAGAAGTTATTAGGAATTTTCGATGGGTAGTGAAAATAGAAAAATTTAAAATTTTTGTTCTGTACCTAAACTTTTTTATTGTAGTAGTATGTTTAATGTTTTGTTTTAATATTGTAGAATAAGTTTTCTACTATGCGGGCCATTACTGTGGGTTTGGACTAGTTTGGAGTAGCCCTCCTCAGTTGACGTCCTTAGCGTGACAGGCGGGAGCTGCGCCGAGCTTAGAGCGTAGTATGATTCTGATTTCTGTGTCTACGACGCTAGTAGCATTAAATTGTTGCCTGAATTATTTATTATCTTAGAAAACACGTTTCTCAAAGTTAATTTTTGAAAATAAAAAACATGTATTTTAGAACGATCGTGCTCGCCCAGATATGACAATAACTTTTAAAAGAAATTATGGATTTATTAAACATTTTAATATCTCTCTTTACGATAAATAATTAATATCTATTAAAGTATAGAAATAGACCATACGTCGCGCTTCAAGCTAAGCAATTTTTGCCCCGGCTTCTCTCTGACAAAAAGTCACCCTTCGCCACTGGTAGGTAGGGTAGACCGGGGTCAATAGTACCACGGGTTAAAAGTAACACTAGAGATATTTCATAAACCAAGCAACATATCAATGTGAGAGTGCGAGAGGCGATGGCTTCGACACATACGAACTTGTTCGTTACTCGTCAGTCAGCCGCGAGGGCAGTATAGACGGACGTGTGCCACGGTCAACCAAAAATTCGGAAAAGTCGCCGAAAATATTATTTAGCTACTTGACTGTGTAATTACTTTCCAACAAATGCATATTTTCAACAAATTTATGCATCATAGTTTTTAATATAGTTAGATTACAGTAACTAATAGAATACCTATTTACCGTTTCTTTCTTTTCGAAGTGTGATTTTTTTTTACGATTTCTTGAATATGGCCACGTAGTCACAATAGTAACAGATTTGTCGAGGACGATTGTAACATTACAATCTTAGAGCATTAAACCAACCGGAGAGGCCACTGACAGGCGTACCCCTCTGCCAAAGGTACCAGCCCACCGGTCATACCCGTTATATAAAACTAGTTGACGCGCGTTCCGCATCATAAGTCACCTATCAGTGCATGCGTAATAGCGTCTCAATAGAAATGCCGAATTGCAGTGTATTTTGGTGTAAAAAGAGTTCAGTGACATCAAGTCTACAAAAGGATAATATTACATTCCACCTGTAAGTATTATTTTGTTCTAATATTATTAAATAAGGCATTAAATTAGCAATTTAACCAAATAAAATGCTATTAGGAAATAATATGCTTGGGGCTTAAGGGTGGGTGATGCGCAATATATGACACTTAGTATGTCACTTAGCCTAGCCCCACCAACTCCACTCCCACCTGCACGCTGGTGAGCCCTGCACAAACAGACAGACGGGAACTCGGGGGTCCGGGACTCGACCACTTTCCATCCCTGGTCATGAGTTCTGGATTACTACCAGGAAGTGAGTCCACCTGGTGGTGTGGTGGCTGAAGGGCGCAGTTACACAACAACATAAACACTAACCAATAAACACTAGAATTACACCGAACACTACTAAACATAAGCTGCCCAGCAGCTCACTACAATCAAGTGTAGGACCACACACAACACGATAAGCCCAACAGCCGACTCCTACGCGAGGCCGTGTCCCCGCTGCGCCATCTGCGCGGCGAGGGCACGGACTCTAAATTCCGTGCGTAGTCGATCGCCGTAGGTATTACTAAGGAGTCCTGGGGGGTTGAGCCAAATGCACCCGGGTCAGATGGTCGCAGGAGGCAACACGCCCTCTTTGGCCCGGTGTTGTACCACAAACGGTGCCAGTGGCCTAGCCAGCCTCGGGTAATACGGAAAACGCATCGGCCGTTATAGGCTGATAGCGGGCGAGGGCTCTGGGCAGATGGGTGAGTAGATGGCGGCGCACGGAGGACGGGGAGGCGACCTGATTTTTCCCGAATCGGGGATGGAACCCGTTCGTCTTTGCACCTCACCGTCGCGTCTTACTCCCTGCTTGCGTAGCAGCTGGCACCTGTAGGTCCCCGGACAGTCCATCCGGACAGGAGCCAGTCGGAGCCCTACACCCTGGCGGTAGGCCCTGGCGTTCCTCGGTCTTTTTCTTATCACCGAGGGCGTCCCCACCGTTGCGGGCTCCCTGGAGGGTGGGGCGCCGCTGGGGTTGAGTACACAAACCCACAAAATCATGGAACATAGGGACAGAACTCACACACCACAAACACATCACACACCAAACACACACCCTCAACACACCACACACAAGGACACACAGACAGCACACGGGTCAGGATCAAGCAGTGACACAGTTCCACTAGTATCTAGTGGCCTGACACTCGCGACACCGGCAGCCGGTAGGTTATTAACAACCTCCTGGCAGCTGGTGACTCGCAAGAAACACCGACAGACAGACAGCGCTCTACAGGAAGCGAGCAGTCTCACTCCTGAAGAGCGAAAAAGGGCGAAGATCGAGCGGAAGAGGCAGGCTCGAAAACTTCGCCAAAAGGACAAAAGGGCCAACGCAAGGAGTGAGGGCACTGCCCCCCCGCTCAAGGCTAAACTGGACGCGACAAGCGGTGAGGTTCTGGCTCTCAACACGGGAGTGGGACCAACACCCGCGAGTGCGAAAAGCGCAGCCGGGGGAGGGGGAGCAGTCGCCGCCACGACGGTAGCGGAACCCAAGGCTGGTACCTCGCGGCAAACCGAACCCGGCAGACTGACATCCAAAGCGAAAGCTGAGGAAAGACGTCAACCGGCGGAGGCAGCCAAGAGGGAAGGCCAAAACATCAAGGCAGAGCGTGCGGTACATGCCGCTGACGCCACCTCTCCCAGGACAGATAAGGCGCCTGGGGGCGAGGGCGGCAGGGGTGGGGGTCCCGCAGGCTCAGCCTTACCCAACAAGAGGGTATCAGACGAGGGCCATTCCAGAAGGCCGCAGGGGAGGCCCAGAAGGGCGAAACGGAATCGCCTAGACGACACCGTATCCCCGAGAGGAGACACCAAGCGCGTCAAGGTCGTACCCTCACGCGTTAGCGGACCAGGAACGTCGTACGCAGAAGCAACCATAGCGGAGCTGCGCATGGCGATCCGATTAACACCTACGGGGTTCCTAACCCCGGATCAGGCTAGGTTGGTCGAGAGGCAAATCCTGGACCGTATGGACAACATACTGTCACAGGCCCTCGACCAAAAGACAGTGATCCCCTTCCTCCCTGCCTTCAAGGGCAGGCCACTCTACGGGGACGGAGTCCTCAAACTCTGGTGCGAGGACCAGGAATCCGTGGCGTGGCTAAGGGAAGTTACGGGATCACTAGAATCTCCTCTACCAGGCACCACACTGGAAACAGTGAGGGCATGTGACCTGGTAAACAGGATTAAATGCGGGATTCTTCTCGAAAACGAGTCCCCGACCGACGTCCGACTGGTCCAGGCCAGACTCATGGCGCAGAACCGTGGCCTTAGCACTGGGGACTGGATCCTATATGATCTAGAACACCAGGCTAGGGGCACGTTTCTGACGCTGGGGGTCCCAAAGCCACAACTCGACCAGCTCAAGAAAAAAGGTCGGGCGCTACACTACGGGACGGGGCAGTGTTATCTCCTCGTCCTAGAAAAGGAAAACCCACGGCCGCAAATGGAGGAGCAAAGCCAGGTCAGATCTGGAATCGACCAGGAGGCTTCTCCAGGAGGCGGCACCGTAATGGACACGGGTGTAACCGAGGCAGACCCCATCGCAACTGCCTCGATACAAACAACGAGCTCGCCCGCGGATCAGGGCTCTCATATGAGGGACCCCACTCCCGAGGTAGTTAGCTCGGACGAGAACTTGGTGAGCTGTATCCAACATCTTCTCTCACCAAAGTCCGATAGCCTATAGGGCGATACAAACTAACCTCCAGCACAAAATAACTGCAACGGCTACCCTACGAAGAGTGCTGGAGGTTAACCAAGAGACCATCGCCCTAATCCAGGAGCCGTGGATTAGGCGACACACTATATGTGGTCTCAACAACATCGGAGGTAAGATATTTCACAATAACACCGTTCGTAACCCTCGTACATGTATTTACATACCATGTAATTTAAATGCCACCTTACTCGATCAGTTTAGCACAAGAGACTTGACAGCTATAAGACTGGATCCACAAAACATCAGGAACTCTGAGACGACCACAACCACAGTACTAGCTTCGGCGTACTTCCCGGACAAGGAATCCATCCCTCCGAAAGAGCTGGCCGACCTGATACAATACTGCGAGACAGTTGGCTTAGAACTCATCGTGTCAGCAGATGCCAACGCGCACCACCCCCTGTGGGGTAGCGAAACAAGCAACAAAAGAGGTGAGGAACTAGTATCATACCTTTTTACCACAAACCTAAATATTCTAAACAGGGGAACGAAACCAACCTTTGTGACCTCACGTTACCAAACCATAGTAGACATAACCCTAGCAACGACAGGGGCTTTGGAGACGATCACCGACTGGCGTGTCTCCGACGAACCTTCCTTCGCCGATCATAGGCGAATATGCTACAATATAACAGCAAATGTGAAACAAATAATTCCGTATAGAAACCCAAGGAAAACTAACATAGACAAATATACGACCGAGCTGGGAGTGCTTTTGTCCAACGCAACTATTAAAGATATGCATAGACACAGGGCAAACATTGACGAAAATGTGGACCTACTAACAAAAAGCATAATTACAAGTTACGAGAAGGCATGTGAGCCTATCACGCCCCATCCGAATCGTGACCGCAAAGGGTCCTGGTGGGGCCCGGAACTAGACAGGCTCAAACATAGGATGAGGAAACTCTTCAATAGGGCCATGAATACTAGATGCGAACTAGACTGGGAGGAATACAAGCAAGCCCAGAAAGTATACAAAAAACGAATAAAATTCCGAAAGAGCGAGTCCTGGCAAAGATTCTGCTCAAACATAGAAACCTGTAGCTCAGCTAACAGAGTGCGGAAAATTATCACGAACAGCGTGACTAGAACAATAGGATCACTGAAGAGGAGTGACAACACCTATACCAACACAGATAAAGAAACCTGTGAAGCCCTACTGGAGGCACACTTTCCGGAGTGCACCCTGACGGATGACACTGCCTGGGAAGACAACTCAGGAGAAGACACAACAGAACAAGACTGGAACACAGCCCACAAAATCATATCAAACGATAAGACTAGATGGGCCATAGCCAGCTTTTTACCCTATAAATCAGCTGGCCTAGATGGAATATTCCCTGCACTACTACAATGGGGAGGGAAGCTAATAAACTCCCAATTAACAGAGATATTCACCGCATGTATAGCACATAGATACATGCCCAAACAATGGAGAGAGGTAAAAGTGATTTTCCTGCCGAAACCGGGGAGATCGGACTACACTGACCCAAAAGCGTACAGACCCATCAGTCTGACATCCTTCATGCAGAAAACGCTGGAGAGGATGTGTGATAGACACATAAGGGACACCCACTTGCGAAGCAAACCACTACATCGGAACCAACACGCGTTCAGCACAGGGAAGTTTACAGATTCCGCACTACACAGCGTAGTCACCACAATCGAAAGATCCCTGTCCACGAAGGAACAGACCCTAGGGGTTTTCATCGATATAGAAGGAGCTTTCGACAAGACGGGCTTTACGAGTATAAGTAATGCCTTAACTAAATATGGGGTGGAACCAACACTATGCGAATGGATACACAACATGCTTCAACAAAGGGCCATCCAATTCACGGTGAATAACACGACACGTGCCAGAGTAGCCAAAGGATGCCCACAGGGAGGGGTGCTGTCACCCCTCCTCTGGAATATGGTAGTGGATGACCTGATAAGACGGCTGAACAACAGACACTTCCCAACGATAGGGTATGCGGACGACCTAACCATTCTGGTTAGTGGGAAGTTTGAGAACACCCTATGCCTTCTAATGCAAAACGCCCTAATAATTGTGGAAGCGTGGTGCACGGAACACCAACTGTCTGTGAACCCCAAGAAAACCGAAATGGTACTGTTCACGAACAAAAGGAAACTAACAAACCTGAGACCACCAAACCTATTTGGCACAGTACTACAGTTCGCAACGGAGGTCAAGTATCTAGGACTGACACTCGATAGCAAACTAAACTGGAACAGTCATATGGAGCAAAAGATAAACAAAGCCTGCATTACCCTGTGGCAATGCAAACGCATGTGGGGGAAAAGATGGGGCATACAACCTAGAATTATGCTCTGGCTTTACAAAACGGTAATCAGACCAACAATAACATATGGTTGCATAGTATGGTGGCAAAGAACAAATTTGATTACCGCACAAAACCAACTACAACGTCTACAAAGAGTGGCATGCCTAGCCACCACAAGCTGCATGTCCACAACGCCTACAGCCGCCCTTGAAACGATGCTGGACCTTCCACCACTACACCTATTTATACAGCAAGAGGCAGCCACTACAGCCATTAGATTGAATAAACTCTCCCTATGGACACACGATACGAGGGTGTCGCACACCAACGCGGTGGAAGAGGCCAAAAACGACCAACCACTCCTAATGGCCCCTTGCGACATCATACCAAAACAGTACGTTTTCGATAAACGATACAGGATAGAACTCAAGGAAAAGAGAACAGATACATCCGGTACAAAGGAAGTGAGGATATACACGGACGGATCCAAAATGAGAACAGGGACAGGTGCCGGCACGTACTCCGCTGACTTAAATATTAATATATCAACAGCACTGGGTGTGCACAACACAATTTTCCAGGCAGAATGCGTCGGTATAATACAGGCCGCAGACGCGGTGGCTGCAAGAAAAATAGAGAACCAAGGCATTCGTATCCTAACGGACAGCACTGCAGTACTGCACGCTCTATGCAGCAACACAGTAAAATCAGGACTAGTCCTAGAATGCCACAGGAAATTGGAGGGTATATGTGAGTCAAACGCGATTACACTCCAATGGATCAAAGGACACAGCGGATCCCTAGGCAACGACGCGGCCGACGAACTGGCCAGAAGGGGATCCGAATCAGAGACCTACAGGGTGGAACCCGTTATACCAATATCGGCAAATCAGCAAAGGTACTGGCTGCGACATAGAACAAGAAAACTACACGCCGAACTGTGGGCAAAGACGACGGAATGTCGTCAATCGAGAGAGGCAATGCCATCTCTAGACGGACGACTCTCTAAAAAACTGCTGCGCTTAAATAGGGCGGACCTACGGTATGTAGTAGGGACCATAACAGGGCACAGTAATCTTAACAAACATTTGCATGTTATAGGTAAAACGGACAGCCCACTATGCCGAGCGTGCATGAGGGCTGAAGAAACACCGGCCCACGTAGTCATGAACTGCAGTAGGGCAGTGGGTACTCAAACCACACCATCACGCAAAAAGGCCCAACTACGAAGGGACCACATGCGGAAAACGAGCCCGCGAAAAGAAGAAGAAGAAGAAGAAGAAATAAAATGCTAATCAACAAGTGTTGCCAGGCTTATCATCAATACTCCAATCTGGGGTAATATTTTAAGTTGAATTAACATAAAAACTAACCTTTCCTTTTTTATATCTCGCCTTGTTGACATATCTAATAAGTTTCATTTTGTATGTACATTATTGTGTCACCGTTCCCATATTTATTTATTTTTAATTAAAAACAATGTTTTTTTTTACCAAGTAATGCACAAAATAATATTAAATGAACAAGTAAAATGAGATTATAAATCCAAATATACAAGATTAGTGCACTTTATTCCGAAAGATAATTGCTCATTTCTTACAAAAATAAGCGTATTTATTTTTAAGAAACTGGTCACACTTTAACATAATTAGAGATGAGACAGTTTAATCACAAATATCGATATTGGTTTTCCAGTATTAAATTTTTTTTTTTTGTTTGTTTTAGATTTTCAAAAGAAGCAGCGCCTCGAGTCGCTTGGGTCCAATATTGTAGGAACCATATAAGTGGGTTCCTAAGCGTACAAGTATCTGACTAACAGCTTAAAAGACAAAGCCTTCTGTGCTGCCAGCACTGCTACCTCCTCCCTACCCCCCAAGTGGCTGAGAGCTCAGTTTTTAGCAAGTAAACTCGCTGTGCGCTACCTCCTCTTATTGCATTACCTAGGATTAATTAAACTAGATTTATAAGGTTAATTTAAATTGCACAGTTTTTCAGTATTTTATTATACCTACTTAAATAAAGACTTTCTGAAATATATTCTGTTGTTTTTTTGTTATCTGAACAGATAAAATATCTCTCTAATAAAAATCTACTCATTCATTCTCATGTCAGTGTCTTGTTACTATGTAATCAGAACAAAATCCTCCAATTACAAGCTCTGCTTAGTTGGAACGAAATTTAATAGCAACAGACAATTAATTCAAAGTATTATTTGGTTTGAATATACATACATACTTAGGAATAATACGCGTAAAATTGACACGTAATAATTAATTACAATCTTTAATCCACATTAGAACAAATTTCAACAGGTGGTGGTTATTGAACATACATCCTTGTGCGCAGTAGTAAAATAAAAAAAAAGAGTGGGTACCCATGTACGCACGTAAGAAGTTATACTTCTTTGGCGTAACAATCCAAACATACCAAATAATAATACAACGCATACATACATAAATATTTGAATTGATATAAACGCCAATATATTTTTTATTTATTCACACATTATTTGTACTGATACGACACACAAAGATCCGCAACTAACTTCAGTGTGTAAAAGGTTCGCAACTAACTTCAGGGTGTTGCTTTTTTCTGTCGGTGTGCGCGCGCATCGTAAAAATTCACTCTCATCATTTTTCCCAATCGCGCCAAAAAAAGTATAACTTCAAAAAAAACGACTAAATGCCAGTAGGATTCGCGCGCCGAGGGTTCCGTACTATCAGGGATCGGAAGTATTGAATAAACATTAGTAAACATAGTAGGAGAGCCCGACCGCATAACCAGATTTGTTTGTCGAACAATGTTTAACAAATAAATTTAGCCCGACCGTATGACGGGCTTTTTTGATAATAATTACAAAAAAGTGTGCTAGTTAGAAACACTGTTTTATTCTTCCTGTAATATTGACTTATACATGAATTAACAGAATTACTTCTAGTTAATTCATGTTTATGAACTATTTACTTTACTTTCATCTATTTCAAAGTGCTTAAATAAAAAAAAAACTTAAAATTATAATAGATTATTATTACCTAAAATTGTTCTATATAATATAAGATAATGCACATTTTAATAAGCAAACATAATAATCATGAAAATAATTAAATCTTTCGCGTACTTATATGAAATCCTAAACATCGATACTAAATATCGACAGAGTCAAGCTCTAACTGTTTTACGCTAAGGAAGCGTAAACTGATAGATGTCCCTGTGTGTGAATGTGATTGTGTGTGTTTAGTTTAAGCTAGTGTGTAATATTTTTATTGTGTGCGTGTATAACGACGCGATTTAAAAATGCATTAGTAGTTAACATTGTAATTAGTGTGCGTTGCTCGCGTTACCCCGTCCCCCGCCGAAAGTGGCAGACTTTTGCGCAAGGGAAATAGAGCGCGTGTCCACTCCTGTTGGTTTAATGCTCTAAGTTAGATATAGGTTCATTTTTGTTCCATGGCCGTCGACCGTCCCCTCAAGTTCTTCTTCTTCTCCTTTTTTTTTGGCAACAGAGTTGACGATTGTGTCAGCTATTTCTGCCGTAGCGTCAAGTTTAGAATTATATTCTTGTTGATGATATTAGTATAATACAATGATAAAAATAGAAAAAATGTGGATGAAATTAAATGACAACCCCCCCTCAAGCTAGGACCAGCTAAGTGTCAACGTCGTCAACGTCAGTGGAATCGAATCGTGTCGTGTCATGTCATGTCATTCCTAGTTCGTTGATTTCAGTGTCATCTGTCACATTTATTTACTATGTCTAAGCTTTTGGGGTGAATTTTACGAAATTTTGCACTTCGATGATTATATCTTGAAGATACATTTAATTAATTTCGTTTATAGAGACAAACATGGTATGGAGGACAACTCTACCTCATGTAAAAAGCCAACATGGCAAAATTGTGTGCACTGTCCGAGACTCCTTTTCACTTCTGCCACGGAATTTGAAAGGTTACGACTAATTTGTTGCTCACCTTCTAGATTAAAGCAAAACTAATTAAACGAGATATAATACAATTACCTCTTTTGATTTTGTAGGCACGTTCAAGATAAACACAGTGTGACAGAAGGATCCATAGTTCTCTGTCAATATGGGCAAAATGGCATGTGTTCAGCCTTGCAGTTTGGAGATTTACGGAAAGCGGGCTTCAAGTATCACGTAAGGGAATACCACTTGTACGCAAAAGATTCTAATGACGACTGGACTTTCTACTCCTCTTCACAAAACCTTCCAGCAGTTTTAAATGACCCAAACAGAGGTAAACAAAGTAATTTTTTTACCAAAACATGGGGCGATAGTTTTATTGATAAGGTAGATATATATCCTAGTCCATATTTGCCTGAGATAACTCTAGCACATTTTGAAACATACTGTAAAAGAGTTGCTAAAAAGTATCGCCGCCATTGTAGATTAAAAGAGGGTGTTCCAGTCAAATCGAAAACACCAATTGTAGAAAATATATGTGAGGTACCTAGCATATTTTATGAACAAACATTGCCATTAAATGATCCAACTGTATTTAGCAAAGTATTTCCTAGTCTATCTGATTCTGAAGATACAAGTATTGCCATTCGATCTCTGCAAGAAACACTGAGTACATACCTAGATGTTATAGAGATGAAGATATCTAAACAAGTAGCTCAAAAATCAGATGCATTCTTTCATGCTATGTTATCTCATGATACTATAATGGAGCAGATGGCCCGAGCAGTAAATACAGTGAGAAATACAAGGCAAAATATATCTAATGTCAAAGGTAATCTGACTGAGTGTCCACTCAAGCTAGCAAGCTTAACTAAAATAAATCATAATTTGAATAATGTTTATGAGTTACTAAAATTAATGGGAACAGTGCAACAAACACAACCAATGATACAATTGCTTTTGAGCACCTCAGACTATGTAGCTGCATTAGATTTAATTAGTTCTACACAAAAAGTATTATCTACACGCCTGTCGGGGATACAGGCTTTTCGACATTTGTCTCCACAATTGACTGAAATGAAAAGATTAATACATAAAATGTTAAGCAATGAATTTGTAAGATTTATAGTAACAGATTTAAATAGACCTCCAGCAGATGAGACAGACATACCTGAAAGGGACAAAATAGTATCTATTGTATCTGGAATTCTTCGTTTAAAAGAATTTGACTTCATAGACACTTTCAAAATAGAAGCCATGGCGTCTATACAAGCAACCATCAAGCAATGTGTTATAGAAATCATATCACAGAGAGATGGAAGCACAGAAATTGTATTGAGAGGATTAAACGCTGACAATACACGGCTATTGTGTAATGAAGGTATTACATTTCTTCAGAAAGTAACTCCTAATTTAATCAATTTGTTCAAAAGAATATTATCATTATACAATTTGATATTAGACATTACACAAATGGATGATGTGACAGGCAATGACAGTGAAGATAATTGGACTGCAGAAGAACTACTTTCTGTTGAAGAAAAGCTAAAAAAAATGATTGCATCACTTTCAGATTACTGTAATGAAAGATGTGCTAATCTCATTGTTACTAAAACTGACAGAGATTTTGTATTTTCTGATATGTCCCAACTTTCAATCTTGTCAACGCTTATTGAACATTTTTGTACTGCATGTGAGAAGATAACGGGACATTCTAGTAATGCAATGAAGCTAGCTTTAAGAAGTTATGCCATGAAGTACATACAGTGCTTACATACAGAAAGGAGAACTCAATTGACTACAGCTCTGAATGCAGAGCGTTGGAAAGCAGCAGACGTCCCTTGTGAATTACAAAGTGCTATAAACACGATACATGAAACAGGTGAAATACCAGGTACCCAACAGTATGAGAGTGGCAAACCTGATGGTAAATATTTACTGATAAATAAAGAAGGTTATTCTGTTGTAGCCACAGTGCAACTTCTGATCAAAATTTTACTTGAATATTGTGATGCAACAAAACAGTCTCCAGTCATTGTCCAGTACTTAGTCCACTGCATGTTAGAACTGATCCAACTGTTTAATTCTCGGTGCTGTCAGTTGGTCCTGGGTGCTGGTGCAATTCAAAGTGCTGGACTCAAAACTATTTCAACATCCAACCTAGCACTAGTCTCCAGATCTCTACAAGTAGTGATGTGGTTTCTACCTAAGATTAAGGGACTACTGGAGAAACAACATTCTAAAGAATTATCACTTAATGGTTTTAGTAATATAGAAAGTGATATTGTAAGTCATAAGCAAGAAATAGAGAATAAGATTTGTCTCATAGTAAGTAACATGCTTGCATCTCAATTGATCGGATGGGATGCAAAACCCCCTGTTCCTTCACAAACATTCCGAAATATTTCTAAACATTTAGTCAAATTACATGAAGCACTTATTGATATTTTACCAAATGAACAAATAAGGGCCATTTATAAAAGAGTACATGATAATTTCAAAGATAAGCTTAGAGAACAATTGGTCAAAATGAGTATTGTAGCAAACGGTAGTCCTCAGCATGGTGTAGTTACTTCTGAATTAACATTTTATCTACAAACCCTAAAAACACTACGAATTATTAATGAAAGTGATGCAGAAGATAATATATTGTATGACATTTGGTTAAATTAAGTTTTTAATTGAAAGGATATTGTGTAACCATTTTATAATTATGCTTTCCAAATGCTAAAATATTATTACCTACCTACCTTTAATAAGGACACTGACTTTTATATACCTTTGGCAAAAATAAAACTAATGTAAGTAATTTATGGCCAAAGAACTATATAAGTACTTATTATAAAATAAAATTGTGTATTGTGTAAATAAAGCTGGTTAATAAGAATAACGTATTCATATGAATTTAAAAACCTTGTTTCCGTTTTTTCTGCCGCCATGATAACTGTGTTTTGTAACCAGGTACGAAAGAAGAAATAGTCTTCTCGTCTGGTAACCAATTTACGAAAGAAGACTTTTTTGTCTGTTCCGTAACCTTTTGGTATCCACGGAATTTTCTTACCGGTTACCTACGAAAAAGATATCTTCTTGTCCCGTGACCAAGTTACAAACTAAGATTCTAAGGATAAGTTAGTGAGTTTGGAAATTAGTTACTCAATCACGCAATAATGGCTAAATAAATTATAGCCTTGATTGAAAACATAGGATACTTTTTATCCTGGTCAAAGGTTCCCTACGGATTTTTGCAATATCACCGTGGATAAAGTCGCGGGCGGCAGCTAGTTTTTTGGTAGGACTTTAATGCGGCGTTTTTCGTGATCCTTGAAATGTCATAATAGTAAGACTACGAGGGAGACCTATTTCTGTCAGTCCTACTATGTGCCTATGTAGCAGTTGTCAATTATTTAACATTCATAGATGTGGAACGAAGTATGTTAAGCCGTTTACCTAAGATTCAGGTAGATACTGTGTATAGTACAGTAAGTTTACTCGTCCGAAAATCAAAGCTATTTATTCAGAATAGGTATAATATATAGGTACCTATGTGGTCGGTATTTTTTTAATTAAGTATTTTTGCCTACCAAAATGACTCCACTTGCCCTGATGATAGTTTGACTGACAGTCTGACACCGGCTTGGCCACTATCAGATATATTAATTTTGATAATACAAAAATTTGTCGAAATTAGTCACGATATTAGAAATAGTCGTTCAATGGTTCAAAAGCTTTAAAGGTAATTTATAGATGACCGATCTAGGGAGTAGCTCTATCTTGGCCACGTCATTTATATCTAAAAAAACACTACCTAGGGCGATCCAGTGAAGATCTGTTTTCTACCAAATTTACCCAACCGATCCGTCGTCACACTAAATATTCGGCATCAGTTTTGTACGATAGTAAAACCTCGCTGGTTTCAGCATAAATTTTTGGAGACACAAAAGGGACCGTTGTAATGAACTTTATAAGTCTGCGAGAAATCAATACAATCAGATGATACGCAACGCCAACCAAACTAAGTGTCAAACTGTGGATTACATAGCTGGCTTACCCCACCCAAACATCGACCCATTTAAATTTTCTCCAGTCACGCAGGGCGAGATCAAGAAAATTATCCTATTTATCAAGTCTACCGCGGTCGGTTACGATGGTATTACCCGCCGCCTGATTTTTCCTATTCTTGACCTCATTATCTCACCATTATTCCACATAGTCAACTACTCTTTATTTTGTAATACCTTTTCCTCCTTATGGCGTAGAGCCTTCATTGTACCTCTTCCTAATATTAGTAATTCCTCTCTCCCTCGATATTTTAGACCTATCTCAATCCTCCCCTTTGTTTCTAAAATTCTTGAGGCTTGCGTGCATAAGCAGCTGTCACATTTATATATAAAAACAATCTCCTGAGTCCACTCCTACCTGGTTTTCGACCACTTCTGCTCTCCTAACTGGCGATATTAGAGCCGGCATGGAGGACGGCAAAGTCACTGTATTGGTATTAATTGACTTTTCTAACGCCTTCAATACTGTCAGTCACCCAATACTTTTGTCTATCCTCTCCCTTATCATGGTCTGTCCTGATGCACTGGCATGGTTTTCAACTTATCTTCAGGGACGTCAGCAGAGGGTCCGTGTCAATGAGACTACATCTTGTTGGTGTGACCTTAACTCTGACGTTCTTCAAGGCGGCATACTGTCTCCTTTACTTTTCTCAATCTTTATTAATCTCTTGACCCCGAATCTTCAGAGTGCGTATCATCTTTATGCTGACGACACGTGCAGTTGTATTACAAGCGTTATGAACATATCGCAAGCTATTGCAGACTTACTTGTAAATAGTGACCTTACAACTATTAGCAATTCATCAAATCGGTTTGGCTTGTCTGTAAATCCAGCCAATTGCCAAGCTATTACAGTAGGTAGCCAACGTATGATGTGCAAATTTAATACTAAAATTCTACTACCGCTTTCTTTTAACAATCTGCCCATACCGCACAGTCCAGTTGTTAGGGATCTTGGCTTGCTAGTTCCAACTAATCTTAATTGGAGAGCTCAAGTTGCTAGTGTCAGCCATTTACTTATCGTTCTGAACTCCATTAATTACTTATTCTTTAACACCGTAGCTTGCATGTTCTCACTACGCTTTATTCTATTCTTAACTCGCCTTCTCCTCCTATTTACTTAACTCCTTTCTTCCAGTATTTGTGCTCCACTCAAGCCAGAAACCTTCGTTCTTCAAATAATATCTTCCCATACAACTGAATTTATTTATTCCTCATTTGTAATCCAGGCTGTTCTTCTCTGGAATGACCTACCTCTAGAAATCAGAATGGTCACTAACCGGTTAACATTTAAGCTGAAAGTACCGGCTCTACTCTTCGAGAAACTGTTAGAATTATCACGTTAATTGTCTAATTTTTGTACATATTTAGTGTATGTAGTAGTATTTATATATTATATGTTATGTATGTATAATAATTGTTGATCAGTATATATATTTACGTATTTTATTATGTTTTTGTGTTGTTTTACAACATATACGTTTATTTTTAATATATTTTCATATTATGATTTATTTACTGCACCTACTACGTTTATCTCTGCACCACCTAAAGTTGACTGGTAGAGAATGCTTATAGCATTAGTCTCTCAGTTTATAGTGTATGATCTATGATTAAGTCCGCCTATGTACACAAGACAAACTAGATAAGGTACCAGTCACGCACACTATTACGCACACACGGATGCACACATAAGTACACAGTTCAACTACGCACACTGATGAATGACCAAAGCAGTAGCCGGCGCGGCGCACACACAAGCGTATAGAAAAATAAATACATAACTTACAATACTATATCACAGTATCATTATGCATAATAAGACTGTGACTATACCAATATTTAGCGCAATCCATAAAAGGATTCCATAGCTGAGTGGCTAACCGCTAAGCCGTGGCGACATGCGGCATTGTGAGAGGGATCGAACCTCACACGTTGATACGTTCTTGTTGAATTTGTTAGATATTTTTGTTAAAATTATTCTTTTAAACATACGGTTCCACAGCGAGTGTAAATAGTCTCGTATTCGTAGTTGTCCGTTTATAAGCAAACTACCTACCAATATATTAATTTGTTTCTATAAGAATTTATGAGCATGTCATATTTATCCGTTTGAAAGCAAACTACCCACATATAGTTTACATTCCTTCACAGCTTTAGTTGTTGAATCGTGAGTCAGTCTGCGTTAGAGACTATTACTTAGGCATATTTTTTTCAATTGATCTTTTTCGTTATTTTATTTAAAATGCATCACTCAGGGTTCCATAAAACTAAAATCGTTGTGTTACATCAACAGAACATTTCGAACAGCGAAATAGCAAAACGATTGATGATATCGGTAAGTATTATTAAAGTTAATAAGTATTAATTCTAAACGTGCACAAAATTAATACGGGACTTATTAACATGTTTATTTTACCTTATAATTACAAATTACAATAAGTAACAATATGTTTTTACTTTAATAAACTAGTTATTTTATTGGAGAATAATTTATGTTAATCAAAATACTTAAATTACGAGTATATTAATTCGGTTCAGGAAATTAGTGATGTCATATCGAATTTTCAAGTATAGTATATCGAGTGTGTGTTGCTATTTCATATTGTGATTGTTTTTAATGTTCTATTGTATGCTTTGTCCTTACAGAGGAAAGCTGTTTGGCTATGGATTCGACGTAACAATGAATCAGGCGATGTAAACCGTCATAAGCCTGGTCCAACAGCTGTGACTTTAACAAATGACTCACCTTGCCATCGAGAGATTGAAGCAGTTTATACCGCCGATTTGTTTGCTAAAGCCAGTGTGGTAGCAGCAGTATATCGTATCACGACTCAAACGGTACGGAACCACTTAGAAGCTGATAGTTTGAGATGTCGGAGACCGGCGCCAGCGCGGAAACTTTTGCTATCAAATGTGCACCGTCAGAAGAGAATTAACTTCGCCAGAGCATATTTAAACTTTGACTGGTTAATTTTTATTAAAAGACTAGCTGGCCCGGCGAACTTCGTTCCGCCTAACAGTCGATCAACATTACTTTATTTTTCTAAAATAAAAGAATTTTCTAAAATAAACGCAGCCTAAGTTACTTCTTATTACATCAGCTACCTGCCAATAAAAGTCCCGTCAAAATCGATCTAATTAACTAATTTTATTATATAGATTTGTTTGATTTTGAGAATTTAACTGTAGAATTACATTCTCATTAGTAAGTTGAGGCTTGTGCCTAGTATTGGATTATAATTTATTGGGATATAAATAGGCTGCTATTATTTCATACACAAATTTATATTTATTTATATTATAATATTTCAACAACTACACACAACGCCATCTAGACCCAAAGTAAGCATATTATATGCTTGTGTTATGGGTTCTAGAATGCGGATAGGTATACCATACTTATATACTTTTTTTTTTGTAAATACATACATATTATACATAGAAACACCCAGACCAATGCAAATAGACATGTTTATGCACACAAATATTTGCACTGAGCGGGAATCGAAACCGCGACCTCTGCATGGCAGTCCATACACAGTACCACTGAACCACAGAGGCAGTCATTATAACTTCATTCCTGCTAAAGTAGAAGATACAACATAATTATGCATCTATATACATTTAATAAAATTGGAGTGTCTGTTTGTAATATTGAAATAACCGTGTTTTACTACATGTATATAACAGAGTACATTTTACATACTGATGTATATGAATATAATAATATATAAGTACAGTACATGCACCAAAATAACATCTTTTCAATTTTTATCTGTCTGTTTGTTCCAGCTAATCTCTGAAATGGCTGGACTGATTTTGACGGGACTTTTATTAGCAGGTAGCTGATGTAATAAGGAGTAACTTAGGCTATATTTTAGAAAAATAAAGTAATGTTGATCGACTGTTAGGCGGAACGAAGTTCGCCGGGTCAGCTAGTTCATAATAAAGCTCTATATAATTACAATAGTTATACATGTGAGTGATGTTATTGTTACTGGATCGAAAATATTATATTACAATTTTATTCTATGTAACATGTTAATTCACTCCTATTGTATATTATCAATTGTAGAAAATATCATAATCTGTGTTATTAATAAAAGCGAAAGGTCACTCACTCACTGACTCACCTATCATGATATCTCAGAAACTACAAGTACTACGAGTCTCAAATTTTGCATGGGGATTCCTTTTAGGACGTAGGTGCTCAGTAAGACGTGATTTTGCGAAATTCATCTCCTAAGGGTGTAAAAAGGGGTGGCAGAGTTTGTATGAAACTTCTATATAATGCTATATTTTTAAAAAGAATAAAATAAATGACATCTCAGATTTAATGCCGTATTCACAAGCTTGCCACTTGCTACAAACTATAAACATAAACAAACGCTTGAATATATTAGGTGGTCCACAAGAGCGATATCCACATGTTTGCGAGTATAGTGTGTTGTGTTTTGAAGAAACAAGCATGTCGGAAGTCCAGCTGTTCTCAGCTATAACATTTAGTTTAGCTTACTTTTATTATAAAAAAACAAAACGAAAAGAGAGAAAATAAAAGGAAACGAAAAATTCGGCAAAGAAGATGGTGGATCATTCAAATTCATAGAAACCTTACAAGGTATGTTTTGACAGGTATACTTACAATAAAAACAATCTTCACGCGTCTTTTATTGGCAAGCGTGTGGATCTGGCATAAAACACGAAAAAGATACCGACGGTGGAAAGGAATAACTTCTAAAGCGCCATTTTGGCCGAAATGAGCTAACTAGATCTTCAGATAGTTTTTATTTCTGCGTCAACTGATACAATTTTCGTAGCGATCGTAGCATATTTTTGACGTTTTAAAAGTTTTTCTTCTTTTTCTTTTTGTTTCGTCTTAGTATGAGCAGCATCTAATTTTTAGCCTCCTAAATTACGTGTTTGTGGTGATTTTGTGTTAGAAGTAATAATAATAATAATATTCTACCACATTCACACAGCGCCATCTAGCCCCAAATTAAGCAATTATATTTGCTTGTGTTATGGGTACTAAACAAATGATATACTACTTATATACATTTTTTTTTGTAAATACATACATATTATAGATAAATTACACCCAGACACAGAACAAACAATCATGCTCATCACACAAAGGTTTGTCCTGGGTGGGAATCGAACCCACGACCTCCGGCTTAAGTCTGTTAAGAGTCTGGCATTTAGGAAGGAATTTTTCTTTAAACAAATTGTTTTTGAGTAAATATACAAGCATATTTTCTTTTCTTCATCCGGATGTTACTTTGGGCACGAAGTTTTTGTTTATATATTTTTATAAAAATAACCTTTAGGGATATTTTTTTATTAAGTCATAACTGTTGTTAAGAAATTTAAGACAGACGCATTAGAAGTATTACTTCTGAACAGCATTGTGAACATTACGATATTTTAAAACAATTATTCTTTTCAAGGTTTTTATATTAAGACTAGCTGTTGCCCGCGACTTCGTTCGCGTGAAAATTCAGATGTGTGCCTGTATGAGAATATTTCTTACCTAATCTTACGGCAATCGTACATTGTATTAGTAATAAATATCACTATAATCCGTCTCTAAGGCGAATCCGATTTAAATCTATTCACCCGCTACCCCTAAAACAGACGAAACTTTGCGATAATTAACGAAACTTGCCACTCCTATTTTCCCACTTAATAACAATAGTTCCTAGTATGGCAATCGTATTATCAAAACTCACGTTTAAACACTATAAAAGCTTCATACAAATTTTGTTCCCCCTTATATTCCAGGGAACTCTTTTTACGGTAGTAGATCCACGCTGATTTCAGCATGAATGGGCCGGACCGTCCGGGGAAGTACTACCCTCTCATAGAAGATCGACTTAAGAGTAGTAGTATCCGTACTACTGCGTTTCGTTCGGTGAGTGAGAGCGCCGGAGGCCCAATTTCCCCCCTTTCCTCTTTCCTCACGTCCCTCATTTCCTTCCCCTAACCCCATTCCCAGCCGCCATAGTGGAGGCCACCATACCAGCAGTTTAAAACGATAGCTTTTGGTATAGTGGCCGCCACTTCTGGATTCCACTGACTGCTTACCATCAGGCGGGGTGGAGTCACTTTGGTAGGCTATACTATAAAAAAAAAAAAGAAAGGGATATGAATTTCGCAAAATCCCGTCTTAGAGAGCACCTATTTCCAAAATTTGAGACACCTAGCACTTGTAGTTTCTGAGATTTCACTTCACTGCCTCCTCACATCCCCCTGAGTTCCCTTTTTCTTTTTTTTTATTACACAACGCCATCTAGGCCCAAAGTAAGCATATTAAATGCTTGGGTTCTAGAATACGGATAAACATACTTAAATACTTTTATTTTTGTAAATACATAATATGTATGTACATATATACATAGAAACACCCAGACCAATGATAGACAATAGACATGTTCATGCTACCAATATTTGCGCTGAGCGGGAATCGAACCCGCGACCTCTGCGTGGCAGTCCATACACAGTACCAGCGAAATACAGAGGCAGTCGATTTCTCCCTGACTTTCCCCTCCCTTTCCCCCGACTTTCCCCTCACTACCCCCGTACTTTCCCTTCACTTCTCCCTTCCTTTCCTCTTCCTCCCCCTCCCTTCCACCTCCCTCCAAATTTCAAGTCGCCAACTTCAAAAGCAAAGATCTTGCCATACAATATTTCATCCCTTATTTCACCCCTATAAATCTACCCCAGTAAAAAAAAATTATGAGCGTTATTTTTATTTAAATAAAAGTATTCCAAAACAAAATTTCAAAGCAGTAAGTTAAAAAATGAAGACGTTTCATACAATCGTTTTCATCCCTTTTCATACACTTAAGGGTTGAATTTTTAAGAACCCTTTCTTAGTACACTTCTAGACATTAAGACAAACACAAGCTCTAAATTTCAAGTCGCTACGACCAGCGGTTTAGGCTGTACGTTGTCTGTCAGTCAGTCAGGACAAAGCCTTTTGTAATATGTGTGGATGTATGGATTAGACGTATAGCCATCAGAGATCAAAGCATACAGGCTGCTAGGAATGCTAACACGTGATAGAGCCACATAACGCTGACCGTGCGAAAAACACGTAATACTTAGATCCACACCCACAACTTTTAGTGTCTTACCTTGGGCTTTATTAATTAGTCATCGCAAAACATAGGCTCACTGGTGACTGGACTCGTTTAAAACTAAACGAAAGATTGTTTAGAATGACAGGAATCCGAGGAATAAAAACACTATCAGCTATTCCGTAAACTGTTAAAGTCTCTGTTTCTATCAGGTTTCGTAGTAAATTAACAAATGTTCAACGTGATTCTTTAAATTGGCATAACTTTTTTATTTATGAACCGATTGACGTGAAACAAACACTAAATGTTAAGTGAAGCTTACCACAATATATTAGTGAAAACCATATTTCAATCGGATAAGCCGTTTCTGAGATTAGCGTGAACAAACGCACAGACAAACAGACAAACAGACAAAAATTGTAACAATCATTGTTTTGGGTTCTATTTGCGTTGATATAGGTCCTAATAGTATTTTTTCTCATATATCTTCCATGTACAGACAGCGATCGGTTACATTTTTATTATATGTATAGATGTGTTCAACATTTTTTACTTTCCAAATATGCTTAGAGTATGAATAACTAGGTACCTAGTTATTTATACTCTAAGCAAATATGAGTTAATAGTTTCTAATAAGAATATTTCCATTTATTATTTTACATGATTTACAGATGAGAATTTTTTGCTGACTAACTTTTAAGCTTCTTTTTCTTAAACGCCAACTTTTTTGCGATAGAGTAAAGTTAGGTACTTGCTTTGTGTTTGATAATTTAGATAAAATTTTAAACATACCGTACCTATTATTCTCCAAATACACCAATAACTGCTAATCAATAATAAAAAAGTAAACCTCATTGCCAACACTTTGCCATTGGGCGCATAAGAAGTTTTCTTTTCCATCAATTACTATTTGTTCCAAAAGAATTTGAATTTGAAAATTGAAGCTTGGAACGCAAAGGCGCGCTGTTGTCACTAGGTAGGCTACCCGAACTAGCACTGAGTGCCGAGTGCGAGTTGTTGTTACGTTAACGCGATCGAAACGTTTACAACGTTTGGCTCTCTGATTGGTTAAGAGCTGGGAGCGGACCAATGGGAGCACCGAACGTCATAAACATGTCGATCGCGTTATCGTAAAACAAACTCACACTCAGCCCTCTGAGCATTAACGCGAGGGCAGGCGTAAGTACGGATTTTTCCTGCTTTAATCTACTTGATTGAAGTTCAGTTTCTCTGATTATTTTATTTCTTTTTACTTTTAGAAATTCTGACACCAAATAAATAAACTTATTTAATTAAGTAGGAACTTTTGCTTACTTTCAAATTTATTTTAAACTTTCATTTCAATTACTTAGTAAAATTTGTTTTATTTCTTTAGTCGCTGAGTACCTGAAACGTAGATTTTTTTAGTTACTAGCTGCATCCTACGGTTTCGACGGAAGAATGGAAGATTGCTATGATCCGCCCTTTACCTAAAACAAGTATGCCATTAGAAATTAAAGATTTAAGACCTTATTAGCTTACTACCAGTAATATCGAAAGTCTTAGAGAGGGTGGTTAGTGCTCAGATGATAACGTTTTTGGAACAAAATAACGTTCTCCCGGAAGTACAATCAGGGTTTAGAAAAGAACGTAGCACTACAACCGCGTTCCTAGACGATAATATATTATCTGCACAAGATACCGGTATGTGCACAATTCTAGTGTTACTTGATTTCTCGAACGCGTTTGATTCGATCAATGTTGAAAATACTGCTGTCCAAAATGGCTTTGGCAATGGATTTGATGCTAACACAATAAAATGGTTTGACAGTTATCTAAAATAACCGTCTTCAATTTGTGGATATTAGGGGAGATGACGGTTCTTCTGTTACTTCTAGTGTTCGGTGCGTGGGTAGGGGATTGCCGCAGGGTTCTATTTTGGGCCCTATTTTGTTTATTATGTACTGTGCAGACATTACTAAGCAAATACATAAATGTGAATATCATATGTACGCAGACGACACACAGGTCTATATATCTTTTAAGCCAAAAGATTATGAAGTAGCATTGCAACAGATTAATAAGGATCTTGAAAGAATTGTCAAATGGTCTATGTATAAACAATTCGTTGGTACTTAATCCATTAAAAGCAAAATTTATGATATTTGGTACTAAAGTACAGTTGCAATCGCTACCGCATACTACATGTACAGTAACTGTGATGGGAGAACCGATTGAAAGGGTGCAGAAAGCCAGAAATTTAGGACTTAATATGGATGTAGATTTGCGCTTTGAGAAGCACATCGCAAGCTGTATTCAGAACTGTTTATACAGACTGAAAATTTTGTATAGAATGCGTCACTTTATAAACGAAGACTCACGTATCCAATTAATATACAGTCAGTTTATACAGTCCTCGCCTTTTATCAAGGACAGAACGACTAATAAAGAGACTGCAAAATGCATGCGCTAGGTTTTGCTTTGACATACCACGTAGGAGCCATGTAACACCATTCTTTAATAAGTGCAACGTCCTAAAAATGACCGCTCGAAGTAAATTGCACTTGGCAGGTTTGTTATTTGGAGTATTCAAACGCGGAACGCCCCTGTATCTGTTTGAAAAGCATAAATGGGTGACTAAGCACAATGAACACAGAGGAAGGCAATGTACGAACCAACTCTCTATGCCATTTCATAAAACTACGGCTTTTAGAGGCAGTTTTAGATACTCAGCGACAAAGTGATGAAATAACATTCCGTCCCCCATTAAAAATTGTACCAATAAAGCTACGTTTGTAATACGACTAAAGCATATTTGATAGAACACCAGAAGTTAAATGAAAATAGCCGAGTAACATTAACTGTGATATAAATAAAAATCTGTATTTGTTTTATTTTATTTTTATTTGAATTTTATTTCATTGTTTGAATTTTATTTTATTTTATCTTTTATAATAATTTTACATTTATATTATATAATACTACCTGTTGCCCGTGACTTCGTTCGCGTGAAAATGTGAATATGCGCCTGTATGAGAAAATTGCCTGCTTGATCTTACGGCAATCGTACATTGTATCAGTAACAATTAGTATATAATTTATGTCTCTATGGCGAATCCTATTTAAATCCGTTTACCCATTTTGATATGATTGAGTTACAAAAATCCATACCTACTTCCATCCATTCATACGTCAAAACCTTCGCGTTTATTTATCTAAATTTAGTTTAGCAATCTGACTATGCATCATTAAGCTTTTATCGGCCCCTTTTAACCCCTTAGAGGTTTACTCTCCAAAAAGAAATAGTTCATATTTTCCAAATAAACGTAAGTTTAAATCCTACTTATACCTACATTGATTTAGTTTTTTATAAATCAATGTATTAATATTTTATATTTTTTTTTTTTATATTATTGCCTACCAAAGTGACTCCACTGACCACTCCGCCTGATGGTAAGCAGTCAGTGGAATCCAGAAGTGGCGGCCACTATACTAAAAGCCATCGTCTTAAACTGCTGGTATGGTGGTCTCCACTATGGCGGCTGGGAATGGGGTTACTTTAGGGCAAGGGAATGAGGGAGGTGAGGAAAGAGGAAAGGGGAGAAATTGGGCCTCCGGCGCTTTTGCGAGATCAAATGCGAGAGTTTGTGTGTGTGTGTGCGTGTGCGTGTGTGTGTGTTTGTTGCCACTCAGCGCACAAACGGCTGAATCAATTTCGATGAATATTCGTAAGTAGATAGTAGATACAATAAGTGCCGGAGACGGACATAAGCTACTTTTTATTCCGAAATTTTGTCTGGTTCCTGAGGGAGACAAAACACATTTTAAGTGCGGGCGAAGCCGTGGGATGCAGCTAGTAACTAATAAAAATCAACGTTTCAGGTACTCAGCGACTAAAGAAATAAAACAAATTTTACTAAGTAATTGAAATGAAAGTTTAAAATAAATTTGAAAGTAAGCAAAAGTACCTACTTAATTAAATAAGTTTATTTATTTGGTGTCAGAATTTCTAAAAGAAAAAAGAAATAAAATAATCAGAGAAACTGAACTTCAATCAAATAGATTAAAGCAGAAAAAATCCGTACTTTCGATACATGCGACAACGACGCCTGCCCTCGCGTTACTGCTCAGTGCTCGTTCGGGTAGCCTACCTAGTGACAACGGCGCGTCCTTTGCGTTCCAAGCTTCAATTTTCAAATTCAAATTCTTTTGCAACAAATAGTAATTCGACGGTGGAAAAGAAAAACTTCTTAAGCGCCAAATGACAAAGTGTGGGAAATGAGGTTTACTATTTTATTATTGATTGGTAGTTATTGGTGTCTTTGGAGAACAATATGTTTTAAATTTTATCTAAATTATCAAACACAAAGCAAGTATCTACCTTTACTCTATCGCAAGAAAGTTAGCGTTTAAGAAAAAGTTAGTCATCAAAAAATTCTTATCTCCTGTAAATCATGTAAAATAATAAATAGAAATATTCTTATTAGAAACTATTAACTCATATTTGAAAAGTAAAAAATGTTGAACAGATCTTAATATGAAAACTTTGAAAATAATATTGTTTTAAAATATCGTAATGTTCACAATGCTGTTCAGAAGAAATACTTCTAGTGCGTCTGTTTCAAATTTCTTAAGAACAGTTAAGATTTAATTAAAAAAATATTGTTAAAGAATATTTTTATAAAATTCTATAAACTAAAACTTCTTATGTCCAAAATAACATCCGGATGAAGAAAAGAAAAAATGCTTATATATTTAGGTACTCGAAAACTTTGTTTAAAGAAAAATTCCTTTCAAAATGGCCAGACTCTTAACAGACTTCTATAACAAAATCACCAGAAACACGTCATTTATGAATATGAGGCTGAAAATTAGATGCTGCTCCTACTGGCGACAGTAATGAAAAACTTTTAAAACGTCAAAAATATGCTCTGATGGCTACGAAAGTTGTATCAGTCGACGCAGAAAAAAAAACTATCTAAAGATCTAGCTAGCTCATTTTGGCCAGAATGGCGCTTTAGAAGTTATTTCTTTCCACCATCGGTATCTTTTTTCGTATTTTATGCCGGATCCACACGCTTCCCAAAAAAGACGCGTAAACATTGTTTTATTGTAAGTATACCTGTCGAAGTCATATTAATAGAGTTAAGGTTTATCTAAATAGAGTATTTCAGTTAATAAAAATGACTACCATAAAAAAACATACCTTGTAAGGTTCCTATGAATTTGAATGATCCACCATCTTCTTTGCCGAATTTTTCGTTTCTTTTTATTTTCTCTCTTTTCGTTTTGTTTTTTTATAATAAAAGTAAGCTAAACTAAATGTTATAGCTGACAACAGCTGGACTTCCGACATGCTTGTTTCTTCAAAACACAACACACTATACTCGCAAACATGTGGATATCGCTCTTGTGGACCACCTAATATATTCAAGCGTTTGTTTTGATAATCTTTGTGCCAAGTGGTAAGCTTGTGGATGCGGCATTAAATCTGAGATGTCATTTATTTTATTCTTTAAAAATATAGCATTTAGAAGTTTCATACAAACTCTGCCATCCCTTTTTACACCCTTAGGGGATAAATTTTGCAAAATCCCGTCTTAGTGAGCACCTACGTCCTAAAAGGAATCCCCATGCAAAATTTGAGACCAGTAGTACTTGTAGTTTCTGAGATATCGTGATAGGTGAGTCAGTGAGTGAGTGACCTTTTGCTTATTAGATATATGTATAGATTTATATTAATATCTTAGATATTATTAATATCCCTATAATAAAATACATTATCTTTCCTCGCGCGCATCACTCTTGGGTTGCAACTGAAAACCAGCGTTGGAAGCATCTGCATCCAACACATGCTGAGTTGTGACTCTATTGGCACAGTTTTATGTTACTATGTTTTTTATGATTTATTGGTTTTTTCATTATCAATGATGTTTTTATCTTTTTTACAAATGTACCTGTGTTAAGTTTTAGGGCAAGATTCACAGACCGCACTTTGACTTTACAAAGTAAAGTCTAAACTTTGTACCAAAAATATGTTTGAATATGAAGTTGAAAGTAATCTTCGGCAATACAAAGCTTACTTTGGGAAGGTGCCTTTGCTGTAAAGTAAAGTCACGATTGTGAATCTGGGCCTAAGATACATATTTTTGGTACAAATTAGATCTTTGCATCAAAGTAAAGTCAAAGTGCGGTCTGTGAATCTTGCCCTGAATCTGTTTGTGACTATTGTGCCAATTAAGTATTTTTTTATTTGTTCCAAATTATTATACATATTTTTCACGAGGCTTTTTATTATTTTCTACAGCTGCCACTAGTGCAAATACTCCATTTTCATCATGGCGTCCGAGCGCGATGATGTCAATATTACGGGAAAAATATTGTGTGCCAACTTTAGAATTATACATTCGGATTATAACTATAGATTCGATATGGTAGTGATTAACGACTCGTTCGCTTATTTATTAGGGACAAATAAACAGTTATATATATTATATCAAATGAGGTCTGGTTGCATAAAAGCTCTCATATACGAACTACAGGAAACAAAGGGCCGTTTTACACCTCACCGGAATGGCATAGACTGGCAGCGGCGCCAGGAGCACTTTCAATGTGAAATAATTTTGAAGTTTATATAATATATATTCATGTTTCATGCTGTAAGTTCAAATGCAATGTAAATTGAAATATACATGATCGATCCACACACTGCCTCGCATCACGGAGCGTAGTGCGAGCATGCGTGTTCTTGTATTGTTTGTAAGTATCTCTATTTGTATAGAAATCACGCGTGGTGCAACACAGCGAAAACGCATTTAAGCGCTGTGTTACTGATCACACGCTTACATGCAGAGAAACACGTACTCACGCGGGGCAGTGTGTGGATCGCCAAAATACCAGTATCGACCCTCTGTTCTTTTCTGACTTTCTTAGTTTAGCATCAAAACAGATACCCCAAGGTAAAAATAAAACACAGCTGTATGATTCATGTCACAAATGTATGATTGTATTTCCAATAATATTGAAACATTATTACTGCCCCTTTAAATTAGTTTTGTTTAAGAATGTCCTAATTATTTGTGCATAAGCAGAAATATTTTTTGTTATGTTATGAATTGGTACTTTTAGAAATTTTTCCCGATCAATTTTATCAATAAATTACTATTCATCTAGAAAATAATTCTCTCTTAATTTGCTTCATGGATCTTCCGGTCTGATCTTTCGGAAACCTGCAAAAGAACACAATGTATGAAACACTATAAAAGGTACAAAGATAGTTACCACAAAATCGTTAACTACAAATTAAAGTAATATTTTATCATCGATAAAATATGCAGCACAAGTCACAACACTAATGAACATGACTACATAAATTGGTAAAAATATAAAATACTTAAAAATTACAGAATCGAATGACAAACAGACGATTATAATATGATTGCAGTATAGTAAAGTATAAATCACTTAGGTATTTTGCACGTATGTATAGGTTTTTAGTATATATTATTGGTTTGTTATCTACTCACTGATGGAAGTTGACGATTTAAATTTGATTTTCTTTGCGAAAATAATGTAATTTACAACCTACAATAACGCAGGACATTGCTTATCCAATGGGTGTGCGTTCGCGCAGCGGAATGTTGTTGAATTTAAAGATTTTAATTATGCAGATATTTAGTGTATGACGTCGTATAATTGTGTATGGTAAAAAAAAAATTGTGCACGCAGCCATTGTGGAGAAATTCACCAAAAACTGATTCCGCTGGGCGAACGTTGTCCTGGCGGAACTTTTTTTAATCCATAGACTTTAGAAGAAAAGAGATGTGTCTAAAAATTAGTGTGTATTTGTGTGTAATTGTGTATGTATGAATAAAATTAGTGAATGCATAAACTTCGGAGAAATTCAAGTTTCCGCTACGCGAACGTTTGGCCATTAGCTAGTTTTCATATAAAGCGCTTACATAGAGAGCTGTAGATTTTTACATACGTTGTTTTGAATTTGTTTATATTTGTTTAAAAAACAGATTTAGAAAAAATCGTAGGGCTTAAAAGATAAAAATATAAACGTAAAATACGCTTATTAGGTCTTAGTTCTTAAAGTATGCACTTTGGGGTCTAGATTTTCACGTTTATACAAATCTTGTAAGTGTCTGCAACATGTTGCCAAGTATCAATGATGTTCCGTTAGTAATTAAAGAGTTATAGGACAATTTACCATGAATAGATCACTGTTTACAAAGCAGTCAAATATCACGACGTTCTAAGGAATTGCATAGTAAAATGTATGCCAATAATTAGTTTATTCATTCAACTATTCACATGCAAAATTTCATGTCATAAATTCAGTAATTAAAGAAAAACAATTATAATAGACGAAGCATCGAAAACCTTCATAACCCGACCAAGTTCGGATAGCTACAAAAAAGTCTATGGATTAAAAAAAGTTCCGCCAGGACAACGTTCGCCCAGCGGAATCAGTTTGTGGTGAATTTCTCCACAATGGCTGCGTGCACAATTTTTTTTTTACCATACACAATTTTACGACGTCATACACTAAATATCTGCATAATTAAAATCTTTAAATTCAACAGCATTCCGCTGCGCGAACGCACACATCCAATGGGCTTAATTTTACTTCACAATAGCACTATGTAATTATTAAATAACATACATTATTTCACGAAACAGTGAAAATTAAGAGCGGCGGTTTATCCCGACTAAATTGTCTAGAGGCCTTGACAAGTTGGAACATTTGACATTAGTTCGCTTCTTATTTCGGCATCCAAAGATAACCAAATTGACGTTTCTACAGTGTACACCAGCCGTCCTTAGCAAAATTATTTGTCTCTTTCTTTTCAATGTATCCGGCTTATTTGGAAAAATAGGACAAGTGTATATATATATAAAGAAAACTAATTAAATTATTTAATTGTCTTTCACACTATTTAAATAAATATAATATTATGAGTATCGTAAACGATGCAGAAATATTCTGTTCGCTTTTTTTTATATTTTTATGTTTAACTACCTACCACGTGGACAATAGTGTGGGTTATGTGCTTGCTGAAGTTATAAGAATAACTCCACTGTGATATTTGCCATATATATATATATATATCGATAAACTGTCAGAAGGTATCGAGCACTATTAAACTTCTATTTGTCTCTGAGTGTGTACGCTTTATTCTCATAATAGTACTTCTATGCTTTAGTACTTGTTCTGAGACGAGACTAGATGTCACTTTTTTTCTCACTTGTTTTCATAGGTCATCCTTTTCTATCACTTTGGCATGTAGTGAAATGTAAAATATAATAATATAATATATATAATAATATTCTACCACATGCACACAGCGCCATTTAGCCCCAAATTAAGCAATTATATTTGCTTGTGTTATGGGTACTAAACAACTGATATACTACTTATATACTTTTTTTTTTGTAAATACATACATATTATAGATAAATTACACCCAGAAAATGAATGAGAAATGTGTATGTGTGCAACGGCTGCGGCTGCTGCGCGGTTTTTAATATATATAACGATGTATAACAAATAGAATATCATTAAAAAAGAAGGAAGTGCAGCAAATACGTTTTACATTACTACGTTTTACATAGTGGCAACTGGCAATGGTAGCGCCAGGAGCACGACCAGCCAGAGATTAGAGTTGGGAGTGAAGCAATCTCCAAGCTTTACAGATTTAAGTACCATTTCCATTTTTACTACATAATAAAAATAATAATAATCTAATAAACTAATCTTTATTGTTCCAAAAGCAATACAGGTATAGTTTTACATGGTCACTAGTCTCCACACTAGGATTCCCTGTGTCGTGGAGGCTAGTCTCTTTCGTGTTAACATTTTATCACATTTTCTTTGGCGATTTCACATTCCTTTTACAATATAAAACTTATAGTTTCTTTCACTTTGAAAATAAAGAAACTTTACGTAATACTTATTCTAGTTTGTCATAAAAATACGATGCCAGTGGATATCTTATAACAAAAGCAATACAACTAGAAAACACTTGAAAAGTCATTAGTTTTACGGTTAAACGAGCTTCAGCCGTAGGGCCTAACTTAATTAAAAATAAATTGATTAAGGTCATATTATTAATTGATATACTATCTTTATCTTCAACTTTATCTATCAAATGTAATATTGTCAATAGTTTGAGTACAAAGTTTGTTAAAAAAGTTATATCCTTTTTTGGTATCGATGTTCTACTAGCTTGTAATAAATCTGTTTCAGCACTATACTTGGGTAACCTATGCCTTGGACATGGTATAATACGGAATAGTTGAGGCACTGAATAAAGAAAATTAATTATTTGTGGTAAGAAAAATAGTAAAACTGTTTTACTAAAATGACTCAAAATTGCGACTACAGCAAATGTCATTCCAGATACATAACAAAATGTATCGCCAACAAACACTGTTGAAGGGTACCTGCAACAAAGAATGAACAGGAATTAAGAGCTATTTAAACAAAGGTACTAATCATGAATGTAGTTATATTTTATATACAGTTTCAAATTGAGCTTATAACGTTTCTTAATACTACTTTCATTTGAGAGCAGTCTTGCCAGAACTGCAGAAGCAGAAGTGACTGATGTCTCTTTACTGCTGTAATAATACAATACTGCATAATTGGCTGTTTCTTCATCATAATCATCAGCCTAAAGCAGTCATTTACTAGATAGGCGAGCAGTCCATATCATCGGAAGCCCGGAGGCTACTAAGACCCTTGAGCCTTTACAGCTGCGAAGAGACATTGCCTCAATGGCCGTCTTCTATCGCCTTTACCATGGAGTGTTCTGAAGAGCTCTTTGAAAAAATCCCACCCTCTTCCTTTTTATCCAGAACGACACGTGCGGGACTAAAGTGCCACCCTTTCACAGTGGAATCTAAAGGCTCTCGAACCAAACGGTTCAGCACTTCATACTTTTGTCGTTCAATTAAAGTCTGGAACTCTTTGCCAGCGCATGTGTTCCCATCTAATTTTGATCCTGGGTCTTTTAAGCGGGGCGTGAAAAAAGCATCTCACTAAGCCGCCATAGTGAAGGCCACCATACCAGCAGTTTGGCTTTTGGAATGGTGTCCGCCACTTCTGGATTCCACTGACTGCTTACCATCAGGCAGAGTGAAGTCACTTTGGTAGGCTAATAAAAAAAAAAATCTATACATATAATAAAAATGTAACCGATCGCTGTCTGTACATGGAAGATAATATATGAGAAAAAAAAATATTGGGCCCTTTATCAACGCAAATAGAACCCAAAACAATGATTGTTACAATTTTTGTCTGTTTGTCTGTTTGTCTGTGCGTTTGTTCACGCTAATCTCAGAAACGGCTTATCCGATTTAGATATGGTTTTCACTAATACATTGTGGTAAGCTTCACTTAACATTTAGTGTTTGTTTCATGTCAATCGGTTCATAAATAAAAAAGTTATGCCAATTTAAAGAATCACGTCGAACATTTTCTGATAGAAACAGACTAACAGGTTACGGAATAGCTGATAGCGTTTTTATTTTTCGGATTCCTCTCATTCTAAACAATCTTCCGTTTAGTTTTAAATGAGTCCAGTTTCCAGTGAGCCTATGTTTCGCGATGACAATTAATAAAGCCCAAGGTCAGACACAACTAACTGAAAGTTGTGGGCGTGGATCTAAGTATTAGCTGTTTTTCGCACGGTCAGCTTTATGTGGCTATATCACGTGTTAGCATTCCTAGCAGCCTGTATGCTTTGATCCCCGATGGCTATACGTCTAATCCATACATCCATACACCCATACATATTATATAAGGCTTTGTCCTGACTGACTGACTCACTAAAACACAACGCACAGCCTAAATTGCTGGTCGTAGTGACTTGAAATTTGGAGGGTGTGTTTGTCTAAATGTCTAGAGGTTGTACTAAAAAAGGGTTTTTAAAATTTAATTCCTAAGTGTGTGAAAAGGGATATAATCGATTGTATGAATCTTCTTTATTTTTTAATTCACAGTTTTGAAATTTTGTTTTGGAATACTTCTATCTAAATAAAAAATATACTTATAATTTTATTTTAACAGGGGTGGATTTAGAGTGGTGAAATTAGGGATGAAATATTCTATACAAAGATCTTTAGCTTTTGAAATTTACAGGGAGGGGAAGGGAGGAAAAGGAGGGAGGAAAAGGATGGAGGAAAAGGAAGAAGGAAAAGTAGGAATTGAGGAGAAGGAGGAAGGGAGGGGAAAGTGAGAGGGAAGTGATGGAGGAGTGAGAGGAAAGTGATGGAGAAGTGAGGGTGAAGTGAAGAGGAAGTGTAGGGGAAATGCGGTAGAAGTGAGGGGAAAGTCAGGAAGAAGTCAGAGGGAAGTCAGGGGAAAGCCAGGGAGAAGTAAGGGGAAAGTGAGAGAAATGTACAAGCACGCCGTCTTGCCCGATTTTTGGTCGTTTACGACTGTTAAAACTTTCTTTTAAAATAAACTTACCAGTTGTGTTTTAGTAGAGCTAGTGTAGTTGCAAGATATGGTATCATAATATACAACGAAAATATATGGGCTTTGTACTGATTTCCCCTCAATTCCACTATATCAAAAATAACAATAGACAAAGCTATAACAACGGATTGTCCCACTTCCAGTCCATTGATTCCGGCTAATATATTTATTGCGTTTGTGCAGAATACAGCTAACATTCCCATGTATATGTAGTACAGAAATCCTGAAAAATATTGGAACAGGTCAGTATTGCAATAGCTGTACAACTACATGAGGGTAGTAGGTAGAAAACTCCCATGGAGATAGTGTTTTCAACCAGGTTTTCAAATGCTTAAAACAATTTGTTCTATGTGCCAATTCACCAATTTTCTAGTTTTATGGTACCTACCTATTCAAATTGATATACTTTAAGTGCAATTTCTCTTGTTGGAAAGTTTCCGTCTGGATTCAATGCTTATCAAAATACATAAAAGACAAATAGTGGTAAAACAAGTCTAGCTGGTACAATGTTTTGTATCATCATATCAGCCAAAATAAAATATCATATTTTCACCACCTTGGCCGATCGTGAGCCGCTCATTCTTTGTATAGGTACCCTTATCAAAATATTTCTTTATCTTTTTTGTATTTTTAAAATAGGTCTTGTAAAATACCTTATATTATTTACTTTACTAAAGGTATATAATTTATTGTAAATAATCACCTTTTTAAATAAATGATCCCTTATTCAATGTCTGATCCTTATATTAGGCCTTTAAATAAATATGAAATTATTTTTTTTTTATCTATTATTAATATTTGATCAATCAAAATAATTATGTAGGTACCACTAGCTTTTCGCGACGCGGTTTTACTCAAGTCTTTTGCTTATTGCTCTGCTCCCGTCGCCAGTAGCGTGATGTTACGTAGCCTATAACCTTCCTCAAGAACTAGGCTAACTACGCAAAAAGAATTATCCAAATCCGATTGGTAGTTCCAGGGATTAGCGCGTTCAAACAAACAAACCAACTCTTCCGCTTTATGTAATAGTATAGATTGCCTTCTTCATTCACGGAATCGCGATCGCCGCGATATATGAATGAAAAGAGTCAAAACGTTATGACGTCTGTTAGAAATTCGCCAGACCAGATTTATTTATTACCTTTACTTGCAATCCAGAATGGTCAGAAATAAAAATCTAATTATTATTTCTAGATCAAAAATTACGAGACAGGCAAGATTTGATTGCAAGAGTTTTTCATTTAAAACTCAAAAAATTATAGAGCTTTTAACTAAAAAAACATATTTTTCGGACGACTAAGGCTTTCGTTTACAGCGTGGAATGGCAAAAAAGAGGTTTACCACTTGCTCACTTTTTGATATGACTTGCAAACAAAGTGTAACCGGATTCTATAAATGCCACAATATGTGCTGAATTACTTAACTAACACCATGATCCCTTCATGGTCCTTGCGATTATGTTGGATTACTTGGTCTCAAGTAATCCAACAAGTGCATGAAAGACAACATGTGCTCTAAAAATATCCAAGGAGATTTGTTTCAGAGACAAACTGGTGATGATGGTTATCCAAATAATGGGCGTAGAGCTTCAGATTGAGGGGGTAATGTAGGTGTCATGCATGTGAGGGGAACTGAAATAAGCGTAGATAATAGATGGGTCGTCCCTTATAATGTTTATAAGTAATAATATTCCGCATTTTTAACGAACAATTTTGCCAGTCTGTCAAATTTATAAAATATAATTGCATGTATATTCATTAAGGTTCTCATGTTAAAATCGAGAAAGTCGAGACGCAGTGAACCAGTTAATGCGTTCTCTAGTGTTAAAGAAGATGTAGCTTTAGGCACTGTTTATAATATTTACTCAACCCAAACAACAAAATGTTATTATTTAAAAATGTTACTGATGCAAGTGCGTGGGCCAACTTTTTTAGAACTTCTTAGAACAGTCAATGGCGTTACTATGGTTACGTATCAATCAAATAAGAACTAGGATTGTTAGAAGGAGATGAACATTGGGTAAACAATCTTAAAGCCGCTCTACACATTGGGCCAAATTTTCGAATAATCCAAGCTCGCTGTTTACTCGTTGGCGTACTGATCATTCTATCTGCATTGGCGCTTTGATAAAAATGGACGTTGAATCTCTTGCAGCCGCGGTAATTTATTTATACAGTACGCTTAATTATATTGTAAGTCAGGAACGTAAATTTCACCCACATGCAACACTATTTTCTTTGCTGACAAAAAACAACAAACTGAATAAGATGCCAACGTGTGAACACTGTTGGCGGAGCGCGCCAAGTTCCTATGATGTGTGCACAAACAACTGACACTATTCGGTTGGCTCACCAGCGTCGACGCCAACTACCAATATACCGCCAAGTAAAGCTGTATACGTTGGACCAACATGCTGGCCTAGCACGTTGGCCTAATGTGTAGAGCGGCCTTTAGACGTACCTCTCAGGGACTTATGAAGCTCAAATAAAGTCAGGTGGAATTACTTTGATATTTCTGACGATTACCGGCAAACATTGCCTGTAATAATAAGAGGTACTAGAGCGGATATTGTTAAATATTGCTTAAAATCTTCCTCATTGGGACAGTAAGTTAAATGCTTAAATTATACATCAACATGAGGAGCCACTTACGATAGAGAATGCTCTGATTTCCTAACAAAGCGCCTAATGATTGGTGATAGAAAAGTACCCGAGTCAATCAGTAAAATAACTATTGATAAAAAACTAGATTTACCTAGTCGACGCGGTTGCGATTATCGGCCGCAAGCGTGGCGGGCGATAATTGCCAGACAAGAGGTTGCAAAGAAGGCGGTTATTTGCGATAACTTTAGTTTAATTAAATCTTAATTGTTTTTTGCGTAAATCTAAAAAGATTAATTTTTTTTATTATTATTCAAATTGACTTTGGTTTTATGCCTCAGAGATAGAGAGCATTAAAAAAGACGACTGTTTAGATTTTTTTCTGACTATTTTTGCAATTAATAGCAAACAGTTAAATCAATGCCTTTACTAAATACCTGTTCTCTTTAACACTTACCAATATTAATTGAGACTCCCAACCAATATCGTAACTGTATTGGTACTACAAAGGTGGTAGAGTTAAAATTGACAAAGTATACTACAAGCAATGGTAGGGATGCCACTGTTGGTAACAACAGTTTATATCTCCATCTCAAGTCTAAGACATCATCAGCAAAGCCCAGGAGCAGCATACAGCATATTGATAACAGTCCAGCTAATAACTCTGCAAACTAAGAAAGTATATGATTAATATTTATTCAATAACTCTTAATAGAAATAAGGAGCTTTTACAAATATAGGCTTATTCAAGTTAGATGGGTTTACTCTAATTTTTGACCACTTCAAATAAAAATAATATATAATATATAATAATAAACCTAATTCATTGAACATTTTATTTAAAATCTTAAAATTACAAAATATTATTGTCATTTAACTTAAAAATGTTACCACCATAGGTTTGTACCTTATAACTTAATACATAACAATTAACAGCATCAGGTACTAAACTAATTTGAAAAGCACCAGATTCAGATGTAAATTTTCTTGATTGTATGAATATAGTTTTTTATTGTAATATAATCTTTTCTCTAAATATATTTTTTATCTTCATTACTTTCAAAGACTCTTGATCTCTGACACTGACTCATAATCTATATTATTTACACTTTTAACTTATCTGTATATTATTTTATACTTAAGTACTTACCTCATTGTGTGGAAAATGTTGTCTGTCCATTAATCCATTGCCAAATACAATAGGAATGTATAAAAAACTTGTTACTAAGAAGACACATCCTGACACTACTCCTATTGCTTCTGGACTGAAAATCAAAAGTTAAATTGTTATTTTTACACAACTTAGGTGGCTAAAAACACATGGGCCTTTTATATGGTATTTAGTTACCATTGCCTATGGTCATCATCATTTTGTGGGTTCATTTATACCATTAATTTAAATTGTGTTCAATTAATAAAGAGGTTATTTAAATTGGCAAACTTTACTTAACCAATTTAAATAACCTCTCGATTTTAATGAACTTCTCTCTAAAGTCAGAAAGGTCAGTATCGTTTGGAAGGTTTTAATACTTTTTATTCAAAGAAACAATGTTGATATATCTGCCATGGAGAGGGCTTATCCTTTAGTAATTTTGTTTGAATACTTACACTTTTTTTTTACTTTTCTTGCAAAAATCGACACCGTACAACCCGGCGTTAACAAACAACTCTGTGAGATTGGGTATTAATCTATCTGTTATTGTGAACGCTATGGCCGAAAATATTATCAATATAAGTATTGACCACATTTCTACAGAGTTATACAAACAGCACCATTGATGTAATTCAATAGATTGGTTTGTTTGGTTTGATTTGTATCCCTTGCAAAAATTACAAACTTCACTTGACAGCTTGACAACATTGACAACTAGCTGACGTTGACACTTCTCTGAGAACAATTTTTTTTTTTTTATTTGCCCAAAGGGCAGGCTATAGTCTTTCGACCATACTGCCTAGTCTTCCGTGTAGGATTTCTTACGTGGTAAGTTTGTAAAAATAATGTCTTTCGTTTATCTCTGAGAACAAGAACGAAGAATAAAATAGCAATTTTATACTAGGCATGGGCTTAGTAACTCCGTTATAAGATTGGATATGTCGTATATCCTTCCAAGTAGGGAAATATATCCGATTAACATATCTGTTTAGTATATCCATAACTCATCATCGCTCGTCATCGCTGGGATACTCAGATATCGATTTTGTAAGCATTCTGTTCAAAATAAGCAAAATTTAAAATGGAAACTGCTTTAATTAAATTTGACATAAGATTCGTGTTTGATGATCGCTTGGACACTCAGATATCTTTTTGAATGCAATCTATGTATTACATTGTGTGAATCGCTGATTTTGTCAAGGCTCAATTATGCTGATACAGTGTTTAGACCCTGCCTAGTCGGCAGGACTGAAAGGCTACAGCAAAGGGTTCAAAATGCATGCGCTCATTCTGCTTCCACGTACCGCCTCGTTCACATATTACTCCCTACATCAGCAACGGAAACATGACGAAAATGTCGATGCGCAGGAGACTTCACTTGGCCACTTTACTCTTTGGCGTTATATTTAATGAAAGGCCCGAATACTTATATAAAAAACTTACCTGGTCAAGTGATCATAACAAGCACAACACTCGTGCGTCTACATAATTATCTTCTTGTAACAAGAACTGCTGCTTTTCGTGGCAGTTTCAAGTTGACTGCCACTCGCTGCTGGAACAACTTGCCGCCGCCCATTCGTAATCTAAGGACAGTTCAAAGTTTCAGCAAGAATTATAAACAGTATTTTTTGAACGAACAGAAGCACCAAACATGAACTATGTTGACGGAAGTTTAAATCATTACTAAATCGAACCCCAAGTCTTTTACCCTTTTACCTCTATTACACGCTGCAGCGGCACACCGTTCATGGTGTACAAGTGGTGGCTCGGTGTGCGCGCTACTAAACGACAGCACAGAACATTGAGGTTGAAGAATAATTTGTTTTGAAGGCTCCAATTTACAACCTCGTTTAAGTTGTACTGCAGCAGGTTGTTTGACTTTATGGACCAATTTTAGGTCGTCAGCAAAAAATAAATGGGTAGCACTTTTGACCACTTCTGGTAAGTTATTTATCATTATAATAAATAGAAGAGGGCCCAAGGTGCTGCGCTGACTCACCATACTCCACGTATTGACATCTGTCACGCAAATAGCTAGCGAAGAAATTCAACGTAATCGGTGTGCATCCTACATCAGACAACTGCAGCTGTAGCAGGACGTCATTATCCATCGTGTCGAATGCCTTCCTGAAATTAAAGTAGGCTACGTCCACCTGCCCACCAGCATCCAGAGCAGGTATTAAATCCGTCATCAGATGCATTTAATTGCCAGTTGTCCCCGTCCTGGTGGAAACCATGTTGCGCGGCTGATAGCTGGCTGTTTATCTGGGTAAGAAGCTGTTTGTGCATTGCCGCTTCAAATACCTTAGCAGTTAAAATACAGTAGATTTAAATAAATGATGGTCTTTTGTTATTGGAATAAATGGCAAAATTACAGTATTATAAGAAATTAAAATAATAACTAAGTTGATAATTCTATAATTTATAATTCATCTGGGCGGCGGCGGATTATATTATTAAAGATGAGCCTGGCCCACTTTTTGATTTTTTTACAAATTTGGCGCCATTTGTACAACACTGCACGAGTAGGTACATGATCTAGGGCTGCCACCCCTATTAGATAATAATTTTGGAACAATAATTTTTATATTATACAAATAAGTGCACAATTATGTAAGTACTGAATGATACAAGCAGTAATATTGCACGAAGTTTAATGTAATGTTAAAACTACATACATTAGGAACTTAAAAGTAAGTCCTTAAAAATTAAGACAATTTCACCAGATAGTTTATTTAAAAATACAAATAATATTAATCAGTAAACTCATGACAAGTAAGTTCAGAGTAGTCAAGAGATCTCATTCTCATTCTTTCGTGCACTGATCCATTTTGTTCCCGCTCAGTCAGTCGCACAATGTACAGTCTACGGAGTACTTTTTATTAGGTACGTAGTCGTACTGAATCGAAAACATCGCAAACGTTGAATTACTAAATGAATAACGTACTAGAAAGAGAACGGAATAGTTCGTTGAAGTCAGTGTCGGGAATTAATTCCTATTAGTTTTTAGTACGTGACCTACACAAGCCTACAAATATACAAACCTCATGCGTAGCATCTCTACTTGATCTGTGCAAACCTCAGAACAATGATACAAACAAACATAAAAAAATCAAATCTTGTCTGTGGAAGATCATCTTGTATAAACTCTAAGTCTATGCCACTGCTAAGCCACACTGGCCACACACTCCACACAGGGCCACACTCATCTTTGTTGCATTCAGCGCCTTGTGTTGTCGGATGAGCTGCTTAAGGGCGTTCCGTCACATATGACCTTGAGCGTTTCGCTTCCTCACCACCCCGCGCCTCACCCGAAAAAAACATTGCGTGCGAGTTCGCCCTCTAGCGGCAAGTAGCAGTAGCACAACTATAAGACAATGACCTTACTTGTCCGAAACCGCAGAGCTAAAATCTGATAGACGCGCCAATAATGAATTATTTTTTTAGTATCTTTTATTATTTCGTTTAGTAAGTATGTATATTTTTTAGTATATATTATTTATATATTTATTATTTATATAGTAGCGAAAGCAAAGATAAGTGTTTAGAATCATGACGTTTGTTAAATATGTAGTAGAAATAAAAATAACTACTGTGGGTTAAAACAATAAACTCAAAACCCAGCTGCTGTGAAATGTATTACCTGATCAAAAAAGCCGTTTAAAACGATTTTTATGAATTATTGAAAACAAAAAAATATTTAATAATATATATAATATTAATATTTTTTGAAGTCGCTTAAAAATTAAGTCCCAATGACAATACACCATTGTGATAAATTCCTATAATTGACATGATATGTATTCTTCAACTAATACTAGTACACTTTAGTTTAGTAACCCTGCCGAGTTTATACTTATTTAGTTATAGTTATATATATATATATATATATATATATATATATAGGTTTTTTGTACATGAACAAACTAAAACATTTTGACTTAAAAAATGTATTAACATCCTATTAATATTATAAATGCGAAAGTTTATGTGTGTGCACGTATGCGTACCTCATCTGCATTTATATTTTTACTATTTGCAATAGTGTCGCTAGTATCATGAAGCCGCTATGCTAGCAGTTTGAGACAATTTCTATTAAAATAGCAGAGGAGTGCGTTACCTCAGCAAAATGTTGATAAAAATGTGCTTATAAGAGGTGAGACTATAACAGATAATTAGTGCGTCGTAAGGAGTAATTTGTTTGCCTATAGCAAAATTTGTTTGCATTATAGTTTTAAAGTTATTCTGAAAAGAACAGATTTTGCTGGGGTAACGTTTGAAACATTACCCCAGCAAAATGTCTTTTCTTTAAATTATCCAGGCAGAGTCACGTTGGTAGACCAGTATGAATAAAATAACTGTATCAATAGTACTAGTACATGACTTTTTAAAACAATACTGAAAAATTCAATCTTTATTTATGCCCGTCTGATTGTTAAGTGTTCAAAATTAGCTCTTACAAAAGCCAAGAGTTTTCATAAATTTCTAACTCCACTGCGTAAGGTTTTGTGCAAGACAACTTTTTCTTGGTTCTGTAGATACGTACCGCTACCAAACTCGAGTAACAAATCAGACTACACTTGTGCATTGTCTACTATACATTTTACTTGTATATTGTATGAAATGGCAAATCTTGCGGAGTGTATAGGCTTGGAGCCTATTAAATGCAAAACAATTTTGAAGTGCTACAGACTGTGGACCTCCTAAATACTATTTAATTTCATCAGCCTTAGTCCACGAGGTAGGAATAACAGGCACAGTCTGCCGAAAATGAACACAAAATAGTAGGACTGTGATAGCCACTCATGAGTTGGTGTTGTCTGATATCTGGTCCACTGCTTTTAGCGCTTTACAGTTTGCCATAGTAAATTCATCCTTTATAATAAGGCTTCTATCGCGCAGCCAAATCAGTAGAAGGATTATTTACTCTATGAACACGAATCTAATCGAAACAAAACGCTGTTCTGTCTCGAGCAAAGATGTATACAGAATATTATACTAAATGATTCATAATTTATTTCCATCCTGTAATCTCGCTTATTGATACATTTTGACATAAAATGATTTTTTTTTGTATTAATTATATATGACATAATGCCCGAGCCATAATTGTACAGTTAAGTACACATTTTGTATTGTTTTGTTAAAATTGTATACTTAGTATTATTAAAATTATACATTGTGATTTGTGAAATAGAGGTGTTCACAATGTACATTGTGAACTCTTGTGGTAAATTAAGTTCATCTTACTTTATACTTTGTAACACTTTCTTAGGGCAAAAGTAAAACAAATTTAAAGTGTACAAAATTTTATATTAAATTAGCAGGGTTCACTCTCTGAGTAGTAATCTAGTGGTTTACATATGGAATACCGGCTACTATCCTGTAAGCTGATCCAGTTCCTGAGGTGCAGGACAGTAAGTAGGCCCTGGTCTTCGGATGGACTTGAAGCAGGTCGGGTCGCCAGACAGAGTAGGCCACTCCTATAGTACTAGGACCCTGGAAGACCAATCCAGACATTTTATGTATCGCCCGACTCGACTTGACTGCAACACTTCGTGTCCGTGCAATACCAAGCGAAAGGAATAGTAGCGGCGTAAGCAGTGAACGAAATGTGGCAGATCAAGTCTTATTTAACACTTACACAGTTATAATGAACGTTGGTTATATTACAGATAGAATTTAAAATAAATAGCAGCCTGAGCAAATATCTTTTTTTTTTTTTTACAATAAGTGGGTAGACAATCTTATTTAAACTTGCAACAGTTTTACGTAGCATTAAGATAAAGAATTTAGAATGAAAGACGGCTTGAGCATATTATTATATTATTATCTTCTTATGTACAAACGGTCACCAGCCATAATACAAGAAGAAAGTAATAGTTTAAAAGTACATTTATTTTAAGTACATTTAAAGCTCCAAATAGTAAGCAGTGCGCAAACTAAACAACAAGAACGAAGGTTCCAATTTATAGGTACACTAAAAGCTACTTAAATAAATGTCTTACAACACTTACCCAATTATATGTAGATATGGGGTAACACACACAATATTATAGTACACGTACTTTGTATACGGAATATTCGTTATATTTATTCTTATTTAAGTTGCAGCTTTCAGTGCTATAATAATATTATTTTAAAAGTATTTAGTTACAAGAAAAATAACGTCTTTGTACAAAACTGAGCGTACGAGTAGTAGGTTCTAGATCAAATTGGCGAATGAGTGTGCGGCGCAGGCACCGCGGCCGGCTGCCACCGTCTCGTCACCAACGTGATCACAATGTCGCAGTCAATAACGCAGCATTATGCTTTGCTGGACGTTTTACAAAAAGACTTATTATAAAATATTAGTAAATTTGATTTATTTATTTTTTGTTAAGAAATTAATTTAATTTGAGTTATTAGTTTATTTATTAGACTTTAAATTATTAAAATTATAGATAGATACAAGCCGTTACATACCCCCCTTTTCAGGATAGGATTTTTCCTAGTAAAATCCGCTAAAAAGGAAACTGTATATCACTTTTAATTGATTTTAGATTGACTCGTATTATTATTTATATTATTCCTTATAATGGTTAAGTTTTAAATCTTTTATGTGCCAGGACCCCAAATTATTGCCAGTATTGTCGATCAATTCATAAACCAGTGGCGACTTATTAGCAATTATTCGACATTTAATAAATTTGGGTGCAAGTTTTTTTGCAAAACGAATGTCTTTATCACTTTGATAATACGTTCTTTTCCAGACTGTATCACCTACCTCAAACTCAAACTTTTTACGACGCAAATTATAATGATTGGAATTACGAGTGTGCGCTTTCAACAACAAGGATTGGACATTATCGAAATATTTATGTAATACACCTAGATTTTCTGCGTACTCATCACGAGGCGCAAATATCAAATCTGTTGAGAAATCTTTATTTGTATAATGAGAGCCGCAATTAACTAGTTCGCGACCGTAAACAAGAAAAGCCGGCGAAAAACCTGTTACTTCATTTACAGAAGAATTTAAAGCAAACTGTATTTTTGGTATATTCATATCCCAAGTGCGATGGTCATCAGCAACATAGGAAGCCACTGCAGTCATTACAGTTTTATTGTACCGTTCTACTGTATTTACTTGAGGAGTGTATTTAGGTGTAAAACGAATATCAGGTATTTTGTAACGTTGAAGTAGATTTTTAAAAATATTACTTGTAAACTGTTTACCGTTATCCATTAATACCGAATATGGAATCCCATGCACAAGGAAAACGTTGTCTTCTAAAATACGAATCAATATCTCAGAAGTTGCACGCCTAATAGGAAAAAGTAAACTGTATTTTGAGAAGCAACAAGTAACTACAAACAAGAAGGTATTTTGTTTACGTGACACAGGAAGTGGTCCGACAAGGTCCATGCTAATCATTTGAAATGGTCTTGAGCATTCTTTGGGTTTGCCCATGGTACCTAATGTCGAATGATTTGAATATTTATATGCGTTGCAAATATCACAATCTAAAATAAATTTTGCGACATCCCTATGCATTCCTGGCCAATAATAATTGAGACAAAGTCTCTTATAAGTTTTAAATATTCCAAAATGTCCGCATGTAGGATCAGAATGGTTTCTACAAATTATATCCTGTCTCTGTTCAATCGGAACAACTTGTTTCCATTCAAACTCTCTCACAAGGGGATTGAGAGTTTTGACATAGCGGTATAATGTATTATTTTCAATTCTATAATTTATACAAGATCCCGGCGAATTAAGACAGCTATTATAAATATCAAGGAACCATGCATCCTTAGTCATAAGAGGTTGAGTAGTAGTATTTACTTCAGTAGCTGCGATAGGTAAGTGCCCGTACGTAAGGTACACAATATCATGTACCCTTAGCAAAATAAGTAACACCAACAATTTCCAAAGTAGACGCATTGTACCCACAGTTTGAGTGATTTGGATATACCGTGAAAATTACCTCGCTAGAGATTCATTATAAGTATAGATTACTGCAATATGTACATACAAATATATGTGTACATACATATATATGTATGTACGTACATATTGCAGTATTGTAAATGTATAATATAATGCAAAATCGGTAAAGTAGAACTAATGTAATATTATCGCTAAGTAACGGATCCATGCGGACGACGTCACGGGGTAGTTTTACAGTACATACACTTATAATCAGAAATCAGAAATCAGAAATCAGAAATTTTATTTGTTAACATAGGTACATAACAAAGGTCTTGAGATCATAAAAATAGTGCGCTATGTTTTGCCTACATACAAGGCATACAAACATTTTACAATAAGTTTATATATAATACAATATAATAAAGATACATACATACATACATAGAGTGCTAAAACATAATTCTTTTGCCTTTACCTAGTTAGGTAAAGACTGTACAAAAAAGAGTAGAATTCTTTATACTGTGCCACCGTGCCGGGTCTATTACTTTCTACATACACCTATCACTCGAAAAATATGGTATTAATTTTGTTATGTCCAGTAGGCACTCAACAATATATTATTTAATTTTAGGATTAAAAATTCATATAGTACGATAATAAAGGAACAGAGAGTAGGATTTTTAATTTACCTAATTGTGATAATTTCACAGTCTTCAAATATTTTAGTTTGGTTAGAGACTAAGACGTTTTGTAAAGCCTTTTTTTTCTGCCTTTCTTGCAATCAAATAAATAAATCAAAATAAGATGCATTGAAAGTAGAAGGGTAGGTATTTACTTTAGCCTAGTATCTTATCACTGATTTTATCAGCTCATGAAAAAAAATCTAACGAGGTAAATACTTGAATATTTTATCGGCATTACTTACCGATAGAATATTCAAGTACACACCGTATGTATATATAGAATGTATAGGTATTTATGCTCGTGCAAGATAACGTAGATAGTTAGGTACCTAACAGCAGCGTGTATGGTTGTTTTGTGTAGGTACCTAACTAGGTCGCAAACCGACGCATGTCACGTATAATCATTGTAATTTGAGTTCTATGCTAGTTGTACGACCGACGCCGACGTTCGTGTTCCGACCGAAGCACCTCGTACATGTCGGTCGGAATCGGAAAGCGCCCTTGCCACATGAGTAAATATCCAAGTTAGATATTTTACTCATGTGCCCACCTACCACACACCTAGTTCGAAATGATAGTAGACATAGACAATATTGTAGCAAGCTCATATTCATATCCCTAGGGTATATAACAGCAGAAATTTACTGATTCTTGAGGCCTGGTGTTGCCTTGATCTTATCATGAGCGACAATAGGCTCACCACCTGCTACCTAGTTTACGTGAAACTAAACATAAATAAAGGATATCCTAGGTAAGTATCTCAAAGAAGGTATTTTACTAAAAATATGAAGGTAGGTATACACCTACTTACAGGATATTCATGTGTTGAATCTTTTGCATTTGTATTTGTTTCAGTCGTGAAATTTTAGTCATTTTGATCAAAAATAATAATAAATGTAGGTAAATACCTATGTATTTAATACACTAAAAAAATCTAAATAACTAATCTAATTTATTTGCAACACTAAATCTATCCACACAATATTTTTTTTTTGATATTATTTATTTGCAATTATTGAATTACGTAAATAATTTTTAAAAAAACCGCATACGTCCGTCCGTCAGAAGGGCTTGCGCCGCTCTGCCGCTCTGCCTCCCGTCGCCCGCGCAGAGCCCCTGCGACGCTGATTCAGCCAAATTATCAATAACTATTGAAACATTATCCTAATAAATGAAATAAATCTATAGAGTTGACATTTGGTTTATTCCGGTTGATTCAATATAACTTTTATATTTATAACTATAGTAATTACAAAGTAATATTTCGATATAAGTGAAATCACGTTGTTTTAATATCGTTAGTATAAGTTATATAATCAATTATTGTAAATAATTCTTCTACTATTCTAAAGTTCATGAATCAAAGTATATTGTAGGCAAAAAACAAAATGAATAAATAGCATTAAAATCTACTAAATAACGAGATGAAAGTCGCGGATTTCGGCGAAATTTCGTCGGAACCACCTTAAAATTTATAATAATCCTGACGAGGTCCCGCAATGCATTCAGGAGCTACTTAAGAATGTCTCAGTTTATATATACTTGTACAAATTTATATAGAGACTGTAAATGATATTTAGTTATAATAAGTTTTCGTGTATTTATTAATATTATTTGTTATAATAGTAATACTTACTAATTTTAGGTATAATTCTTAAAAATGTAAATAAAACAATTAACTAGGTACTTGAGGAGACAGCAGCAATAGAAGGTCCATCTTTTGTTTTCACGGAAGATGGTTGTCATTTAATTTCATCCACATTTTTTCTATTTTATCATTGTAATATACCACTATCATCAACAAGAATATTATTCTTCACCTGACGCTGGCAGAAATAGCTGACACAATCGTCGGCTCCGTTGCCAAAAAAAAAGGAGAAGAAGAAGTACTCTCTAATAATAAAGGTTAAATACGAAAGACATAATAAATAAAACAAATAATTTAATGAATAAATAAACGAAAGACATTATTTTTACAAACTTACCACGTAAGAAATCCTACACGGAAGACTAGGCAGTATGGTCGAAAGACTATAGCCTGCTCTTTGGGCAAATAAAAAAAAAAAACATCTTTGTTGCAACCTTGCAACCCACTTGCAACCTGCAACTTCGGAGGAGACGTCAATGTCAAAATTGACAGATAAATCAATGCAAAGAATGCTTTTCGCAGGACGGGTCTAGTCTGATTTATTTTCTTTTGTGCTGACTTTATCAACTCCATTCATGACACCTGCCTGAAACCTGACAACCTAAAACTGAATGATACTTATAAACACTTATTTCGCCTTTGACGTTTATAAATCCTTTTAAAATATGAGTAATATGGACGATATAGAAGAAGAAGCTAAAGCAGCAGCTGAAAAGATGGTCATGAATATGATGCAGAGACCGGGACAGCTAGAAAAGGTTTGTGTGGATCATTGTATGTCTACGTAAATAAACGTTAAATTAACAGTAATATAACAAAAGTGGGCGTAGCACTTAGATTGACGAATTCCTTCCACTTTTAATTTCTTTTTTTTTAAATGCACAACGTTCATTAAATTTTCGCTGAACAGGTTAAATTACAATAACAGACACTAGTTTTTTTTTTAATTGCAACATGTTTATAGGCTTTTGGTTAATTTGAATGCTAACTATAATATTTACAGGTAGAACATTATAAAAAGAGAATCACTCATAAAAAAGCCTCCATTGAAGCTCAGTTAAAGTCTGCAGTTCAAGGCAAACTGGATGGAGTCAGTGTTGGTTTGAAACAGTTGCAAGAATGTTTGGAAGATGTTCAGCAAGTCAGCTTGAAGTATGTATCATTTAATTTTAAGTAGGAATAACAATAATCATTCAAAGACTAGAATATTATTACAAACTTCTTCTAAACTACAATAAAGACTGATAAGGTTTTCACTATCATTTATTAGAACATTCCTTTTGGAAGATTTATATGTATAATACATGCTATTATTATTTTATTTGTTTATAAACATGTATTATCTTGTTCCATAGGATGGATGAGCTAGAGGAGCTACTGAAAAGTGTTCCACCATTAGTAGCGTCACTACAAGCAGTGAGAGAAGAAGATTCTAGACATTCACAGTATGTCACTGCCATGGACAGTCTCAAACATATATTTACAGTGCCAGAAAGTGTGGCCAAAACAAAACAATGGATTGGTGAAGGCAAATTACTGCATGCTCATCAAGTATGTGTTTATTAGTTTTGAACTTTTAAAGTTCACAACAGGTCAATATAATAAATTGTTGTTAGAATATTTGATTTCAAAACAGACAGCAGGCTAGGTGGGACAGCAACACTACATGAAGTAGTTGTAGTGTACAACTTATTATATAATACATTACAAAGTAAGTGCTTCTAACTGGTACATTTACAACCACTCATTACATAGGTATAAATGTCATGCCTGCTGTCTCTTCTGACCTGTGTTTACAGGTCACAGATGTCATTAATACTAATTTGTGGCACACCTGTTATGCTGTGTCATTTGGCCTGTTTCTTTGAAACAATAAATGTAATCAAATCATTTTTACCTTTGTGTTTTTTTAGTGTCTTAATGATTTAGAAAATTCAAGAGATGACTTATTGTATGAACTACACAGACTTCCAAACCAGTCATCTCATGACAAAATTATGCTGAAGGCTTATTTTGAGGATGTAGAACTGGTATCCAATCTCCTTGAGAAACAAATTAAACTTATTCTAGCAAGAACATTGAATACTGTCCGTAAAGAACCTACTGTTATAGTAACTGCACTCAGAATTATAGAAAGAGAAGAGAAAAGGGATCAGATGGCATTACAAGTAAGGAACACCATTCAATAACTTTATAACTTAATTAGTCTATTATTTAAATATTCATAAATATATAATGTTTTCACAGCAACAAGACCAAACTGGTTTCATGCCTCCTGGTCGACCAAAAAATTGGCGCGCCAAAGCGTTTGAAGTTCTAGAATGTGCCGTAGCTCAACGCATTGAGGGCACGCGCGTCGACGAGCGAGAGGACAACAAATTATGGCTCGTGCGATACCTAGAGCTTACAAGACAACTAATATTAGAAGATTTACGGGTCGTTAAAACGTTATGCGTACCCTGCTTCCCACCACACTACAATATTGTGAACAAATATGTTAATATGTACCATATTTGTTTATCTGCAAGTGTAAGTAAATCTTTAGTATAATCTGTAACACCTTACGGGTCATTAAAAACCTCTGCATACCCTGTTTCCTGCATATTGTGGACAAATATGTTAATAATTTGTTTGTTTGCAAATGTAAGTAAATACTTCTGTAACACCTAAAGAAAATATATTACTTAAACACAATTTCAAAAAGACTCACTACTCACGAGGCGCCTAGATAGTTTGGCTGGCAAAGTACTGGCCAACTGGAACTCCCTTTCCAGATAGACTAACCATTTTGAAAATGTGTCATAAATTTTACGCCATAGATGCGCTTTTTCTGTAAATTGTGTATCATTCTTGACATTGACATCTTTGTATAACCTTTGACAATTAGGACTCTAGTCAATGCATAAGATTCCATATTTAAAACCTTTGCCCATATGTGCAGTTACTCAATTATTTTGTCTTACAGCTACAAGATGTAGTAAACACTGGCATAGAAGGCAATGAATATGTTACATTATTGTCTTGGGTGTTGAACACCTACCCTGGCAATGAGTTAATGGGCAGTACAGAGTTAAACATTGACGTGTCTACTTTACCGCCGCTACTTAGTAAAGAAACTATGCAAAAACTGCAGGATGAATATTTACAAGTAAGTTTTAAAGCAATTTTTATAATAAGCTCTTTTAGTGGAAAAGAGACACACATAATATGATATTTGAAAAGTCATAAAAACTTATTACATATCTCTTTTCTTTTTTTTTTGTTTTTATATTAAAGCCTACCAAAGTGACTCCACCCCGCCTGATGGTAAGCAGTCAGTGGAATCCAGAAGTGGCGGCCACTATACCAAAAGCCATCGTCTTAAACTGCTGGTATAGTGGCCTCCACTATGGCGGCTGGGAATGGGGTTAGGGGAAGAGAATGAGGGAGGTGAGGAAAGAGGAAAGGGGGGAAATTGGGGCTCCGGCGCTCTCACTCGCCGAACGAAACGCAGTAGTACGGATACTATTACTCTTCCAAGTCGATCTTCTATGAGAGGGTAGTACTTTCCCGGACGATCCGGCCCATTAATGCTAAAATCAGCGTGGATCTACTACCGTAACCGTACCGTTTTTAATTTTATTTAAACGTGGATCTTATATTGGTACAACCTAAGGTCTTTTACTATTGATAGCAAAATATACTTGGGATAAAACATAATATTATTATTGTAGAAAATGGAATCAAACTATATGGAATGGATGGAGAAAACGTTGGAATCCGAACGTGCCGAGTGGGCGGGGCAGCGCGCGCCCGACGTCGAACCACATTCGAATGCGTACCACACGCACGCTCCCGTCATTATCTTCCAAATGATCGACCAAAACTTGCAGGTGAATATGTATACTTTGACAAACTTTTTTTATATTGCCTACCAAAGTGACTCCATTCTGCCTGATAGTGAGCAGTCAGTGTGATGTGATGTGAAAGAAGTGATGGCCGCCGTTCCAAAAACCATCATCTGAAATTGCTGGTCTTTGCATAGATTACCCCATACTAGATATCGAATTAACATTTATTTGTTCGGAGTCGAGCTCACATAAATATGGGTTAAGAGTAGGTTGCACGGAACCTAAAAGCTGCCTTGTCATTGGCTATTCAAGGTCATTCGAGTGCGGAAATGCGCCAATCGTAGTATCCGTAGTGAGTTGTTATGCTAGCGAATGCCGGTGTGAGTTGTGTGTGTCTGTTGTGCTGTATGCGGAATCTGTTAGAGGTCTGTAGATCTTTCTGATTATTGCTTATCTCTACTAAGAGTGCATAAAATAGTAACATTGTTTAGACAATATTTAATGTGTGGGTATATAACTGTCTTAAGTCCAGTAGTAGTAGGACGTATTTATTACACATCTCTTCTCTGCTGGATTATAACTTATAAATAGATCCAATATAATATATTGTCCATAATTATGTAAAGCAGTGAAAATGATCAAAGTCTTATCCAGACTGCAAAAAAAATGGGCAAGCTAGCTTAGACGGTTTATTTATATACTGATTGCATTTTATGTTCTTAGGTTACTGAAACTATAAGCAAAGAGATAACGTTCAAGGCATTGCTACTCAGTATTGAACAAGTGACACGCTATGGGAAGATGTATAGAGATGGAGTCATACAATTTAAAGTAAGTTCCATTCAAATTAGTCCCATTACAGTGAACTTGAGGTGTTGTTCAAAAGTTCATTTTTACGACTCTGTGATTATACCTGATGACCGAAGTCCTAATTCTTAGATTTTTTAATTATTGTAAATAGTCATAATTTCTGAAATAACTACAGAAGTTGTACAGTATACGTTCATTTTGACTCTTGGTTCTTTTAGGCGTATGGTACACAGAACCATGAAACTTAATTACGAAGTTTCGGATCGAAGTTTCGTGCAATTTTTACCATGAAACAAATGTGTTTCATGGTAAGAATTGCACGAAACCGATTGATCTGAAACTTCGTAATTAAGTTTCATGGTAGGCTCACAGAGTCGAGGCACAGGTGTGCGCCTCTTCTAACTTTTTTTAAAGTGGTACGAGTACGTGAGTAGTACCGCGCACAGTACGTGCAGCAACGCAGCCTCGACTCTCGCAGTGACCTATACGCCTTAAAGGCTTTCAATCGATCAATCAAATTATCGCAGCTTACTGCTGGACATAGCTTAGGCCTCTTGCCTTTCGCTTCCAGTCTACACCCGCAACCTTATATAGGCTTTAGCTTGTTTAAATTTTTACTTCTAACATACCAGTATTAGAATTCCCATTATCGATCGTTTTAAAAAAATGAAATCATTGAGAGTGTGGTATGGTACAGAACGCGCACTTCGCGGATCGTTCTCGCGTAGCATACTTCACGCACCACATGATCACCATCGTCAACAACAGCGAGCAGATGGTACGTCTGGCTCAGCAGACGCAGGCGCGACACTGGCCGCCCGCGCGACACGACCCGCCCGCTGAAGCCAACTTTGAGAAGATGCTTAATACTTTCCAGGTAAATTTGTACCACTAAATAAATAAAGTTTCATCATCATCATCATACATTTGAACATTTGTATTTGTCTTCAGTCTGGGTGTTTCCTACGTATTATAAGTATGGCTCTCTCTCTTCCCGGCTATTCATCCCACATGGTGGTGGGGTCAGCCTTCCTACTTTTTCTCCTCCACTTCGCTTCTATCTGGGACGTCGTCATCGAAAAGCTCGCACTCTCTCATGTCCCTCAGCACAACATTCTGCCACGTTGTCTTAGGTCTGCCTCTGGATCTTTGACCAAACGTGGAAAGCTGCAGAGCCAAGTTCTCAAATTAGTCTGCTGATCTTCGCTTAACGTGACTCGTCGGCGATGTCGCGTACACCAAGACTGCTCATTGCGGATATTATCGAGCCTGGTTACACCGCACATCCACCGCAGCATCTTCATTTCAGCGTCTTGTATGGTATGGACCTTTTTCTGGGTTATGGCTTATAATGATTTATATATAAGGCCTTTGAGTTTGATAGGCATCCTTTTGTCGCATATAACACCAGTTTCTTCACGCCATTTAGGCCACGCTGCGGCTATTCGGTGTTGAATGTTGTTTTCCATGTCCCCAGACCAATGCATTGTCGTTTCCAGATACTTATATTGGTCACACAAGGTAACTGCTTGTCCATCGATGTCAATCGGATTGCTGTTATTGGTATCTGGGTTGTTAAAACACATGAACTGGGTCTTTGCTACACTCAACACTAGGCCACCGATTTGCAACTGGTGCTTCCACAACAAAAGAGCCTGCTCCATCTCTTAACGGCTCTCTGTACAGATGGCCACATCATCAGCGTAGATAAAAGTCTGAGTTACAGAGTTTTGCGCGACCTCAGTAAGCGAGTCCAAAACCAAACAAGTATGTATTTACAAAAAAAAAATTATGTATATGTATTATATTTCAGTTATGTAGTACCCATAACACAAGCTCTGCTTAGCTTGGGACTAGATGACGGTGTGTAATAGTGTCCACTTAATAGGTATTATATTATTATTATACACTGCCCGAATTTACCCACTGCTGGGCTAGGCTATTCTTACGAACTCCACGCTCTTGTGGCAGTCTCATCCATGTTCGATCCGTAAATAACGTTAAAAATGTTTACTAGTATTATAAATGTGAAAGTAACTCTACCTGTCTGTCTGTCTGTTACGCTTTCACGCCTAAATCACTGAACCGATTTTAATGAAATTGGTATAGAGAAAGAATAGACCTTGATGAACAACATAGGCTATAAATTAGCGATATATCTTTTATCGCTAAAAATGGCATGAAGGGTTTGAAATAGGGGATGAAAGTTTGTATGAAAAATCGTCAATGTATAAACAGAAACATGTCCATGATTAATAAAAATATATTATGAGATAACCGACAATCACGCGGGCGGAGCTGCGGGCAACAACTATTTTGAATAAAACATACACTGTAGGTATACCATGGATGAGAAGTTTAAAACTTAGGATTATGTTTAGTTAACATGACGTCACAGTAAAATGTTAAAACTGTCAATCAATCAAATCACTAAATAATTTCGAAACTCAAGGTAGAGGATAATAATATCATGTTTGTTCGTTTAGACGACATCTCAAGAAGCGGTTCAAATCCCGCGGAAATTTTTCACATTTATGTAAACAGAAAAACAAAATGGATGCAGTACTAGGTATATCTTGTCGTTAATATTAAGTACTCTTAATATACACAATAATTAAGTGATGCTTTTAATCCTTTATCTTACTATAAATACGTCTAATATTTCCATTTATTTTAGAGTTTACGAGATGAAGCGGCACAATTTCTACTTGAAGAAGCGTTTTTAGATCTGGAGATTCATTTTGAGGACCTGTTTTCGTCCAAATGGCTACATTCTACCATCCCGGTCGATACTATTTGCATCACACTCGACGATTACTTTCAAGACTACAATCACTTACGAGACAAAAACTTCGAATATGTCATAAACGAAGCTCAGAACCTCGTTTACAAAAAGTATATAACTGCTATGTTATCGAAGAAAGTGGCTTTTAAGAATGCAGAGGAAGCTCAACAAGCCGCTACCAAAATAGTGAAGGAGGCTAATCAAATAAGGACTTTTTTTAGAAAAATTGCGCCAGAAGGTGTCAATGTCGACTGGCCGTTTGAAGTTATTAATACATTAGCAGAGGTGAGTTGTTATTTTCTTGTTTAAAGTTAATCTCGAATAGGAATATTGTACTCCTAGTTACGGATTTTAATAAGTTTCTTTTACAAAATTTTGTTTTATCGGTTCTGAACAACAATTATGCTTATATTGGAGTTATTTTTTTGTATTTTGACCTTTTTAAACAAGTACTTTATGTTCTTGATTATAAATGGGTGCAACATTAAAATCATGGTTTGCAAAGCTTACAAACCCAAAAAGGCAAAAGTCTCTCTTTACGAAGAAAGCATTATTATTTGTTTTACGACTCTGGTTGTTTAAGATTCGCAACGAACCTGGACTTGAAAAAAGTTTAAAAATGCGTAAAAACGATTTTTACTATTTATATAGATGTAGGTACTCAAAAATGAACGTGACTAGTTGCAATAGTATGAATAGTATGATTGATGAGCCGGTGATGTCGCGTAGGTGCTGCGGTGCGCGGACGTCGAGATGCTGTCGCTGGACCTGCACAGCGTGGTGGCCAAGTGCCCCGACATGCTCGCGGAGCAGCTGGCGCGCCTCGTGTGGCTGCGCGGCGACGTGCCGCGCGCGCGCCTGCGGGACACCGTCGCCATCGCGCTCGCCTCGCGCCCGCCGCCGCGCGCCAACTCACACCCCTCGCTCTTCAAGCAGATCACATTCAACGACAGGCTTCTATCGCACTTTAACTTGTAAACATAAAGTTACAGAAAAACCAATTGAAATTTCGTATCATCACATATTTGATGTGTTAATCGGTAAATCAGTATCAGTAATGTCATAAATAAGTATTCTCCCGAGTCGACTAAGATTGGCAAATATTTAATGGTTTTACGTATTGGAATAGGTATCTGTTTTGGTTTTGTTTATAATTAGGAAAGCAATAATAGAAACCCAAACATTTTTTTTAAATTATTAATTTATTACTAATTTATTCTGCTTTTATATTTTTGACAATTTATTCTCAAAAATGTCAAATCTGCAATTTGCTGCTAAAAAAAAGTAAATGTATTGTAATTATTGTTTGTTTATGGCATACTGTTAATAATAATAGCTATAATTAAAATATATATTTTATCATTTTTATTATCTTAACGTTTTATTGGCTTCTGTTTCCAAACGCACCCAATCTCGTGCATAGTAAATGTTTATCATCATTAAGATTTTAAGTTGCCAACATTTTTGATTATCATTATTGAAAAAATAAAGTATATTAGTATGTATTCTAGAAGCCATATCACAAGCTATTTTTATATGCTTATTTTGGGTCTAGATAATATAATATAATATGTGGAAACTATCACACATCGTTATCTAGTCCCCAGCTAAGCAGAGCTTGTGTTATGGGTACTAGATAATTGAAATATAATACATATACGTACTTTTATCTGTAAATACATACTTAGAATACATAGAAAACATCCAATCTAAAGACAAATAACGGGTGGCGCAAAAGTAAAGACCCTATTTGGTTCAGCTATAACATTTTTTCTAAATTAGAAAACTAGATTTAGATTTTTTTAAATGTATATTTGTGCCATTAAATTTCGTACCATTAGGATTTAAAGATGATGTCTTTTAAATGGTGACCTCCAGAGTTGATACACATTTGAGCCCTATTTATGACATTTTGCATAACTTGCCGTAACACTTCCTGCGATATGTTCGTTATTTCTTGACGAATGTTTTCTTTTAGAGCTGCGAGAGTCTGTGGCTTGTTCACATACACCCGAGATTTCAAAAAACCCCAAAGAAAGAAGTCTGGACTGGTCAGATCGGGTGATCTTGCAGGCCAAGGCAAATCGCCAAAACGAGAGATAACTCGGCCTGGAAAAGCGTCCCTCACTAAGTCCATAGTGTCGCGCGCTGTGTGTGCCGTAGCGCCGTCTTGTTGAAACCAGATGTGCTCCAGCCCCAATTCGTCCAAACTGGGTATCAAAAACTCACGTAACATGGTTCTGTAGCGTTCTCCAGTGACAGTAATCGCATTGCCTCCAGCGTCTTCGAAAAAATAGGGTCCGATCACTCTGTCAACACAGATGCCACACCATACAGTAACTTTTAGTGGGTGTAGAGGTGTTTCTTGAATAATGCGCGGATTATCAGTGCCCCAGAACCGAGTATTCTGCTTATTGACATGCCCTGAGAGATGGAAATGCGCTTCGTCACTCATAACCAATTTTGAAGGAAAATCTCATAAATAGGGCTCAAATGTGTATCAACTCTGGAGGTCACCATTTAAAAGACATCATCTTTAAATCCTAATGGTACGAAATTTAATGGCACAAATATACATTTAAAAAAATCTAAATCTAGTTTTCTAATTTAGAAAAAATGTTATAGCTGAACCAAATAGGGTCTTTACTTTTGCGCCACCCGTTACAAATGTTCATCACACAAATATTTGCCTTCCGCGTGAATCGAACCCACGACACCCGGCGTCGCAGTCAGTTACACTAACCACTAGACCAACGGTGCAATCGTATCAGAGTTGGCGTTGTGTGGTTGTTGTGGTATTATTATAATATATCCATAATAATATTATAAATGCGAAAGTATCTCTGTCTGTCTGTCTGTTAGGCTTTCGTGTATAAACCGCTAAACCGATTTTGATGAAATTTGGTATAGAGATAGATAAGACCTCGATGAACAACATAGGCTATATTTTATCGCGAGTAAATGGCTTAAAGGGAAATTGAAATAGGGGATGAAAGTTTGTATGAAAAATCGTCAATGCAAACAGAGATATAACCGACATCTCGACATTATATCGAAAAACTTACCTATCTAAAGATACCTACGATACATTCTGCGATATATTCCCAACTGCCCCATCAATCTTCCCAACAATGGGGCTGAAGGGAAATTTAATTCCTTTCTGCCCCATCGAAATTATTAATGGAGCAGATAAGAATTTTAAATTTGGAAATATATATTTGGTGCTGCACTAATACAGAGCTTTGAAATTTCGTTTATCATATAACAAAATTAGCGTTAAATAAGATCTATGCGCCTACCCTCTTCGACTGCCGCATCCTTAGTATCCGTCCGGAAATTCCCCGACTGACAATACCTAACTTGAAAGCATATCTATTACAAATTATAGCAATAGCCAATATAACATTCTTTAAAAGATTTTTGAGTGATATATAGTGAGGTGTCGCTAAACGTGTCCACACGCATACCTAGTTGACACAACAATGAGCATAGCTCCTGCGTTAGTTCTTCACATCGGTACAAGTATCATTCAGTACAATTTAGCGGTTACGTGCTTATTCACGTAAGAACGCGCGGGCGCGGCGACGGGCTCGGGCGCGGTAGACGTGGCGAACTTGTGTTCTCACTTTCTCACATTAGCCACCAGGCGTTTGCATGATGAAATCGTGCTATCGTTTCTAGCGACAAGTTCAAACAGCTTGAACTTACCTGACGCCGTGAGTGAATTGCGCGCTCTGCTGCTAGTTCAACGTGAACACACACAAACATCTCACGCGTTTGATATTGCCGCGAGCGCGCCACGCACTCCAGTCGCTTGATTGCCCGCTACTCGCACGTGCGTTTCGTACGTGCACACTTGGTTTTATGTCATAACAATGTTTAATATTTCGTGACCGCACCCGCCACCGCTCTCGCGAGTCAATGTGAACAAGCACTACCTCGCACTGACTCAAGGCCAATTGATGGTTCGAAGGGCGGGCGGCGAGTCGCGGCGCTCAGTTACATCTCACGCGCCTCGCTCTCGCCACCGCGATGTCGGCCGCTAGTACCGCACTGTTGCGCGCATGCTCCTTGCTCCTGTGCCTGGTCGCAGGTGAGCACCGCGCCGACACTACACTACTTACTATGTGAAATACGTGAAATGTTACCAATTCCATTAATCATTTCGACCCATGAATATAATTAAGCCAAGCAGTGATTTTTCAGTTATGATTTGTTTATTTGTTTTCTAAATAGTTTAATTAAAAAAAATAGTTTTATTAGGTACCTATTTAAGTATTTATGATTTCATTCAATTGGTAAGCTGCATTTATAATACTACAATATAAGAAATATTAATAATTGTGATTTCAGTTAGAATTTATTTTCAAATATCTATCTACTTACAGTAAGTAGAGAAACAACAGCATACCGACCGACCAGGTATGTTGGTAAAGTCCACGTGCCCGTCTCCAATTGCTATAGTATTCGTAGGGTAATTAAATATATAACATAATACAGGTGCTAGAGCGACGTATCAGACAGACGGTAGGGATCTCCTAAACTAGACACAATAGGATGTACGGATCCCTGTTCTACTTCACATGACTCATTCAATCATAACACCACAGGAAGACAAACTTTTATATGCAATTTGCTTTTGTGCGCGCTGTAATACACAACTATTTATTGAGTAGATCATGTTTTTGTTTGCTAGTGCTGTATTGAGCTAGATTGATATGAGCAGGTAGATTCTTGAAGATATCATGACATGACTGTGGATGATGGACATTTTTACAATAGTGATTACTGTTAGTCAGTTTTGATTGTTGTTGAAGCTACATAAATTTAATCGAATATTTCGAATAGTGGCGACCCACACGACGTGCGCTCTGTTCGCGGTGGTATTTTTAACATTCCCGGACCGCCTCAAGGTTAGCCAAGATAGTCGCTTATTCATTGGGATATGACCTAATTTCCTATAAGAAATTATTTATAGAAACTTCATAACGTTATGAAGGGAAATTCATACATGTTGATTGTTTATGAGAGTGAAAATGTCTCGATGCATTTTCAGTCTAATAGACAATCAACCTCATTGGAGCTTTATGTCAGGAAGTTAGTTTACTGCATTATACATTTGGTGCATTAATGTATACAGTGCGTTTAGTACCTGTTAAATCTTTCTATGTAGTTGCAAAGTACCCATTTCATTATAACGACACTGTGGTGTTTGTTTTTTAATACAAAAATTGCTGGCGTGGGAGGTATATTACTACTAGTTAGGTGCGAAGCTAAAGCGATGAGCAATATTGTGTAGGTAACTAACTAAAAATAGGTATATCTTGAACACTGTTTTAAATCTGATTTAGTGCCTAATAAAGAGGTCCTATGTGGGCAGTAAGATGTACTTAGCATAATACCAAACGATTGCCTAGTAACATGACAGACCTAGTCCTCAACACACTATTGAGCATTAGCCAAATAATTGTACAACGGTAAATAAATACCTACATTATTGTTTGTTTTGAATTCCAGTGTCGTTATACGTATTTAACTAGCTAGTAATTAAAACCGTTGATATATCTACTTACTGTGTAGATTAAGATTTAATATATTTTGTACCTACAATATCTATTTTAATCTCAAAACGGGATATTTAGATGGCCCCTGGTTAAAAACAAACAAACTTTATATATAGGTATATGTAATATTTATTTCCCAGGTACCTACTCATATTCAAATACTAGTTTATCAAATAAATATTCTGTAACAAATCGCTCTTTTAAAGCTTTTGTGAAGACGTTTAGGTTTTGGCGTCCACATAGGTAGGTTACGTATGGTACCTATAAAATCGCTCTTGATATTAATGCAGTTGCATTGCTACATCATAACATCACCTACAGAAATCACTACCTCGACCTGTCTCGTACCTAGTTTGGGGACATCAAAATTTATGTTATTTCTCGAGAGGCGATTTGATGTCATCTAAACCATTAAAATGGATGTAATTGAGTTTACCATTAATAACTTGTCAATAATTTAGCTATAAGTATCTAAAACACATAAGCCTATAAATTTCTAGATATAAGTAAGTAATAGAATATTATTGATTGTATTATTCTATAAGACATCTACAGTATTCTGTCTGTTATCCTTGAGTAGTGAGAAGTGTGGTTTAATCGGCTAAAACGATTGAATGAAACCCACGTCACTCGATCACTCCCAAGACGTAGAAGCGACGGAAAAATTCAAACTTACATATTTTATTTAATTGAGTGTGTGGTTTTCATTACATTTACATTGAATGTCCTCCGTTTGACTCTCACTCACGATAGATATTTGTGTGATGCATAAATATTTATTTTAAATGTCTGTGTGCACTTTGCGTGAGTTATACTTAATTGTAGTTATGTATATGTTCATAAAAAAGTTCGCCTTTCAGAACAGTTGCCCAGTATGGCAGATGTCTGATGTCTTTAAAAATCTAGAGTGCGGGCATATATTTCGATAGGCGCAGTTTAGTCATCCGCTCAGAAATCAAATCTTCCGCATGCGTTTGAAAGTGACACATCAGTAAGCAAAACGAAATGTTTTTTAATTAAGCCTTCCTTTACAAACGGCTACCACACGCATTATGGCTCCATTGAGCCGAAATCAACAGTCTTACACCCGTTAGTGCCGGAGACCACAATGAATGTCTTGCACCCCGCAACGTGTTTACTCAAGTAAAATGGAGGAGTTGGCAAACACGATATCCATCTACTTAATTCTCTCCGATACTTAGCGGGAGATAAAATTTATTTGCTATTAGATTACATAAGACCTGTTAAAAAAGAAAGTAGCACGGTCCCACGGACAAAATGTTTTACCCTTGATATGAAGCAAACAGATCTAAATTGCAAACTCAATACAACTATTATCAGTAGGTATTGATATTAGGCAGGCACTGCACCGGTACCTGCACAGTTTTAGATTTAGGTGCCTTAAAAAAAAAAATATGGAATGTAGAAAATAAAAGGTTATCAAAATGAAATAAGTAATAGGAATATAAACTAAATTATTACTTATTAATCTACAGGCACTCGGCAACTGTCGATAAAAGAATTTGTGGTGCCGAAAGCAATAGAGATCGGCGATCAAGCCGAATTACGATGTCAGTACGAGTTAGAACCAGGAGAACCTGAAGATACGCTGTATGTCAAGTGGTGGTGGACACCGGAGTCTTCGCCGAGCTACGACAGGAAACAAATCTACCAGAGAATAGCTGGACATCCCGCTGAAGCCATTCATCATGCTAATTCTAGTAAAGTAGGTGAGTTGACTTGTTGTACATCTCCAAATAATAAAGTCTGATCTATTTTCCTCTGTCTGTTTCTCAGTTAACTTCTTTTAAACACATTTTGACACATCACAGATTTTAACACGGTTTTTACTATAGGTAATAAGTGTGCCATCATACATACATGGCATGTGTGTTCCTGCCGGCGCCGCGACGTACCTATATACCCATTGAGTTACACCAGTTTGTGTAACACTGCCTTTTCATTTGTACCAAGAGCTTTGACGTGATGCGATGTTACAACAAACGGCTTCGGTATTAGTACTTACTTACCTACTTGATATTTATATTTGAAAATTATTAACTTTTTTCTTACTTTTCAGAAATAAAAGACAACGACACCATTGTGCTGGTTGAAGTGACACCTGCAGACTCGGGGACCTATGAGTGTGAAGTGTCTAATATCGAAGAAATACGAAAACATGATAAACTAACAGCTTACTGTAAGTATTAGGTGTTTCCTCTAATTAAAATCTTTTAAATGATATTCTTATGATAATTTGAGGTTAAGGTTTTTCTTTGGTATCTAACACTAACACTGGTTTCGAGAGATTTCGAAGAGTGACGTGTTTTCAAATACTCAGCTTTATTTAATTTAATTACCAGTATAAAGTCTTAATTTCAAAAGATTTTTTTTCGTAAAATGGTTGTTTGGTTGTGTTAAAACATTTTGTGATATATGTGAGTGATTTTCAATGATTATTGACATCGATAACTTATATAAACAGTTTATAAACGATTAACACCAGTGATTTCAAACAGTGTTCTACAAAAACGCGTAAGCGCCGCCGATTTCACGGCGCTTACGACCTTCTTCGCGCGACCGCGCGCAAAGCTTCGCATCGTATGTATTGCGATTTGAATGTTTGAATTTTTACTTCACTGCCATCAAGTTAAAGTTACCCACCTACAATATTATTAATAATTAACTACTATGGCTCCTAGTAATGCTTGCGCGGGATGTAATACTATCTTAAAGTCAAAATATTTTCTGGCTTGTTCTCTCTGTACAAAAAAGTTCGATTTACTGTGCGCTAACGTTACTGAAAAACGCTTTAGTGTCATGAGCAAAGAGCATAAGTGTTCATGGAAATGTCCTGAATGCGTTAGTAAGGTGCCAAAGAAAGATAATACTAACACTCCTATTCGACAAGGTCCGAACCCTGTGACTTCTCCTTACTCAGATTGTTCCGATACGGCTATATTAAACGAATCACCCACTTGTTCGAATATCACTTTTAGAGCAAACCAGCAACCGACTCGTCATGAGCCCAAGCTCACTCTTGACAACATAAGAGAAGTGATTAAACAAGAGATGTTGTCCATTGTTAGACTTCAAGTAACCGAAGAGCTAAACGCAATTAAGCTGCAATTATCAACTTATCACGACTCTATTTCCTTTATGAATACTAAGTTCGAGGAGCTGAAAGCTTGTGTGGAGGAAAAATCTTCAATAATAACAAAATTGCAATCGAATAACGAATATCTTCAATCAACGGTGAATGATCTTTCTGCCAGACTCGCGATATCTGAACAGCATTTACGCGAAAGCAACCTTGAGATAAATGGTCTTCCGGAACATCGTTCAGAGAACTTAATTAGTATGGTAACACAACTGGCGACAACAATAGACTGTCCTTTACCTGAACATGATGTCTGTAAAGTAACTAGAGTTGCTAAGTTATCCACTGACAATGCCAGACCACGCACGGTCATCGTGAAGCTTCGCAACTCGCGCCAACGAGACACAGTACTTGCTGCTGTAATTAAATTCAACAAAAAGAACGCCAATAATAAATTGAACTCTCATCATCTAGGGCTGGGTGGCCCACGGGTCCCTATCTTCATTGGAGAACATTTAACACCAAATAATAAAGCGTTGCATGCGGCTGCTCGGAGGAAAGCTAAAGAATTGAACTACAAGTTTATTTGGGTTCGCAATGGCCGCATCTACATACGCAAAGATGAATCGGCTCAGGCCGTATTTATACGAAGTCACGATAGCTTAAAACTAATTACGTAATTTGTTCTCGTATGCCGTATTATCAATGTTGTGGTGTATAGTTTTTCAAATTCAACGGGTTAGAAATATACTACCAGAATGTGCGTGGAATTCGCACTAAAACTGTAAGTGTTTATGAAAAGGTTCTTAAATCTAGTTATAAAATTATTAGTTTCACAGAGACGTGGCTCAATTCAAAAATTTGCAATAACGAGTTTATTGATTCTAGATATATTGTATACCGTAGAGATCGTTCATGTATTGAAGGTTCCAAAAAGGATGGTGGCGGTGTACTAATAGCCGTTTCACGTGATATCCCCTCTGTTCGCATGACCAGTTGGGAGTGCGATTGCGAAAATGTGTGGGTCACCATACATTTAAATGTGAATAATGTTCTTAAAAAAATAGCAATATGCTGTGTTTATTTACCTCCACCGGTCCGCTTGGAATCTCTAAATAATTTTCTTGATAATGTGAGCAAGATCACTAATTTAGTCGATGACGTAATAATTCTGGGTGATTTTAACCTACCTTCTATTAAATGGTCAATAAATAAAGAACTTACCTATGTTACTCCTACTGACTATAACAGTTCTTTAGGTTACACATTTGTAGATTTTATGTCTGTTAACAATCTTCGCCAATTTAATAGTATCGTGAATGTGGATGAGAAAATTTTAGACCTTGTTATAACTAACTTAACCCATTTAACAGTGGAGGAACCGTTGAGTCTTATATCCAAGTTAGACAATAAACACCCTGGATTGCTAATTGTTGTTTCTTGTTCCATTCATGATCAATTTCTAAAATCAATTATCAGCCAACCAAACTATTTTAAAGCCGAATATGATAAAATAATTATGGAGCTAAAACTTGTTGATTGGAACCAGAAATTTCAAACATGCAGCAATGTAAATGCAATGGTTTCAGTATTTTATGAAATTGTCGGTAATTCAATTAGCAAATATGTTCCTAAACGAAATAGTAACAAATCAAAATACCCCTCTTGGTTTAGTTTCCCATTAATTAAAAGGTTAAAAGAGAAAGAGAAATTTAGGTTAAAATATCGTAAATATAAGAATCCTTTAGACTTGGTTTCTTTTCAATCTTTACGCCAACACTGCAATAAATTATATCGTACATGTTACTCTCAATACAAATGCAATACTGAGCTCAACATTGTTAAAAATCCCAAAGCATTTTGGCAGTACATTAAAGAGAAAAACAAAGGTAATTCCACAATTCCATCTCAAATATTTAGAGAAGACGTGGCTGCTAATACAGGACCTGAAATAGCTAACCTATTTGCGAGCCAATTTTCTTCCGTATACAGCCCTGAGAGTGATATATCCTTCGACCTACCTTATGTGAGTTTTTTTCATCAGGTTAAATGCTTTGCCAATATTAAATTTACTGAGCGAGAAGTGGTTGCAAAAATAAAAAAACTAGATATTTTTAAATGTGCTGGTCCAGATGGTATACCTCCTGTGTTTATCAAACGCTGCAGTATAGTTTTGAGTCTACCACTTGCTTTGATATTTAACGAATCATTAAAACCGGGTCGTATTCCCGATGAATGGAAAAAAGCAAGAATACTACCATTATATAAAAAAGACGATCCAGGCAACGCTAAAAACTATCGTCCTATAGCCATCTTGTCATGTTTCTCGAAACTTTTTGAATCCCTTATATGTCCACTTTTGACAAACCACATTAATGAGCTATTGTCGCCTAATCAACATGGATTCCGATCTGGTCGCTCGACGGTTACTAATCTGTGCTCGTTTGTGTCGGACATATCTAAGCATCTCGATAAGGGCGAAGAAGTTGACGCGGTATACACCGATTTTACCAGCGCATTTGACATGGTAAACCATAAAATTTTAATTAAAAAATTGAGCTATTTTGGTATTATGGGTTCGCTGCTACACTGGTTTGAATCTTACTTAGCAAAAAGACTTCAAATAGTTTCTGTCAACGGCTTCAACTCTAATTCTTATTATGCGGTTTCTGGAGTGCCCCAGGGATCCCATTTAGGACCTATTTTGTTTCTCATATTTATAAATGACATAACTTCTGTCATACATAACTGCAACTGTCTGCTTTTTGCAGATGACTTGAAACTATACAGACCTATCAAATCAAAAAAAGACATGGATCTCATCCAAGATGATTTGAACAGAATAGAGAAGTGGTGTAGTCTTAATCATATGCTACTTAATGTAGACAAATGTTACCATCTTAAGTTTACCAAAAAGAAAAACTCACTAATATCTAATTATAGGATTGGAGATGCCGAACTACAAACAGTGTCCGAGATCAGGGACCTTGGGGTTATAATCGATAAAGAGCTTCATTTTACTTCCCACATCAATGCGATCGTAGGCAAAGCAGCTCAAATGCTTGGTTTCTTAAAGCGTAACACAAGGGGCTTTAGACACGCACACACACATATAACACTATATAATGCTTTGGTACGTAGCCATTTAGAATACGGGTGCCAAATCTGGAATCCCTTTTATATTACACATTCACAGCGTATTGAAGGTATACAACGTGCGTTTACAAGACACTTGGCTTTTGTTTCCAAAGGTATCACGCACAGAGCTAGCTATGACCAACGACTCAACTATTTTAAAATGTCCTCGTTATCTAATCGACGTAAGCTTCACGATCTGCTCTTTCTTCATAAAATAATTAACAATAGCATAAACTGTACTGATATATTCAACCGTTTATTGCTGGCAGTGCCTAGCAAGCCACCACGTCATCCTATAACTAAATCTTTTTGCCATTCATCTGTGAGAACTAATCTCGGACTAAATTCACCCTTAATACGTGCGTGCAACGAATACAACAGGTTAAATGTTATACTCGACCAGTTAGATATCTTTCACGATTCGTTTATAAGCTACAAAAATAAAATATTGAAATCATTCGCATAATCTTCGTCATCACTTTGTTGCAGGTTTCTGCACTGAGATGTTGCTATTATTGTTAATTTAAAATCCTTTTAGTACAATTTATTATGTCTGATTTTAACAAATAGTCATAACTTTAATAATGTCACTATTTTGGTGTAAGCTGTGCATGCCTTTTACCGGTATACATATAAGAACTATTATGTAATACTGTATTTTGTTTTCCAATGTTGTATATGTGTACTGTTGGTGTGACCATAATAAATAAATAAATAAATAAACACTACAGAATAAGTAGGTACTACTTTAATCTAAGCCTGCCTATAAACATAGGCAGTCATTACAAAATATCCCAATGTTCGAAGTACCTTGGTCTAGATAGACCAGAGTACCTACTTCGAACATCTGGATATTTTGTGCTTACACAAAAGGTTCTTATTGGTATGTACTTGACCAAGTTGCCGTACAAGGTTTCCTTTGGCCATATAATATGAGTGTTAGGCACACGTTCCATATCCAATATATTTATTTCAAATTTTTCTTTCAGACATGGGAATAGGTCCTTTACTGAATATTTCTGAAATAGAATTAAGCTCCGACACCGAAAGTTATCTGTTACTTATAGAGTGCCACGCGGACCTGGTAGCCCCAAAACCAGAGCTGACTGTCTCTCTTAATGGGTTAGTAACTTAGTATGTAACTATTCACGACTGTCAACTACATAATATTATAGTTTATCCGATTAGATCGTGGAATTTAAAGAGTTACGAACCAAACGGTTCAGTACTTCATACTTTTGACGCTCAATTAGGACCTGGAACTCACTACCAGCGCATGTGATCCCATCTAATTATGATCCTGGGTCCCTTAGGCGAGGCGTGAAAAAGCATCTCACTAAGCCGCCATAGTGGAAGCCACTATACCGGTAGTCTGGCTTTTGGAATGGTGTCCACCACTTTTGAATTCTACTGACTGCTAACAATCAGGCAGAGTGGAGTCACTGTGGTAGGCTAATATATATAAAAAAATGATACGCTGAAATTATGACCACCGCCTGAAGGTTTGTGACAAAAAAAAATTACACTGGGGTTAAAAGAAAGAGAGAGGCTTCACAAAATCCATGGCGGGCATAGATGTGTTGATTATATATTAGATATTATATTATTTTTAATGTAGGTAGTCAGTTGTAAATTTGCATTTGAGGCCACTCTTGAATGATTCATTTTTGCCTTCCTGCACGGTAAGGCTCTTCTCACACAGAGAAAACATGATCAGTGATTACTTGATCAATATCAGTTATTAACGTAACGGCGTAAGTGTATTTTTAGACATTCTGTGATACCTAAACCAGTATCTAACGCTATTACCTGTCGTTGCCTTGACCGTTAGAGTTCGAAACTACCTAATCCAGCCATACACAAAGTTTGTTTCGCGGCATCCTAGAGTTCCGCGATATCCCTGTACGGGTTTGCAAAAATTTAGAAAAAATATTTAAACACCGCTTTCTGGTCAAATACATTTTTTTGTTTTATTGTAGAGTTTCGTCAAGTATTTCACTTTCCAAAAGGGTTCCGTCACCAAAAAAATTTGAGAACCGCTGACCTAATCATTTATATTAAACAATACTTACAGAAAAGAAATCAACATGACGACGTATATAGAAGATGACGACGAGAACGGCATATACAACATATACTCCAATGTCACTGTTAAGCTCGAGGACACGGAAGAGAAAGAAGTGCGCTGTGAGATCTTCTTCTCAGACGCTAACATCGCACACCCGCCATACGTCGACGTCAAGACGTTTGTACCCGCAGGTATGACCTTTCATATACCCTTTAGGTGAGTATGGTAGGTAGTGATAAATTTTAAATTTTCTTACTTGGGTCACAAAAATCAGATAGTGACAATTTCTGTTTTTAAGTGACTAGCCACTAATGTGTGGGATTCAGAGCAATTATGTATGGAATGTAGGTAGAGTAGGTAGGTCTGGACCGCTAATGTAGTATCAAGTCCCGGCGGCCCATCTGTTAAGGAAAGAGTAGGTGCACAGGAGGGTTTTAAGGAGTCTACCTACTACACCGTACCACACCATGACCGTGCTATGAACGTGTCAGGCAAAAAATATTTTTTGTATTGAAAAGTATGAGACCATGTCTACTAGACCGTTCCGTCACCGACCTGCACCGTCGCGTGCCATACACGGAGCATCAACAATTGTCGACGAGAACATATTTTATACACTCTAGTGGGCATAGGAGAGCGTATTGTGTTGCTTGCCGATCCTGATACGATCATATCACGGTTATGGTATGGTACGGTCGGTATTTTGGCCGCCAACCATCTCAGGCAAACGAGCCCGACATAACTGCCTAGTTTTCCCGGACGGGGCGGTATGAGTAAATGGTTTTCCCCTCTACAAAAAAAAAACTGCCGCTTTTTGAGTGCGGTCATCAAAAACCGACCGGCATACCAACTATATCCCACAGTGTTCCTTCAGACGGCCTGAGTGTTGGGGTCACGCGGTGAGGCTATCGCGCAATTATCAGGCAGAGTGGAGTCTCTTTGGTAGGCATATTGCCCTCTCTCCTTTTTCCTCACCCTACTCTACTTCCTTCACGGGAGACAGCGGCTTCGCAGCTTGACTCCACTCTGAGTCGTCCATGAGCGACAGTTACCATCACGTGGGCTGTTTGCTATTCTGCCACTGTAGGCAATGATAAAAAAAGGTTCATAGAAAGATAACTTGATTATAAAGATTTTATAAAAACTAATTATAAGAAATGGACACGTGGGTGTTCTTCTCGTGCTTTCTAAATGCTTTTTTTGATCTATAAATGCAAGAAACCTTTTTTGAACCTTTTAAAACACTGTGCTAAGTAGGTAAGTATGTAGGTATCTCCGCTTGGTTAGATAGGCTTCCTAGGATGACTTGCCTACCCACTATAAAGTTTCCATGCATAATTACTTTGATGATGAAATACCTAACGAATTCAGGTTGGCCCTAATATCACCTATTGAGGTTTTCAATATGGTTTTGCTTATTGTTATAATTATTGTCTTTTAATATTAAGTATTTTACGTTTTATTGTTTTTTTGTGGGTATTAAGTCTTTGCACCAAGATACGCTTAATGTCACACAAGTGTTGGCTTTGAAACGTCTTCACGTTGTTAGTATTTGGTATGTGAGGTGTTTTAAATTAAGGTATTATTAAGTATTCATATGTTTCATTCTCATTAAATCATCTAAACAACCACGATCACATTCAAATACATCGATGTTAGAAGCATGAACAAGTAACAGCATCTTGCTTACTTAATTAGAGAAGATATTGTAAAGAATCACTGTTGTATATAAGTAGGTACCTACAAATTTAAATATTGTTTATATTGGTTAAAGCTCCGAGAGATTCATTGCCAGCGGCTTTTGCTGGCGTTTTTGAGAAAATTTTAATACAGCAATAGAACAATGTAGATATAGAAGTGCGATGTTCTCGCAGTCTAACGTTTTGCGCCGACTAAGTTTTGTGTTGTCTGTATACTAACGCATTGGTTATTGATCATGGTCGACGCCAGGCTGCGACATGCACTCCACCACAGAGGTGCCCGAAGACTTCACTGAGCCGGAAGCTACGCCAGAATCTTTGCAAAATTACAGTAAGTCATAGCAAACTTAGGTACCCTCATATTGAATAGCAACTACACTATATACCAACCTACGCCACAGGACTATGATCATTAATTAACAGAACTATTACATTTCTCTTTTTTACCATCCAAATTACATTGTTTACTATATTATCACTTACCTACGTAGTTGTAATCAGAAATCCGTACATATTTTTCAATATTTTACTTACCCATTACGTAATTACTATTTATTTGTATATAAGTTTATTTCCCTGCCTGGCAATCCTGGCCACGTCCATGTACCTACCTAGTAAATCTTATGAACACTATATAGGTATAAGTAAAAACGGAGAAACTAGTGACTCAGTATAGGTATTACTTCTACATGCAAAGCAAGACTGTTTAATTTTAAAATTATATGCGTAACTTAATAAAGCGAAACGTCTTACAGACAGGTCTTATCGATATTTCTACAAAATCGACCAAAAAGATTCTTGTTGTAAAAATAATAGGTAGGTAAGTAACGTATAGGTAGTAGATATGCAGGCTGCAATGCAAATAAATTCGGGATCGGCAAAACGCCATACCTAATACAGTTTTTTTCACTTTCCAATTTCAATGAGAGCATTTAAGCCTCCCGTCTTCTAAGTTTCTGTCTATATTACCTACTTCTAAATGTTTTTATTTTCATCATCACATTTTTTGAAATATATCTAAGTACCTAAGGTAATATTTTCTTTTCTGTGCCCAAGGTTCACTAGAACTTCTTACATATATACTCGTATATGTATAACACTAACAGCCCGTACGTGTGTAGTAGTTGCATTTTTGCTTTCTGTTTTAACAATTTAATACTAATAAAAATGAAAGGTTTTCTGTTTGAACATTTTCTTATATTTAAGTATCTATCTAGTTACCTACTCAAATTTAATTTCTTTTCATGAAGTAAGAATTTTAAATAGTCTAATCCTTCTATATACTTAAACCAGTAAGGTACCGGTACGGTAGCTTTAAACAATGTGGTATGCTGAGTACAAACCCTGACGTATTTTCTGGTAAATGTAAAGTTATTGTCCCATTTTTAGGCTAAATCTTTGTGTTACAGGGGACGACGGTGTTCGGCTACATTGTTCGTGGATGCTGCTAGCGGTTGCAGCCTTCCTCGCACATCTACAAGCTAAACTTTGATTCCTCTAATGTGATATTATGACTATCATTATACTATTTAACTAAGTGTTAATTTTACAAGCTTTATCTAGTAAGTACCTACATCTAAATATTATTTCAATTTATACTATAAATCAATGCTACTGTTACTAATAAATTCGTTTTTATTAAAACCCTTATTTTAAAGCTATTAACACACTCTTTTTTGATAGGCGTTGAATAGCTGCTGCTGATTCATAAACATTGCAAAAGACACTAGTCGCTTTGGTGTGTAGGTACCTAATGTAATTACAACGCGTGTTTTGGTGTTTCTCGTAATAAGTGATATCATTTATCAAAAACTAAAGCAAAGATGTCACTACATATCATTATGAATTATAATTTTAAAATAAGGTTATGATATATTACTGAAGTGGCAATGGGCAGGTGATGATGGTCGTTGGAACAGAAAAGTTCTTAAATGACGAGTACGAACCGAAAGACGTAGTGTATGCAAACTCCCAACAAGGTGAAACGATGGTGTGTTAAGGGAGACGGGCAACCGATGGATAAGCGAAACTTGGAAGAGGCACAATATCTAGCGGTAGACGGTCTTTCGGCTAATAATTATGATGTTAATGATGATTTTCGCCGAGTGCGTGTCTTCAGCTTCCTCATTGATATAATCAAAATTCTAAGCATACCATATTTTAAAGCATACTTAATTGGAAGAATATCAAACGTTTCTGTCATAAAATTGCAGCAACCACAACTTCGTTACTATGATTTGTTTTTAGGGTTCAGTACCTCAAAAGGAAAAAACGGAACCTCTATTCAGTAGTCTCTTGAAGCTGTGAAAAATCAAACTCCTAATTAACGTAAAAAAAAGATACGGCTGTTATGCCGCAAAAACGTATATTTCGACCACTCAAGGAAATCAAAATTTATAGGGTATACTACGGTTCTAGGTCAACGAAAACGTTAACCTAGAACTGTAAAATTTGCCAAGTAATACCGTCATACACTACAAGTAAAGTGAAAATCTGAAAACTACTTACACATTTGTAATTAAATCATTAAAACAGGGTCTTTATGCCAGGAACACGGTCTAAATTTTCAATGAGTTAACCGTGTCATGTGGGGTATCGTATGGAAGGAGCTTCATTGGCATACCTAAGCTTAAACAGACTTTCAGTTTATATACTTAATAAATAAATAAATATTTTTTTTATGATGTTTTGGATTATAGTTACAAAAAAAATTGCAGCAATGAGAGCTTAAAAACTAACCATTATTACTCGAATACTGTTGAAGTTACGACCATAAAACGGTGTGTGAGCTGGAGACCCGTGTCTCTGGCTTGCACAGCTGTATCTTCGTAATTATTTAGGCTACGTTTATGTACTAAGTATACCTCAAAATTCAAATAGCAGCATTAGGCTCCAAATTTATCAAAACTTTAGCTCGAATATTTTTTGAGCTACGAGTCAGTAAGTATGTGTAAGCTGGGGACCCGTAAAACGGCCTAACACATGGTGAATTACTGGAACTGTATCTATAAGTTATAGTTTTGTTTTTAAGATCATAATAATAATATAATACGGTAGAAAAAAGCCAAAAACTGTTTTGCCGCCAAATATTTAAAAAAATAATAATAAGAATATTCTACCACATTTACACAGCGCCATCTAGTCCTAAATTAAGCAATTATATATTTGCTTGTGTTATGCGTACTAAACAACGGATATACTACATATATACATTTTTTTTTGTAAATACATACATATTAGAGATAAATTACACCCAGACACAAAACAAACAATCATGCTCATCACACAAAGATTTGTCCTGGGTGGGAATCGAACCCACGACCTCCGGCTTAGCAGTCAGGGTCACTAACCACTAGCCCAAGAGGCAAGTCAAAAAGTTATAGCTCCAGGTTTTTAGTGTTTTATAACTGTATATTAATATGTACGTATGTATACATTACTTTTAACGCCCTTTCCCTTCTCCCCCAAATAGTAAAAAAAGAAAAACAATATATTTTAATTTATATTATATTTTATTTCATATTATGGTTGATCAATTGGATTTTATAAACTTATATACTTATCTGATTTAATTCTTAATTCGTAAACGTTATTTTGACAAAGAATAGACTTAAATTCATTGGTTTTCGGCTCTTTTTCCGCGATAGTACCTATTCCATCATTTTTTCATATTGTCACAAAATGTAATTTAAACATAAATGCTTTACCTTTAAATGTCTATAACCATTCATTACTGGTGCCTTAATTTTTTAGACATATTTTAAATTATTAAAACATCAAGACAGAACAGTTTATACCTTATTTATTATACTTCATTTTTACAACTTAAATTACATTCATAACTATAGGGTGGAAGAGAAACGCTCTCGGAACCATAAACTTGTTAAATTGATAGCTGCCTTTATGTTACATTTTCTATTGAAATTTAAATGTTTTATCAAGAATCTCATTTTTTTTGAACTTTTCTTTTTGTTATACAAATTAGAAGATAGTTCCAGTTTTCGTTTTCGGGAGCGTTTTACTTTCATCCAATAAAAAGAAGATAAAGAATTCGTAATATTTTGTAACAAATATGATAGATTATTTCTTTAATCTAAATTATGTACTTATTTTAATAATTTTATATGTACATACGTTTACGTAAAGTTTTATGTCTTTATATTGCAGCACCTCATTTTTATTTAAACTGAATAAAGCACTTATGTACCTACTTGTCAGGCCTGCGTATGTTTACAAAGTTATTGATAATCATCTATACGTAATAATTTATAAAGCGAAAAGGGTTTGTTTGAACGCACTAATCTCTAGAACTACCAGTCGGATTAAAATTTTTGCGTTTAAAAAACCCAGTTTTAGAGAAATAAGGTTATCCATTATTCCATACTAATATTATAAATACGAAAGTAACTCAGTCTGTTACGCTTTAACGCCATAACCACTGAACCGATTTCGATGTATTTTAGTATACTTAGAGATAGATTAGACCTCGGAAAACAAAATATCTTTCATCACAAAAAAATTGTATAAAGAGAGTTGAAATAGGGGATGAAAGTTTGTATGGAAATCTTTAATGTATAAACAAAGAGAGGTACTTATTACCGACATTCACGCGGGCGAAGCTGCGTGCAACAGCTAGTAGACTATATATTACATCACGCTAGGAGCGACGAGAGCGAAGCAGTAATAAATATGTAACTTAACGCCGATGAAATCGCCTGCGGAAGGCTAGTTGGTAATATATGTATGCTTGTTTGTCACCTTAGTCGTATAAAAAAAAAAATATATATAATACGAGTTGATTCAATTTAATTTATAAGAAAAAAAAAATTAGTGTAACAGTTACAATTTTTTAAGACTACATACTTTCACACATAAAGTCTGTTATTTACAGGATGAAGACTTATATACGTATACCTACGTATAATGTTGTGTGATTATATTTATCATTTACAGGATCGTTTTTAATGGATATGGAAACGGATCGCTGCTCATTTTGTCGGATCTGTATTTTACTGGATCTGGAATGCAGTCGTGTCTGTGTCAACTCGCTCGTACAACTGCATACGTCATCGCATAATAAAAACGAATACTATTTATATAATAATAAAAACCTGTAACACTGACCGCTGTTTAAATGCGCTCTTACAGTAGGTATGCATCTACTTATTTCAGTAGTAGATACCTCGGTACCACACCACGTGTATCTATATATTATATATATTGCATTAGGTACTGGTAAAATGCTAAAAATTACACTGACTAACACCCTAAGACGACACAAATTACAAAATACCTAAATACATTTTGTAATGTAAGGTCAACAAACTTACAAGTATATATAATGAGAAATACGATTAAATAACTACCTACTAACATTAACGTAATAGTATAAATAGACAACTGCGTATGATACGACTGGACTACAAAACTGTCCACACCATGGGCCACTTGGTTCTAATTTTTTTTTTGTGCCAACACATACATACACACATGAATAAACAAATTAACTTATAACTAGTGCCAATTAATTTAGGTAATAATTATGTCTACGAAAGATAATCTAAGCATTGCACTCGACTACATCGATATCACAACGCAGACACAATCTAAAGCATCATTACCCATTCACTGAAGGACATTTTGGTAATTAAATAACGATTTATTTGGTTTTTATTGGTGGTGGATACAAGCTGTTACAAAGTTTGTGAAATCATACTGTAAGTACAGCCTCTACAGATTAATGATAACAGATAAGAAGGCATATTATGGTTTTGAACAGTAAGTACTTATACGAACTTTGGTGTTATTGATACTTGTAATACATGCTACGTTTAATGTTTGTACTAAAATAGTCATAATAACATTATTAAATGCCTAGTAATATACAATATAGGAATAAATAGATGGCAAGATCTAATTCTTGTTCACCGAAAAACTTGACTGTGGGTAGGATAGAGAGCCGACTAGCGGACATATAAAGAGCAGTCAAGTTGCCTCCGTGAATAAGTACTTAGAGCCTTCTCATCTGGCTGCCCAAGTATTTGCTGCACATACTAGAACAACATGGAACATATGATACCCGGCCCAAATAATGGCAACGCCACCTTCATAACATTGTAGCATTTCTTTATAAGCCTAACTAATAGCGTTTATTAGGTACATTTACTTAATAATATAACTTTAAATAATTAATCGGCATCGAATAATTATACTACGTACAGGGGTTTTCAGAAAACCAGCGCTATGGTACTACTACCATAGCTCAGTGCTGAGAAAGGTACCTTTTCTGTCCCACTTTTTTAGTTGTTTTTGTTTGACTGTTACATATCATAATCATAATTTGTAATATATTTGTGAGGACATAATAAAATTAATTTCTTTCTTTCTTTCTTTACACGAGAATTCATTACACACTGATCTTATAATTACCTTAAAATTATATTTTAAAACTTGGTTTTTACAACTTCAATGGTTTCATTAATTATTTAACGTCAAGTTGCATTTATATGCCCAGATGGCGCTAAATCTATACATATAATAAAAATGTAACCGATCGCTGCTGTCTGTACATGGAAGATATATGAGAAAAAAAATTATTGGGACCTTTATCAACGCAAATAGAACCCAAAACAATGATTGTTACAATTTTTGTCTGTTCGTCTGTTAGTCTGTTTGTCTGTTTGTCTGTGCGTTTGTTCACGCTAATCTCAGAAACGGCTTATCCGATTTAGATGTGGTTTTCACTAATACATTGTGGTAAGCTTCACTTAACATTTAGTGTTTGTTTCATGTCAATCGGTTCATAAATAAAAAAATTATGCCAATTTAAAGAATCACGTCGAACATTTGTTAATTTACTACGAAACCTGATAGAAACAGAGACTTTAACAGGTTACGGAATAGCTGATAGCGTTTTTATTTTTCGGATTCCTCTCATTCTAAACAATCTTCCGTTTAGTTTTAAATGAGTCCAGTTTCCAGTGAGCCTATGTTTCGCGATGACAAGTAATAAAGCCCAAGGTCAGACACAACTAAAAGTTATGGGTGTGGATCTAAGTATTAGCTGTTTTTCGCACGGTCAGCTTTATGTGGCTCTATCACGTATTAGCATTCCTAGCAGCCTGTATGCTTTGATCCCCGATGGCTATACGTCTAATCCATACATCCATACACCCATACATATTATATAAGGCTTTGTCCTGACTGACTGACTGACTGACTAACAGACAACGCACAGCCTTAACTGCTGGTCGTAGTGAATTGAAATTCGGAGGGTGTGTTTGTCTAAATGTCTAGAGGTTGTACGTAAGGGTTTTTTAAAATTTAATTCCTAAGTGTGTGAAAAGGGATAAAAACGATTGTATGAATCTTCTTCATTTTTTAACTTACAGTTTTGAAATTTTGTTTTGGAATACTTCTATTTAAATAAAAAATATCCTTATAATTTTATTTTACCAGGAGTGGATTTAGAGGGGTGAAATTAGGGATGAAATATTCTATACAAAGATCTTTAGCTTTTGAAGCTATCGACTTGAAATTTGCAGGGAGGAGGAGGGAAGGAAAGGAGGGAGGAAAAGGAGGAATTGAGGGAAGGAGGAAGGGAGGGGAAAGTGAGAGGGAGGTGATGGGGAAGTGAGAGGTAAGTGATGGGGAAGTGAAGAGGAAGTGTGGGGAAAATGCGGGAGAAGTGAGGGGAAAGTCAGGGAGAAGCGAGGGGAAAGTCAGGGAGAAGTGACGGGGAAGTGAGGGGGAAGTGAGGAGAAAGTGAGGGGCAAGTGAGGGGGAAGTGAGAGGGAAGTGAGGAGTGAGTGAAGGGGTAGTGAGGGGGAAGTGAGAGGAAAGTGAGGGGGAAGTGAGGCGGAGTGTGGGTGAATGAGGGGATAGTGACGGGGAAGGGACGAGGAAAGTAAGTCAAAAGGAGTTCTCGAATGGTGGAAAAAGGGAGGAGAAGGGATAGGAAGCGATAGGAAGGGAGAGGAAAGGAGGAAAAGGAAGGAGAAGGAAGGGGGAAGAGAGGGGGAAAGCGAGGAGGCAAGGTAGAGGGAAGTGGAGGAAAGGGCAAGAGATGCTGGAGGAGGGGCAAGGGATGCAGAAGGAGGTGAAGAGGAGAAGGGGGAGGGGAGGAGAGAAAGGAGGAAACTGTGGAGAGTGGAGAAAAAGAGCGATAGGGAAGAAGGGGAAAGGAAAAGTTATTGTAGTGAAAATTTGCCTTTGTGTATTGTATATTGTTTTTACGAGGGATATCTTTAGGTAGGTGAAAGAGGATTTGTATGAATGGGAGATTAAAAATAGTATGAAAAACAGTATTTAAACAATATAAAAATGTCTATTGGAAAAAAGCCGCGGGCAAAGCTATCTATATACATAAAAGCAAAAGGTCACTCACTCACTCATCACGAAATCTCAGAAACAACAAGTGCTAGGAATCTCAAACTTTGCATGGTCGTTCCTATTAGGATATAGGTGCTCACTTAGACGGAATTTTGCGAAATCCATCCCCTAAGGGGGTATAAAGGGGTGGCAAAGTTTGTATGAAACTTCTATAGTTTTTATAGTAGCAATACCAAATTACTAGAAAATACTCTTTTTTTAATATTCAGAAGCCACCCTTATTAAGTGGGCAAACAAGAGTCGCAAGTTTGTGTGAAAGTGGTTTGTCAGTTTTAGCGGTAGCGGGTTTAAACTGGATTTGCCATAGAGACGGATAATACTGTTATTTATTACTGATACAATGTTCGATTGCCATAAAATCAGGCACGCAATATTCTCATAGAGGCACACCCATCTGAATTTTCACGCCAACAAAGTCGCGGGCAACAGCTAGTACTAAATAAAATTATTCCAGCTAATCGTTTTAATTGGTATATTTACAACAATGTATTAAACATTTATTTATATAATTTTATATAACCAGAATTGTGTAAATTCATTAATTCAATGACAAGTTTCTAGACATTGTTGACCTTTAATGTGTTAATTGACCGGTCGTCAATTATTTGGTACGGCCGCACCAATGTGATGGTGCGGTGCGCTCCGCGCAACATACGACCGGACAACTCATCGCATGATCCAGTCTACTCTGTGGACTAGTCGTTGTTGGACATGTAACTCAACACAAGTTCCGAAAAAAATAGAATGGCATTACTTTTGGCAATAGCAGCCACTTCGCCACCGCCACTAATAAGACGAAAAAAAAGAAAAGAATAGGTAGAAAATTATCTTGACAAAATTATTTAATCGCCCTTTATGTAATTTTTTTGTTACTTTGAAACTCTTTGTTTTATATTTGGAATTTGTTCCAAACTATAGCGTATATTTTTCACGAGGCCTTTTACTATTTTCTACGGCTTCCACTGGTGCAAATACTCCAATTTTCATCATGGAGTCCGAACGCGATGATGTCAATAAGTAAGTACGGAAAAAGATTGTGGAAGTTTTAGGATTATACATTTAGACTAAAACCATAGATTCGAGATGAAGCAATTAACGATTGGTTCGTTTATTTATTAGGGACAAATAAACAGTTAAGTACATGGCAAGTATTAAAGTGATAATAGACGACCGGTTTTGGTACGGCCGCACCAAAGTGATGGTGCGGTGTGCTCCGCGCAACAGACGACCGGACAACTCATCGCACGGTTCAGTCCACTCTGTGGGCTAGTCGTTGTTGAATGTGTAACTCGTGCCATGTCTACAATTTCCAAAGTATATAAAATGGCGTTTCTTTTGGCAATAGCAGCCACTTTACCGCCGCCACAAATAAAACAAGAAAAAGAAAAAAAATGGGCAGAAATATACCTGAAAACTAATTAAATTATTTAATTGCTCTTTCACACTATCTAAATAAATATATTATGAGTATCGTAAACGATGCAGAAATATTTTTGTGTACCTACCTACCACGTCGATAATAGTGTGGGTTATGTGCTTGCTAAAGTTATAAGAATAACTCCACAGTAATATTTGCCATGTAACTGTTTATTGTCCCTAATAAATAAACGAAAGAATCGTTAATCGCCTCATATTGAATCTATAGTATATCCAAATGTATAATTCTAAAATTGCCACAAATAATATTTTTCCCGTAAAATTGACATCATCGCGCTCGGACGCCATGCTGAAAATGGAGTATTTGCATTAGTGGAAGCCGTAGCAAAGAATAAAAAGCCTCGTGAAAAATATACGCTATAATTTGGAACAAATTACAATAATAAAACAAGAGTTAATAGGTAACAAAAAATTAACACATGCGGAAAATTAACACACGTTCGGAAGTAGATTTACGACTAGTGTTAAGCGGTCTGGCGCTTCTTCCACACGATCGAACTTGGTGCGGAGTGCACCGCGTCCGGGCGTACAAACGATCGCACCAACCGCACAGATAATAATAATAATAATAAAGTCCGGCGGACTGCTCTCCACACGATCGAATATGGTCTGCTGCGCACCAAAGTGGTGGTGCGGAGCACACCAAATCCAGTCGTCTGTTAGGGCTATTACAGTGGAGTTATTTTTATAATTTTAGCAAGCACATAATCCACACTATTGTACACGTGGTAAATGGGTACTTATAAAAATATAAAAAGAAAGCGAACAGACTATATAAGCATATTTTAAGATACCCATCACATATTTTATTTAAATAGTGTGAAAGGGCAATTAAATAATTTAATTAAGACAACAGATTAGATATCATCTTTTGTCTGTTTTTCAGGTATGATTTTGCCCATTCTTTTCCTTCTTTTGTGTTTCATTAGTGGCGGTGGTGAAGTGGCTGCTATTGCCAAAAGAAGCGCCATTTTATTTTCTTTGGAAATTGTAGACGTAGCACGAGCACACATTGAACAACGACTAGTTCACAGAGAGTTGGCTGAACCGTGCGATGAGTTGTCCGGTCGTCTGTTGGGCGGAGCGCACCACACCATCACTTGCGGCCGTACCAAATCCGGTCGACTATTAATACTTTTATCTTTGTGAACCACAAAATGTAAAGAGTTGATGTTAACAGAACTTATTTTAGAAAATTTTTATAATTTGTATATCTACGAGTATATTTCACTGATAGTAAAATTGACGTGATTATTAACAATATTACCTACTAGGTACGTAAATTCTCTATATTATTGTTAATTTAATGATGTGTCTAGTTTGACTGAAGAAATACGATTAAGGGCTCTTTTAATTTAGAAAAAATGCCGTGCACAGTACGACAACCGCACTGCTAACGTGCCGCAGCAGTCCGACACCAAAAGCCTAAATTGAAAAAGCCCTTAGTGTGCAACTAGTAAGAAAACTTCACAATAGTGTTGTGTTTTTTGCTTACCTAACTAGGTACCTACATAAAAACATAAAAAGAAAATATTTCGTATACATTTCGTAAAGTCTATTTTACAACTCGCGCATTTCAGTTCGTCAGCAAAAGTGACGTCGCCGTGCGTCGTCGCCTTTTAGTAAACATTTTTTTCAGTTACGCGACCGTTTAAATAAACATGCGCCATCCGGTATAACTAACCTCAGAGCAATCGAGTTCTGAGTCTATCTCTCTATATGTAGCATTAGGCAGTTGTCCGACCGCCGACGATGAACGAGTAACGAGTAAACTAGCAACTAGAAACGAGTTGGAGAGCAGCGGGAAGCGAGTTTGTAGTTCCGATATTGTTGTCGCTGGGCTTTAAGCGAGTTTGCGAGTGCGACAGGTCTTCACTCGCGCACTGTAGAGAAATGACTGCTAGTTGGTCACTCGGCGTGAATTGTGACCGCCAAGCGATGCTGAGCGAGAATTATCTTTGATAGCAGACCAAAGCTGGATTCAGCCGCGTTCTGATCAGTCAAGTCTCCTTTTCCTCTGACGCCGAGACTTCCACGAATGTACTTATTGCGGATCTTATCGAGTTTCGTAACTCCGCACATCCATCGCAGCATCTTCATTTCGGCTACTTTTACTTTGTGTAACGGCCTACGTTTCGCTCCCGTACATTGATTGATCACTACTATTACTGATATTAGTTTTTATTATTACTATTTATGGCATTTTCATTAACACTTAATGTTCTTGGTGTAGTAGGATCATATAATATTTGGTATATCACTACTTTGGCAATGGCATGCATTAAATATACAAAATTAAATTATATTGTTTTAGGAACTACATAAGTAATTCGTATATATTAAACATATTGGATAAATCATTGACAATACCACAATTCTTAATTATAAACTACTATAAATTGTCATTGGCCTTTGTTTCGTAAGTCTTTCTCTCATTAGGTAGGTACTATAGACGAAAAGACAGTTCTATGATAGAAACGAAAAAAAGGGTAATGAACTAATAGCAAAACATAATGTGTTAAGTATCTATGTCTAAAGCCCTGGTGTAATGTAACACATTATGTATTTACCTACCTCTTTTTCTCAATAAATAACCATATAAAAAGATATTCAGATATCAATAAGTAACTCCATATTATCTTCATTGAAAGTAAACAAAAAAAATATAAGTACATATATGATACTTGAAACACCTTTTCGGCTGTCGATTGTCAAAAATTTAAATAGTACATTATAAACATAAAATATGTAGGTAATATGTATCATGGCTGCAAGAGATCACAGTATTGTAGTGTTTGTCTATTAACAAATTTATTTATTATTAGTTTAAATATTAGATTCGATAGATAGAAATAATAAATATGATGTATTTTTTTAGTAAGAATATTCTCGGGTGGTATAGACTTAGACTTCAGTGGCTTAAATGTTGAGCACTTAACACTAATATAAATAAACAATATTATACAACCACTTGACTATATTGTTATCATGATAATTGATAACAGATGTCTATAGTATGTCTGTGGGTAAAATAACGCTAAACTAACTTAACTACTTAACTTTGTCAAGATTACCAGGGCTGCCAGTTGCACATAATATAATATTACACGAATTGTGCCTTGTTTTGCGCGAGCCATCTGCACCATTCGAAACAATGTCTTCACCAGCAGCCACAGATGTTAAAGCAACAGTTTTATCAAAGTCTATAGTTGTATAGCCAATTGTAGCAAATGGCGCTGTAGCCGCACCCGCAACATTTGATTTCTCTACACTGCACTGAGACGCGAGACGCCCACGCGAATGAGGTACACTATCTTTCTTTGAACTCTGATTTCCAGCAGATGAGGCTTTTTCATTCGAAGATTTCAATATTTCTTTATTGGTATCAATATCTAGCACAGCATAATTGACTTCTATTTCCTCTACAGGCGATAAAGAAGTAAAGGTGTCTGATTCTGAATATTTTTGATGATGTTCAGAAGATATTGAGAAGATTGATTTCTGTTTTGTGTTTTTAACACTGTCGCCTATATCACCAAGTGTCAAATTGGCATAAGTATTTAATTCTGGCTTATTACCAACACTTAAATTGCAGTAATCCATTTGTTTAGGAGTCAAGGGAGTAGTAGGAACTGTATCATTTTTATAAACGTCTGTCACATTTCCATCATTAGGCACAATGTTCATGTATAGTCTAGCAGATTCTTGCTGCAATTGTTGTTGCTGCTGTAGCTGTTGTTGCTCCTGCTGTTGCTCAAGACTAAGTTGTGCATAATGTTCGCTAGCTGTGCTTAGCGTAGGCGATAGAGGGTTGTTATTAGTTTGAGTATTTGATACATTTTCATTTATATATCTACTTTCTAAGAACCGTGTTTCATCTTCTATATCTCGCATAGTGTTTAGCGCGGTTTCTTGGCGCAAATTATTCCTTAATATAGCCAGATCCCTATTCAAATCATTAGAATACACATGACGGGTGTCTACAGTTGCTTCACTTTGATTATTGTTATGTTCTCTTTTAAAATCTCTAAACTGATAAACATTAGTAACTTGATTGCACGTACTTTGGGATCTTGGGTATAGTGGCATTACCTCTAGTATATCTGCACTAGACGGCGATCTCGGTGATTGAGTTACATTACGTGCTGCTATTGTATCTGATATTGTATTTGTCAGATTATTGTTAATTATTGGTCTTATATTATTGGGCTGACCATTGTCTATTGAAGAGCGGTGAACAACACTTGCTTGCAAAGTTTGTCTACCTTGTGGTGATGGTGTCAATCTTGACACAGGATGTACATTCATTACATTTTTTAAAAGTATTTGTTGTTGTAGTGTACGGAATAATAGTGATGCTCTTCTACATTTAAATGCATATATTCCTTCACCAGTCTCACATCTTCTACCTGTAAAAAAGTCCACATATTATTATTATATAATATAGAGAGAGGCATAGAATGTGAATAACAGTCCAAATAAACAAATTAAAACCATCAAACAATAAATCTATAAGTTGGATTTGTTTTAAATCTTGTATTGTATAACAACAACATGTGAAAGATTTTAAGAAGCATATAATACATAGACTAAGGTTAATGTACCAGTAATTGACACAACATTTAGAAAAAAACGAGAGAGCTCAGAAAATATATTGTTCTTTTTTTTGTAGTAGGGTATTTTAAATTATATACTATACTATTAATCAGACTTATATGACCTGTACCTGACCTGTACAGGCCATATATTGTGAAAAAAATTTTATTGTTTGTTTTAGAGAAATTTTAAAACTGGTCCAAAAATGTAAGTAAGTACCTACCTATAGTTGATTTTTAACCTTATAATTTTGTTAATAGGATAACTCTAGAATAAATTATAGGAAAAATAAAAACAAATAAACAATCATCATAAACGTAAATAAAAACGTACAAACAACACTATCCCTTGATTTTATAAGATAGATAGATAGATAGAATATTCTTTATTGTACACCAATTACAAGTTTATAGTAACATTACACGAGACATACACAGAAGATAGAAAGAAGTTGTACAATGGGCGGTCTTATCGCTAAAAGCGATCTCTTCCAGACTTATAAAATCATTTATAAAAAATCAATCTATCATTTTTATGTTTTAAACAATCCACTATATTAAATACTAGTGGTCCGCCCTCGCTTGATTCAAAAGTTTTATTCGATCTCACAACAAACTCCTACGGAAAATTTTATAGCAACAGTGTCGTATTGTATCATTCAGATTTACGAAGGCTCTTAAAATATTGAATTGTCATTTTGTAAAATTACTGAAAATATAGTTAAACTTAATTAAATATAAATATATTTATTGCCCGCGTGGTGGCCGGAGAAGAATGGTCCCAACCCTCTCTGTCCGTGGGTGTCGTACAAGGCGACTAAGGACAAAAAAGCGGGTCATCCCGCTATTCCTGGCTACGGTAGCGGCCATGGTAACGGCGGGGTAAGGGGTGCGAGAATCCCCGGGTGCGGCCAGGCTACCCAAACCGACGACCTTTGGCCCTGGCAGCATACAACGTGCGCACACTGCGGAATGACGAGAAGATAGTTGAACTGAAGGAAGAATTGAGCAGGCTACGATGGGACATAGTGGGATTGTCAGAAGTCCGAAGACAGGGGGAGGACACGATTTTTTTTTTATACGACTAAGGTGACAAACAAGCATATGGCCTGCCTGATGGTAAGCAGTTACCGTAGCCTATGGACGCTTGCAACACCAGGAGCATCACTAGCGCGTTGCCGACCCTGTTAAAAACCTTTTAACTCCTTTCTTGAAGAACTCCATGTTGTAGTCTCTCGGGAAAACCTCGACGGAGAGCTCATTCCACAACCTTATCGTACGAGGGAGAAAGTTTCTCTGAAACCTCACTGTACGAGACCTAAGAGGTTCTAAGGTGTGAGGATGAACTCCTAGCCGATGGCGGGAGGTGCGATGATAAAAAGTGGCCGTTGGCACCATCCTAAACAATTCCTCAGAACACAGCCCATTATACAGGCGATAGAATAAAAAGAAAGAAAGAAAGAAAAACATTTATTTGTTCTCAACAAGTTAGTTTACAGAACATATCAACAATACATTGTAATAAATAAAAATAAAAGTAACAAACTTAGTGAGATACAAAATGGCCCTAACTCAGCTTTGTGCCACTTTGCAAACACAAAGCAGCGCTGTTATTCTGTTAGAGCCAAGATGGATGGTATTCTGATATGACAAGACCACGAATTGATCAGAGAATACCCTGACGTAGATAACAATCGTAGATACTATTTGTGTAGATTGAAACAAAATACTTAAAATAAATAAGTAAATATAATAATGTTCTTATAAAATGTTTAAATATATAAATCTGTAATATAATTATATAGTTATTAGTTAAATAGTAATATAATCTAACAATAATTTGTTTCATATATTATAATAAAATAAAACGGAACGAAACGCAAACTTTCCTATTGGCTGTGACAGCTGACATTACCACACCCATTAGCCAATAGCAAAGATCAAGAGAAGGCGCGGGATTTAAAAATTATACAAGTGACGCTTTGATGAAGTTTGGTGTAGTGAAATAATGTGAAAGGTTGAAAAACTTAAATGAAAATTCGTTTAATTTGTAAATTATTGTTCATGATGTGTTTAAGCTGCAAAATAAGTGATAATGATTGTTGGGAATTGATTGTGTGTTGTGTTTGTGTGTGTGTATGTCATGTTACTTGGTCTGATGCCACAATTGAGTTGATGACGTACATCTTGAAAACTTGTTACTGCTGGTGGGACGCTTGCTCGCCTCTACGCAAAGACGTGGTGGTAAGTTCATGTTTGGTGCTTCTGTTCGTTCAATAAATACTGTTTATAATTCTTGCTGAAACTTTGAACTGTCCTTAGATTACGAATGGGCGGCGGCAAGTTGTTCCAGCAGCGAGTGGCAGTCAACTTGAAACTGCCACGAAAAGCAGCAGTTTTATGTTGTGATGTTACAAGAAGATATGTAGACGCACGAGTGTTGTGCTTGTTATGAGCACTCGACCAGGTAAGTTTTTTATATAAGTATTCGGGCCTTTTATTAAATATAACGCCAAAGAGTAAAGTGGCCAAGTGAAGTCTTCTGCGCGTCGCCGACATCTTCATCATGTTTCCATTGTTAATGTAGGGAGTAATACACATAAGGAGGCAACGTCTCTCCTTATTCCTAGTGATTCAATACCGCCTGTTAGCCTGGGATTGTCGACAAATCTTACAGCACGCCTTTGGAACGCGTCAAGCGGCCCAAGCTGGTATCCGGGTGCTCCCGCCCAAAGATGGCAGCAGTACTCCATGTGGGGACGAACTTGAGCTTTGTAAAGCAATAGTCTTTGCCCCGCACTGAAGTACCGCTTCGCCCTGTTGAGCACACCGAGCTTTTTGGAGGCCAACTTGGCTTTAATCTCCAGATGACTGCGGAACTGGACGCTGCTGGAGATGTCGATTCTAAGGATCTCAAGGCTTTCAGATGTTGTAAGGGCTGTGTCTTGGAATTGCGGAGTATCTACAAATGGAGCTTTTTTAGCGGTGAACGCGCAGACTTGTGTCTTGGTGGGGTTAAATTGGACTAGATTTAGTCGTCACCAATCAGAGACTCTGTTAAGAGTGCTCTCGATTTCAGACACAAGTCTTTTTCGACTTTCCTCCACAATGGAACGAGGGGTGTTCGCCCGACCCGTGTAATACGTATCCCCAGTGCTGTCGTCTGCATAGCAATGAATATTGTCGATGGACAACATATCATTGATATGCAGCAAAAACAGCGTCGGGGATAGCACGGAGCCTTGTGGGACGCCAGCATTTATGACCAGGCTATCCGAGCAACAACCGTCGACGACAGCTCTTATGCTTCTGCCGGTCAAAAAGCTGGCAACCCATTGGCACAACCCCTCGGGAAGTCCGTAAGATGGTAACTTCGACAGAAGGCTCCGGTGCCAGACCCTATCGAACGCCTTCGCTATATCCAGGCTAGTAGCCAGTGCCTCTCATTGACTCTCGATGGCTAACGCCCAGCGGTGTGTGAGATACACTAGAAGATCACCAGTTGAGCGATTACGGCGAAAGCCGTACTGACGGTCGCTAACCAGATCGTGATCCTCTAGGTATCCCAAAAGCCGCTTATTGATAATGCGCTCCATCACTTTTGAGAGAAGGGAGGTTATAGCAATAGGCCTGTAATTCGATGGGTCTGAACTATCGCCCTTTTTGGGCACCGGATGCACATTGGCAGCCTTCCACGAAGACGGAACTCTCCTAGTGAAATATGAAAGTTCGAAAAGACGCGTCAATACCGGACACAGCTCAGGGGCACACTGCTTAAGCACCACTGCGGATATGCCGCCTGGCGCACTCGATTTATGGACGTCTAGAGAAAGCAATGCCCGCCGGACCTCTTTCTGTGTAAAACAGATTTCCGGCACTGTAACGCCACACCAGGGGATGGTAGGCGGTGTGGCCTCTCCGTCGTCCATAGTCGAGTTAGAGGCAAATAGAGCGCCCAAGAGATCGGCTTTCTCTTTTGCACTTTGGGCAAAGTTATTATCCGGCTTACGAAGTGGTGGCAAAGACGACTGACAAAAATTTCCCTCGGCAGCTTTAGCAAGCGACCAGAAGGCGCGAGTCCCAGAGGGAAGGCTCACAAGTCGCTCGCCAATTCTGCCGACGAATTCGGATTTAGCCCTGGGAATTACCTTTTTACTGGACCTCGAAGCAGCATTTAATTTGCGCTTCAAATCAGGCGCACAGAGATCCTCGCGATTTCGGGCCGTAGTCCAAGCCCTGTAAGTAGCCTGCTTGATAACCCTTAAGTCCGGTAACCTGCTCTATTTCCGGGAGGGCGACCAACTGTCCCAAGGTGGAGTCGGGTTTATCGTCCACAAGTCCCTCGTGAACAACGTGGTGAAAATCGAGAGTGTGTCGACGAGGGTAGCATACCTTATACTCAGAATCACCAAACGGTATTCGCTGAAGGTCATACAGGTTTATGCTCCCACTTCGACATACCCCGACGATGAGGTCGAGGCTATGTATGAGGACATTTCCAGAGTTATACATGCCTCTAGGACCCAATACACTGTTGTCATGGGGGACTTCAACGCGAAGCTGTGTAGACGAGGCGGTAACGAGTTGAGAGTGGGGCAGTTTGGATTTGGATCTAGGAATCCCCGGGGCCAAATGCTGGCTGACTTCATGGAGAGGGAGGGCCTCTTTATGATGAACTCCTTTTTCAAGAAGCGCGATAGCCGCAAATGGACCTGGATTAGTCCTGATGGTGTCACAAAAAATAAGATTGACTTCATCATGTCGACCAGGCGGCAAATATTTAATGATGTCTCAGTGATCAATGCGGTGAAAACCGGAAGCGATTATCGGATGGTACGAGGCACATTAAATATCAACCCTAAGCTGGACCGGTCTCGACTGATGAAGTCTGCGCTCCGACCTGCACCGATTCAAATTCAAATCTCCGAGAGCTTCCAACTCGAACTTCTTAACCGCTTCGAAAGCCTCGGCGATTGCGTAGACGTGGACGAATACAGCAACAGGTTCGTGGAAACTGTCCGTTCGGTAGGGTCTAACATCTTTAAAGCCCACCGCAGTAAAGGACCGAGAAAGATCACCGACCAGACCCTCGAACTTATGGACGAAAGGCGCAGGATGGTACTGCGGTCCCCAGAGGAAGCGAGTGACTATCGGCGGCTCAACAGACGGATCTCCAAGTCTTTGACTCGCGACCTTCGCCAATTTAACACACAACGTGTTAAAGAGGCTATAGAGCGCAACAAAGGCTTGAAAGTGTTCACACGAGATCGGTCTGTTGGGCAGAGCCGACTTGTCAAGCTGAAGACTGGGGACGGCAGGCTCATCTCGTCTAAGCCAGAGGTTTTAGAGGAGGTCGAGAGGTTCTACGGACAGTTATACACGACACAACATGCACCTGTTAGCTCCCTAGCATCAGATCCAAGAGCTAGGTTAACTCGACATTACACCGAAGACATCTCGGACGTCAGCCTGTGCGAGATTGGTATGGCCCTGAGACAGCTCAAGAACAACAAGGCGCGGGGTGAGGATGGAATCACAGTCGAGCTACTGAAGGCAGGCGGAAATCCTGTCCTGAAGGCCCTTCAGAGGCTCTTTAGTGCCGTCCTCCTCGAGGGCAAAACGCCACAGGCATGGCACAGGGGTGTGGTGGAGCTGTTCTTCAAGATGGGCGATAACACCCTTCTGAAGAATTACAGACCTATCACACTCCTGAGTCACGTCTATAAGCTGTTCTCGAGAGTCATCACTAATCGTCTCGCAAACAGGTTCGACGACTTCCAGCCTCCCGAACAAGCCGGTTTCCGAAAAGGTTTTAGTACCATAGACCACATACACACGTTGCGGCAGGTTATACATAAGTCCACAGAGTATAACCGGCCCCTATGCTTAGTGTTTGTGGACTATGAGAAAGCCTTTGATTCGATCGAGACCTGGGCTGTGCTGCAGTCCCTCCAACGGTGCCATATTGACTATCGATATATCATACAGCATACAGAACCACAAAATCTTTCTTTATTATAGCGCTCATTGTCAACAAGTTGGTTGCTAGGTATAGGTATCAGGTACATATAAAACATCACTCACACGTGCTTGCATCTTCTCACATACTACAGATCTTATTCCAATACCATACATCTTACCGCCATTTGCACATCCTATGTCAACTTTCTTGACACACCTTATAGTCACTAAACCACTCTTTTATAACATAAATTGTTGTTGTTCCACTATCCAGGATCCACTCTTCTTCTGATTTTGAAGTGGTAAGTCATAGTACTACAGATGAGGAAGCCTTCTTTTCGTTTTTCGGAGTGTTTGTGATTTTTTTCGAGGAGATTTCTTTGCTCTCTGATTTCTATTACCAGTTAACAGTGCAGTATTCTTGCTACTGGAGCCTGAACTGTATAAATCAAAAACCATTTGTAGCAGTTTTGTCTTCACTTAATCTGTAGTTAACTATATGTTCGAATTTTTATTGCAAGTTTCAAAGGTTGAAAAACTTGTAACTCCTTGCCGATGTCACTCAACTGCTGCGATACTGCCATCAACTCTGTGACATAACTCTTAGCTGTGTAAACCACTCAAGTTTCTATCCCACAAGCTTTGATAAAAGTCTGCAACGATTGTTCAAACCTTTATCCTCAAAGGCTGACTTTAAAGCACCCCATGCCTCCTTTGCAGTCTTTGCATGACAAACATGAACCAAACAATGGGGTTCGATCATCAGACATATTCAGGCACCTTCTGGTCGCTCTTTAGGCCTATAATATCAGTGCTCTTCGGTATCAACTATGTGTATAATACACTGAATTATAACCCCACACCACCAAAATTATTGACAGCATCCGGTTTATCCATCGATAGTGATGCCATCTGTGAACAGTTTAACCAGTATTTTGCTACTATAGGTCCACAGCTAGCAAAACAAATCCCTACAAAATTTCATACTGATTCTGTTTATAATGTAGAAATGCCAGCTGACGTCACTCACAAACTATCACACCTTACACCTTGCACTGAAAGGGAAATAGCTAAAATATAAAACAATTCAAACTGCAGCACAGGTATAGATGGCATCAGTACAAAAACAGTTAAATGTAAAAAAGAGTTCCTAATTCCTGATTTAACATCGTGTATCAATTTCTGTTTAAACTTAGGTATATTTCCGGACAAGCTCAAAGTGGCAAAAGTTACACCCATTTACAAATTTGGAACAAAAACGAAACCCAGTAACTATAGGCCTGTCTCGGTATTGCCTGTAGTCTCTAAGATTTTTGAACGAATTATATATGATAGGTTGGATAAATATTTAACCAAATTAACTTTCTTTTTAATCGCCTTTTTAATACCTTGTCCGCTACGATAGACCTCATCACTAAAATTAAAACACATATTGATGGAAAAAGCTAAGCCTTGGCATATTTATAGGCCTAAAAAAGGCGTTTGATACAGTGAGTCATTCCCTTCTATTAAAAAATCTAAACATATTGGTATCACTGAAAATGCACTTAAAATTTTAGAATCTTATTTAGAAAATCGCAACCTATTACATGTGGCATACCACAGGGCTCAATAATCGGGCCTCTTTTATTTCTAATCTACGTCAATGACATTAGCCGAATTTCATTGAATGGTGAAATTAGTTTATATGCCGATGACACAAGCATATTTTATTATGGCAGTTCAATCAACCATATAATGAAGTTAGCGCAAGAAGACCTAGAAAAGATTTACGACAGGTTTCAATATAACTTACTTACTGCCAATATATCAAAAACGAGCTATATAATTTTTAATGCCAAAAACAAAAAAAACACAAAGTTGTCCTAAACTTTACATAAACAATATCGAACTAAAAGTATCAACCGAAGAAAAATATCTCGGACTAGTTTTAGACAGTGGATCATGGAAAGCACATATAAATAAAATAAGATCTAAGGTATCATTGTTATGTGGGCGCCTATACGAAATCATTTGATGTCTTTCGCGAAAAGTTAGATTTAATATATATTACTCCTTAGTTAAAGCACACTTGGACTATCTCATAGAAATATGGGGTAGTGCAGTCAAAAAAAATATAAATTCAATACAGACTGTACAAAATAACATAATTAAATAATTATTATTTGATCTAAATTAATGAATTTAAATCAAATATACTATTATAACACTCATATTCTACTAAAAAAAGAATTAATAATATATAATAATATATAAATTAATTCAGAATTAATATTTAAAACCAATGCAGAAGAAGGGTTAAGATGCATACATCGCGCTAATAACATCTGCTTAGTGAAAACACGCACAAACTATGGTAACAAAAACATTACTTATGAGAGAGCCCAAATGTTCAATAAATTACCACAGGAAATAAAAGACTCCAAAACTTTTAACACCTTTAAAACCAATTTAAAATCTTATGTTTTATATAATGTCTAAGTCCGACCCTGGTTTTGGCAACTTATTCTACCCTCTATAAATGACCTTTGTATTGCATGAATCATTTACTGCTACCTACAAATCTTAGTAATCATCGTACAATTACCCGTTAGTGTTTGGAGTGTTTAAAATTTTGTATTATATTTGCTTATTGTTATCGACAGCTGTGCTCACAATATTAAGTTAGTTATGTAAATCAAAATATGTATCTCATTAAGTGAAATTTTGTAATACTAAAGCAACAGAAAAAAAACATAGAAATAGTGCTCCCTTTACCTAGAGCATTCGCTTGTAATGTAATGTAACATTCCAAATTCTAAATAGTATTGTAATGTAATGATCAAAATCGAGCCAAACGTTACAAGAAAAGTTATATTACAGATGAATGTTCGCGGTGAGGAACCTTTAGGTTTAAGTATTTCATTTTGTAGAAAGCTAGAGTCTAGAGATAAATAAAATTACAAAATTCATCATTACCTGATTCAAAGCTAAACATGCCTTCCTCAAACCCATATCTTCGTAATGAATGTAATGGCCAAACTGTTGAGTCTCTTCCCTCTCTATAAAGTATTAAATCATTTTCCGTAATCTCCAATTGGCCGGAACACAAGTACTCGCCATTCTCGTCAACATTCACAACACGGAACACATTGGGGTGTAGATCTGAAGTCTCCTTTTTACTATGTAAGCACCCCATCACATCTCAAGTAGAAGTAGTGCCAGACAAAAGAAATAAGCAATTTTTTGAGACAATCACAAGTAGACATTAATTTTATAACAAATCAAAACATTGGATGGAGTACAGGACCAGGACTAGAGGTACAATAAAGAGAGATGGCAATCTGAGATCGATTAATTGAAAAATCGATTTTTTAAGTTTAAAAGATTGATTTTTAAATCGATATGCAGCATTTAAAGCAGTAGTGAATCGATCCATTGAATGGATATTCCACATTCCACCCTTGAAAATCTGAATTTTAACTCTTAAAAAAAAATATTCACTGTAGCCGTAATATTACAGTGTTGTCGGATAAAGGGTTAGCTACATAAAAACTCGTGCCCATTCTGTTTAATATTAAATGAAATTATTTAATGTTTTTTGTAAAATTAAATTGCATGCCTTTCGTAATGTCTAAATGGGCTTGTACCTAATAATAAATTTATGCTATTTAATACTATTGTACTTTTTATTATTATTGTTTTTTTTTGTGATATTTACATTATAAATGCAAAATTAAAATAACAATTATTTAAAAATCGATCTTTAGACCTTGATTTTTTTGTGATCAATTTTTGAGGTTACAGTTCGAATCGATTCAAAAATCGATTCAAAAAAATACACATCCCTACACCATTAGTACAGTAGATTTGACATTGACATACACCTAGTGTTGCCAAGTGGTAATTTTTTAGTTCTACCAAATTCATTTTCAGACAATGTAAACAAACAGTATTAGAGCATTAAACCAACAGGAGTGGACACGCGCTCTATTTCCCTTGCGCAAAAGTCTGCCACTTTCGGCGGGGGACGGGGCAACGCGAGCAACGCACACTAATTACAATGTTAAAATACTAATGCATTTTTAAATCGCGTCGTTATACACGCACACAATAAAGTTATTACACACTAGCTTAAACTAAACACACACAATCACATTCACACACAGGGACATCTATCAGTTTACGCTTCCTTAGCGTAAAACAGTTAGAGCTTGACTCTGTCGATATTTAGTATCGATGTTTAGGATTTCATATAAGTACGCGAAAGATTTAATTATTTTCATGATTATTATGTTTGCTTATTAAAATGAGCATTATCTTATATTATATAGAACAGTTTTAGGTAATAATAATCTATTATAATTTTAAGGTTTTTTTTTTATTAAGCACTTTGAAATAGATGAAAGTAAAGTAAATAGTTCATAAACATGAATTAACTAGAAGTAATTCTGTTAATTCATGTTTATGTCAATATTACAGGAAGAATAAAACAGTGTTTCTAACTAGCACACTTTTTTGTAATTATTATCAAAAAAGCCCGTCATACGGTCGGGTTAAATTTATTTGTTAAACATTGTTCGACAAACAAATCTAGTTATGCGGTCGGGCTCTCCTACTATGTTTACTAATGTTTATTCAATACTTCCGATCCCTGATAGTACGGGACCCTCGGCGCGCGAGTCCTACTGGCATTTAGCCGTTTTTTTTGAAGTTATACTTCTTTTGGCGCGATTGGGAAAAATGATGAGAGTGAATTTTTACGATGCGCGCGCACACCGACAGAAGAAACAACACCCTGAAGTTAGTTGCGAACCTTTTACACACTGAAGTTAGTTGTGGATCTTTGTGTGCCGTATCAGTACAAATAATCTGTGTGAATAAATAAAAAATATATTGGCGTTTATAACATATTATATAGTGACAACGCAAATTTTACCGTCCTTAAATTTATATTTCATTAAATATATAATAGTCATGTATACTACATAAAAATATGTGCAAACAAGTTCAATAACTATTGTTTCCAAGTGATATTGTTTGTGTGAACATTCGTCAAGAATTATTCATTTTGAAAAAAATTGACAGCGCCATTATTTAGACTTTCTTTTACAATAAGTATATCACGGGCAATACAGGTAAAACGTTGCTTTTATTTCATTTTGTGGCAATATAAGTACTACCTATTGAAGCGTTACCAAAATGTCATCAAAAAAATGCGCCGGTTGTATGAGCATTTTTAAAAGTAAAGAATGTCTCAAATGTTGCATTTGTCATTTGTGGTTCGACTTACTTTGTGCAAACGTATCGGATAAGCGATTCAAAACTATGACTGTAGAAAATAGAAGTCTTTGGAACTGTCCAAGCTGTCGCAGTAAGGAACCAAAATTCAACAACACAGACACACCAATCCGTACTAGAAGCCCTAAAATACAATGCTCTCCATCAACTAGTAACGTAACTTTACGCAGCAAACAGCTACAGAACGTCTCAATGGACATGATGTCTGATGCGGTTATTGAGACTACGAGTGATGCTCTTCGAGTGATTGTAAAGCAGGAAATAGAATGCGCTTTAAAAGGACTAGTATCTGAACAGTTTAAAAAAATTAATGAATTGATAACTAGCTTTCAGCAATCTTTATCATTTTTTAATGATCAGTATGAAGACATGAAGACCACTTTAGACGAAAAATCTGCAAAAATTTATCAACTGGAAAAAGATAAACATATTCTACAGGAGAACGTGAACCATCTTACTCAACGTATGAATCTGCTAGAACAACATGCCAGGTCCACCAATATAGAAATACAATGCGTCCCTGAAAATAAATCAGAAAATCTCATCTCGACTATACTACAGCTCAGTAAGGCAGTCAAGTGTGACATCAAGGATGCTGATATACAGCTGTGTACCAGAGTTGCCAAAAAGGATACGCAGAGTAATAGACCCCGTTCCATTATGGTTAAATTCAGCTCTCCAAGATTACGTGACAGTTTTCTAGCTGCAACCTTTAGATTCAACAGGACCAATACAAAGAACAAGCTAAATACTAGTCACCTTGGAATCGGCGGTGTCACACCTCAACCAATATATGTAGTTGAACACTTATCTGCTGATAATAAGGCAATCCATGCAGCGGCTCGTACTCGAGCTAAGGAACTTAATTTTAAATTTGTTTGGGTTCGTAACGGCAAAATTCTAATGAAAAAATCCGAGTCATCTGAAACGTTTGTTGTTAATAACTTAGAAATAGCTTAAAGACTTAAGACTTCACTATCTATTTATTATCAAAATGTAAGAGGCTTAAGAAATAAAACGATTGATTTTCACCATAATACGTCTTTGTGCAATTATGATGTTATAATCTTGACAGAGACTTGGTTAAACAGCGGCGTTTATGACTCGGAGTTATTTAATGATAATTACACAGTTTATAGGCGAGACAGGGAAGATACTATGGCGGTGTACTAATTGCAGTATCAAATAGCTTAAAATCGAATCGTATGTTACAATTCGAAAGTGAACTTGAAGACTTGTGGGTAAGTATAGACATCGATTCTGCTATTCATAACAAGCAAAAACTTTAATGCAGTCTACTTGCCACCTCCACTGCAACATGAAGTCTTAGACCTATACACTACCAATACTCAAAATGTCATAGACAAGGGTGAACACATTTTACTTGTAGGTGATTTTAACTTGAGCGGTATTATTTGGCTACCAAAAAGTAATACACAACAGCTTCAGCCACATTCAAATTTTGTTGATATAAATTCGAAATTATTAGACTTCCTTACACTAAATGATTTAGGGCAATATAATTGTATATTGAACCACCAATCAAAAACATTAGATTTAGTTCTTGCTACTGGAATCCAATTGCAAGAGTCTAGAAATCCCCCTTAGGAATCCCCCTTAAGGGGGAATACTGGAATTTGAAAATATACTATTCCACTTATCCCCCTTGAAATCCACCTGTAGGAGGGAAAAATGGAATGAAAAAAGTCTAGAAATCCCCCCTAGATAATCTCCCTTAGGGGGAAAACTGGATTCTAAAAAGTAAACGTTCAAAAATCCCCCTTCAGGTAATAAACACAAAAGCCGAAGTGTTTTATGGGCTTGAATGGTGGCATGTTGCTTATTTCTTAGATAAGTATCATACGATTTTAAAAAAAGCAAACCATATTCTACACCATATTCAGTTCAGTTTATTACGTAACCAACATACTTTACCTAAATATTTTTGTTATTTAACAAAAGAGCAAATGCATAGATAGGTACATTTATTCTCATACAGGGGGGATAAATGGAATGATCCAAAAATGATAAGGTGGAATTCTGGATTAATTTTACATTTAAGTTCAGTTTTCCCCCCTAAGGGGGATTTGCTCAGGGGGGATTTGTGGAATAAGCCATGCGTAATAGCGTCTCAATAGAAATGCCGAATTGCAGTGTATTTTGGTGTAAAAAGCGTTCAGCGACATCAAGTCTACAAAAGGATAATATTACATTCCACCTGTAAGTATTATTTTGTTCTAATATTATTAAATAAGGCATTAAATTAGCAATTTAACCAAATAAAATGCTAATCAACAAGTGTTGCCAGGCTTATCATCAATACTCCAATCTGGGGTAATATTTTAAGTTGAATTAACATAAAAACTAACCTTTCCTTTTTTATATCTCGCCTTGTTGACATATCTAATAAGTTTCATTTTGGATGTACATTATTGTGTCACCGTTCCCATATTTATTTATTTTTAATTAAAACCAATGTTTTTTTTACCAAGGAATGCACAAAATAATATTAAATGAACAAGTAAAATGAGATTATAAATCCAAATATACAAGATTAGTGCACTTTATTCCGAAAGATAATTGCTCATTTCTTACAAAAATAAGCGTATTTATTTTTAAGAAACTGGTCACACTTTAACATAATTAGAGATGAGACAGTTTAATCACAAATATCGATATTGGTTTTCCAGTATTAAATTATTTTTTTTTGTTTGTTTTAGATTTTCAAAAGAAGCAGCGCCTCGAGTCGCTTGGGTCCAATATTGTAGGAACCATATAAGTGGGTTCCTAAGCGTACAAGTATCTGACTAACAGCTTAAAAGACAAAGCCTTCTGTGCTGCCAGCACTGCTACCTCCTCCCTACCCCCCAAGCGGCGGAGAGCTCAGTTCTTAGCAAGTAAACTCGCTGTGCGCTACCTCCTCTTATTGCATTACCTAGGATTAGTTAAACTAGATTTATAAGGTTAATTTAAATTGCACAGTTTTTCAGTATTTTATTATACCTACTTAAATAAAGACTTTCTGAAATATGTTCTGTTGTTTTTTTGTTATCTGAACAGATAAAATATCTCTCTAATAAAAATCTACTCATACATTCTCATGTCAGTGTCTTGTTATTATGTAATCAGAACAAAATCCTCCAATTACAAGCTCTGTTTAGTTGGAACGAAATTTAATAGCAACAGACAATTAATTCAAAGTATTATTTGGTTTGAATATACATACATACTTAGGAATAATACACGTAAAATTGACACGTAATAATTAATTACAATCTTTAATCCACACTAGAACAAATTTCAACAGGTGGTGGTTATTGAACATACATCCTTGTGCGCAGTAGTAAAATAAAAAATAGAGTGGGTACCCATGTACGCACGTAAGAAGTTATACTTCTTTGGCATAACAATCCAAAAATACCAAATAATAATACAACGCATACATACATAAATATTTGAATTGATATAAACGCCAATATATTTTTTATTTATTCACACAGATTATTTGTACTGATACGACACACAAAGATCCTCAACTAACTTCAGTATGTAAAAGGTTCGCAACTAACTTCAGGGTGTTGCTTTTTTCTGTCGGTGTGCGCGCGCATCGTAAAAATACACTTTCATCATTTTTCCCAATCGCGCAAAAAAAAGTATAACTTCAAAAAAAACGGCTAAATGCCAGTAGGACTCGCGCGCCGAGGGTTCCGTACTATCAGGGATCGGAAGTATTGAATAAACATTAGTAAACATAGTAGGAGAGCCCGACCGCATAACCAGATTTGTTTGTCAAACAATGTTTAACAAATAAATTTAGCCCGACCGTATGACGGGCTTTTTTGATAATAATTACAAAAAAGTGTGCTAGTTAGAAACACTGTTTTATTCTTCCTGTAATATTGACATAAACATGAATTAACAGAATTACTTCTAGTTAATTCATGTTTATGAACTATTTACTTTACTTTCATCTATTTCAAAGTGCTTAAATAAAAAAAAACCTTAAAATTATAATAGATTATTATTACCTAAAACTGTTCTATATAATATAAGATAATGCTCATTTTAATAAGCAAACATAATAATCATGAAAATAATTAAATCTTTCGCGTACTTATATGAAATCCTAAACATCGATACTAAATATCGACAGAGTCAAGCTCTAACTGTTTTATGCTAAGGAAGCGTAAACTGATAGATGTCCCTGTGTGTGAATGTGATTGTGTGTGTTTAGTTTAAGCTAGTGTGTAATAATTTTATTGTGTGCGTGTATAACGACGCGATTTAAAAATGCATTAGTAGTTAACATTGTAATTAGTGTGCGTTGCTCGCGTTACCCCGTCCCCCGCCGAAAGTGGCAGACTTTTGCGCAAGGGAAATAGAGCGCGTGTCCACTCCTGTTGGTTTAATGCTCTAAGTTTTTCGTCTAACAGTTGCAAGTTCGGAGTATTTTGGTGGTCACTAAAAATCTTGTTGATAGATGATCTCAAAGTAGGTACGTCGATGTGTTCATTGATTATGGCCTTGTTGTTATATTCGTTATGGGCGTAAATAGTTAAGTCTTTGTCTTGTAATAAGCATCCCTGCGTCAATGTTATAATTCCTGACGTGTTCATTGTGTATAACGTGACGTCGTCGTCGCAGACGGTCCGTAGTTTGCACTCGTCACAACATACCGCCAGCCATTCATTGACTGCATGTAATTTGATCCACTTGCTATCACACCGTGTGCTGTTCATTTTACACCGATATCGATACCGCGAAAATTGATGACTCAAAAGTTTTGCTTCACAAGGTGTATTTTCGCTATCTAGATTATATACATGTATATAGGTAGGTCAATGTTGCAAATTAAATTGCCTGAATTCTGTTGTATGCACAATTTTAAGTGCTTTTCTGATAAGGTAATAAATGTGTTCTTCTTTAAGTTGACGGCAATGTATTCAGAGGCCAGTTGCACCACTATTGCCATGTGCTGTCCGTTTGTTCTTAGTGTCTGTTGCGGAAGTGGAATAGCATGATATAATGTAAAATCCTCATCACATATTAATGGTATGTGAAACTCAAGCATAAAATAATTTTCGATCACTCGAGCTTTTATGTAGAGTAATTTATAAACATCCTTTCTAAATTCTCCACGGGTAATGATAAAGTTTTCGGTAGTCTTCCTGAGATATCCGTTAGGGCGTGGACACATGTTTGCGGTGCGGCGCCGGCCACCGTGTAACGGCACGGCACCGCTACCGCGAGGCGGCACGGCGTCGTGTCGCGACACGGCGCCTTGTGCGGTGGGGAGCGCACCGCTCGCTAGTTAATGTTTTGTTGGTGTTTAGTCTGCACGTGTTATTTAATGCATAATAATGGCTGCCGATTTAGATGTCGACTTTTTAATTTCACTCGTGGAAGCACGTCCCGTTCTCTGGGACAAGACAAAGGAGAATTATAAGGATAAAAATTTGAAAACTGAAGGGTGGAAAGATGTATGCCGAAATATTTTTCCATCTTTCGACGAGAAGGACAATAAAGAAAAAACAAGTCTCGGTGAGTACATATTTTATTCATTTATCTTTTTGACATAATAATAGGTGAAAATTTAAATGTAAAAAGTTTAAAATACAATTAACATTTAAATGTGAATAAAATGCGTTAATGTTCAATATGCCAACTTGTCGAGTTTTTTTTTTAACTAAAACTCAGTCGCAAACGCAGAACAAAGCGAATTTCGTACAGTGATAACCATTGTATCACTCTGTCTAACTTGCACAATATTATATATTGCCATCCTTTACACATACTCAACACTTTGGCTTTGTTAGTCGGCTCAAAAAACAGGTAGAAAATTGTTTGTTCCGGGACCGAGCTTTAGTTATATTTTGCTTAATTGCCAACTAAGCGCACCGACATCACTATTAAAGTATTTACAAAATTCGCCTCTTATATCGACTGGATTTGATAAAGAATCTGCATCTGTTGTTTGTTGAATGTTTAAAAGAGTGTTATCAATACATAGCTCTTCAGACTTTCTAACTCCATCTCGAGTAACAACAAAATTGTGTAAGACACAGCATGCTTTAATAATGTCTGTCGCAAAATTATATTGAACATTTAAAGGCCGGTGAAATACTCGCCATTTATTTGCGAAGATACCAAAAGCACACTCGACATATCTTCTTGCTCGACTTAAACGATAGTTATAAACCCTTTGTTCTACACTTAGATGCTTCCCTGGGTATGGACGCATTAGATTGTTCATTAATGGTAGACCTTCATCTGCGATAAAAACATAGGGAATTGAATTTTGAAGCCCCGGTAAAGGTTTTGGCGCTGGTATTGGAAGTCGATTCTGTAATAATAATTCGTATAATTTTGTATTATGAAAAATCGTGGAATCGCATTCCTTCCCATACGATCCTATATCGACATATACAAATCTATATCTAGAGTCTACCAATGCCAGCAAAACTATAGAATTATAGCTTTTATAGTTGAAAAAAAGAGATCCACTGTGGGCAGGACTGCAAATTCTGATGTGCTTCCCGTCCAATGCCCCCATGCAATTTGGGAAATTAGTTTTTATGTCAAAATCTTCAGCTATTTGTTCTATTAGCTCTTTAGTTATTTTCGGAATGCTTTCTCTTAAAAGGATGTCCCATATAGCCCGACAAACTTCTCGTATAATTTTCCCGATTGTGCTTTTTCCACGATAATCTGTGAATTCCATATCTCTGAATGAATTTCCTGTCGCCAAAAACCTGTAGGATATTTAATTAACTTTTACAGAGATATTAAAAAACAACTATTTAATTACATATTTCTAAACATTTTTTTTATGATTGTTACAGGTAATGACGTAATTAGAAAGTGGACCAACATTAAAGATAATTTTATTAAATATATGAAGAAGATAGAACTTTCAAAAAAATCTGGAGCTGGTGCAAAACATATAAAAGAATACCATTTGTACAAACAGCTCATGTTTTTGCAAAAAAATGCTCCAAATGTAACCGACGACAGCATAGAAGACAGCATAGAAGAAGGATTTCAAAATCCAAAAACGAGATCACGATATCAGCCATACAGTACAACTACGCGACAGCGAAAACCAAGTAGTGATGAATTTGAGAGGCAAATTATTGAAACTTTAGGTACTTCAGAAAATCGACATCTGTCATTTTTTAAAGCTATTTTGCCATCTTTAAACAAGTTAGATGACCACCAGACTTTGATGTTTCAAAGTGGAGTTTTAAAGATTTTAACGGATTTCCATCGACCACCGTGTCAGTCATATAGTGGATACCAGACAGCAACTTCTTACGACACTAATTATCACCAAGCTACACGATCACCACAAGCTACAACGTCTTATGAGACTTATCAAACAGCTTATAATTCATCCATTCAAAGCATAAATCGTCACCAAACATCACCAATCTCGCCTTTGGAAGAAATTCTATCCAATACCACGGATACACAAGAATCAGAATACGACTTTTCTTAAATAATAATATACTCAATCATTCGAATTATTACACTTTTGATTTGAATAAAAAAATATATCAATGTAAAATTCTTTTATTTCTTACCGTATAGTTAAACCTATCATTTCCTTAGGCTCCACAGGTTTTCTGAACACGTACTGCTTTTGTATACGAGGTGCAATTTTGGTCAGCAGTTCTTCAAAACTTGATATAGACATTCTAAAATATTCGTAAAATTTCTCATCACCACATTTTTTCAGCGCTTCATATTTCCTCTCAAAATGACCTCCATCATGGTTCATTATAGAAAGATATGGATTCACCCAATATTTTCTTTGATTCTGTTTCTTCTTCATTCGTCGCCTTATTAACAGGAGCAAAATGATACGTCTTTCGCGGTCCATATCAAGATAAAAACTGAACAATGGTTACTGTTTGTGCCCGCGTTGCACCGCACAAGGCGCCGTGTCGCGACACGACGCCGTGCCGCCTCGCGGTAGCGGTGCCGTGCCGTTACACGGTGGCCGGCGCCGCACCGCAAACATGTGTCCACGCCCTTAGTTGTTTAATAAGTTTGACTGAGCTTAGAAGGTGTTTGGGCACTCACTCTTTACCACACCACTGCAATCCTCAGTTCCTACTCACTTGCAAATAAAACTCACTAGATGGAGCACTATAATAGTATTTATTTAAGTATACAAAATTTACTGTTGCTTCAGATGTTAAATTACAGAGGAATTATCCGGCCTACATATACCCCGATTGTGAACGAAACCATATCGCGATTTAACTTAACGGTACAACGCCATCTATCGAGGCTTGCTGTAAACTTTTTATAAACTTATTGATTAATTGAATTATATTTGTTTTACTTCTTAACATTCCGCCCACCATGGACAAATTTGACATACTAGTAATCAATATTTGTCCATAAAAACATACAATCAATCAGTTACACAATCGAAGATATATAGGCCAAGATGTTAACAAAATCTAAACTAAAACTATTCACTTCTTAGATGAAACTTACTCATCTAAGATTCTAAACACTCTTAAAGGTTAATTAAATATCAATGTAAATAAAACAGCCACTGTTTACCTTATCTACTAATTCAGTTATAAGCAGTTAACAATATGAATAAGGTAACAACCAATAATCTATGAGGTATATATACTTTACTGAATGACTGGCAAAACACAAATCTTAGACACAGGTCTTTTTATTACAGAATTTTTACACCTTAAACTAACGACACGAGTAATTCCGTCCAACCCGGGATGTTTTTGCTCTATTAGCCCATAAAGCCATTGAGTTGGTGGCAGACCATCTTCCTTTATTAACACAACGTCTCCAATGTTTGGTTCTGGAACCTGATAAGCCCATTTGTAGCGATTCATAAATTGCGTTAAATATTCGCTAGACCAGCGGCGCCAGAAATCCTGTACCATTCGCTGAGTTAACTGTAAACGTTTTAAACTAGTGATATTAACCTGTTCATAATTAAATTCTGGTACGAGTACAAGAGGTTCACCTACTAAAAAATGCCCCGGAGTTAGCGGAGATGGGTTTTCACAACTATCACTTAACTGAGAAATGGGACGGGAATTTAAACATGCTTCAATTTGTGACAAAACTGTCGCCATTTCTTCGTAAGTCAGAGTATTTTGTCCAATAATCCGCTTGAGATGGTACTTCGTTGACTTTATTCCAGCTTCCCATAGCCCACCGAAGTTTGGAGCATGTGGTGGGATGAAGTGCCAGTTTGTCCCGTTGTCTGCTAACCAATCCACTATCTCCTTTGACACGCTTGACCTTTCTGCAATGAATAACTCCTTTAACTCCTTGTTAGCCCCAACAAAATTTGTTCCATTATCGCTATGTAAATCTGCACAATGGCCCCGCCTTGCTACAAATCGCTTAAAAGCTGCTATGAAACCCTGAGCACTCAAATCACTGGCTACTTCAAGATGTATGGCACGCGTAGCCATACAAACAAACAGGCATATGTAGCCCTTGTAGGCGTGGTGTCCTCTTCCCTTTGATGTCCTAAGGCTAATAGGTCCCGCATAATCTACGCCACTTTGATAAAAGGGTCGATTTGGAGTCACTCTTGATTTGGGCAGTTGTCCCATAAGTTGTTCTCGGGTTTGTGCTGCGTGACGAGTGCATGGCACACATTTGCGTATGAAAAACTTAACCTTATTTTTAACATCAAGGATCCAATATTTGGATCTCAAAAAGTTGACCATTATTTGTGGTCCTCCATGTAAAGTCCTTTGGTGAGCATCTGCAATTACTAAATCAGTGAAATGAGACCTTGCTGGCAAAATTATCGGATGCTTCATACCGTCACTTATTGTAGACCTATCCAGGCGGCCCGCAACTCTAAGTACTTCATCATGATCGACAAATGGGTTAAGTGAGGTAAGTACACTTTTCTTTTCAACTCTTCCTAATTTTCTTAAACTGTTTATTTCTTCTGCAAAACTGTGCTTTTGACAATGCTTTACACATACCATTAATGCTTCATTTAACTCTGTTGCCGTCAACCATAAACTCTTTTCAGATTTTCTTTGCTCACCAATAAACCTTCTGCAGTACGCTAGCACTCTAAGCAATTTGTTTAACGATGAGAACTTCGTCCACACTGGCAGTTCTTCCTCAACTGTAGTTACATAACTAACCAAATTGGATTTTTCTTCTATATCTGTTTTGTATTCTTCTCCCTTGCCATAGTCGATTGTGTGATTTTTCAACCAACTAGGACCTTCTTTCCATAATGAGTTTGAAATTAATTCACTCGGTTTTAGTCCCCTCGACGCATGGTCCGCTGGATTATCAGCTGACTTGACATGAGCCCATTGATTACTATTCATTTGTTGCAGTATCTCCGAAACACGGTTAGCAACAAACGTTTTCCAATTGTTGGGGTGTTTCCTCAACCAGGCAAGCACTATTGTTGAGTCTGTCCACGCGTGGATGTGTTCTTTTTTGATATCCAATACTTCAGCGATTTCACCCATTAATTTGGCCAGCAAGACAGCACCGCATAGTTCTAAACGCGGTATTGAAATTTGTTTGATAGGTGCAACCTTAGTTTTTGCAGTAACCAAACGCGAATGGACAACACCCTGATCATCAACAACACGAATATAAACTACTGCTCCATAAGCCTGACTGGATGCGTCGCTGAAACCATGTAACTCTACAGCATCACCGCAAGAAGTTTGGAGCCATCTGGGTACTCGAAATTCGACCAGATGTTCAAGTTCATGACGGTAAGTACACCATTCGTTTAATAATGGACTTGGTAAGTTTTCATCCCATTTTATTCCTGATAACCATATTTTTTGTATTAATATTTTTGCCTTTATGATTACAGGTGCCAGCCAACCTAGGGGGTCAAACAACATCGAAATATGGGAGATAACCTTTCTTTTAGTTACAGGTATCAACAACGGAGGTAAGTTCACCGTGTAAGCAAACTCATCAGATTCTCTTAGCCAGGTAAGTCCGAGTATTTTCATTACATTATCTATCTTGAGTTCTAGATCTTCCCTTTCTCTTTCTTTATTTATGTGCTTATTTAATTCTGCATGGTTGCTTTTCCATTTTTGGAGTTCAAAGCCTCCTCTTGCTAATAATTGCTTCATCTCATCATAAATTTGAATTCCTTCCAGGACCGTTTGACAGCCCGTTAATAGGTCATCCATATAATAATCCCGCTGGATTATTTTGCTTGCAAGAGGAAAATCATGCCCTTCATCTTGTGCTAATTGGTGTAGTGTTTTCACAGCTAAATATGGAGCTGATGCAGTTCCAAAGGTCACCCGCAGAAGTCGTAAGTGTTGAATCTGATCTTTACTGTCTTTTCGCCATAACAATCTTTGATAATCTATATCTTTATCCGACACCAGTATTTGCCGGTACATTTTGACAATATCTGAAATTAAGCAAATAGGATGCATTCGCCACCTTAATACCATATGTCGTAAATCTGACTGTAAAGTTGGACCCACCATCAATTCGCTGTTTAAAGATACACCATTTTTACCGATGCATGAAGCGTCAAAAACAACTCTTACTTTGCTGGTTGTTTTGTCTTCTCTCAGAACAGCGTGGTGTGGTAAATACACCACATCCTCTCGATCTAATTGAACTGACGGGATCACTTCCATATGACCAAGCTGTAGATACTCGTTGATTACGTATGAGTATGCTTCCTTTAATGTCGGTTCTCTGTCTAACCGCTTCTCTAAATTCAAAAATCTACGCAATGCGATATCCTTAGTTTGACCATTTACGCAGATTGGTGAACTGGTTCTAAAGGGCAAACGAACAATATACCTACCTTCAGAATTTCTTTGGATAGTCTTCTGGTAAAATGCTTCGCATTCTAGTTCTTCCACCGTAAATTGTTTTTTAGGTACTACTACTTCCTCTATTTCCCAAAATTTATTTAAAAGATATCCTTGATCGTCTTGTAAAGTTACAAAGCTATTGTTATAATAAGGTTGATTCTGGTTTTGTGGAACTTCTCCAGAGATGATCCACCCAAAACCCGTGTTCTGTGCTATCAAAGAACCGGGAGGACCTTTACTAAGTCCTTGCTTCAGAATTTTGCTGTAAACGGAAGAACTTAACAACATGTCTATTTTTCCTGGTACGTTCCATGTTGGGTCTGCTAAATTTTGTTGCTGCAGATTTTTCCATAAGGGAAAACCTATTGATTGGGCAGGCAACATTGAGGTAAGTTTTTTGTGAACGTGAGCCCTAACTGATACAACGAAGTTGGGATTATGCATTGATTGCAATTTTAGATAAACAATATATTTAGAGGTCAATGCATTTTGCCCGTCTTCATCTTCTCCTAACCGAAGTGATGTATTGTAACAGTTATGTTTCTTTAAGCCAAGGAGCTGCACGACTGATTCTGTAACATATGAAGCTTGAGAACATTGATCAAGCAACACACGAAGAGTAACCCCTATACTCGTACCAGACTTAACCTTTACTAAGGCCGTGGGCAGTAAATCTTGACTACTTAAGGTTGCAGCGCAATTTGTTATTGTACAAGATTTGTCGTTATTATCAACTGATTGCTTTGGTTCTTCTTTATGGTCAGTTGATAATGTCGACTTATCATTAGAGTGTAGTAACGAGTGATGCTTTCTGTGACATATACGATATCTTGTGGGCAAGCGACAGGCATATACTGCATGCCCTGAACCAAGACAATTAAAACATAAATTATTTGATTGGACGAAACTACGACGTGAGGTAACATCTTCATTACAAAACTTCTTACAACTACCTAGTTTGTGATCGGCTTTACAAAATGCACATGAGTACGTTTTGGCGACATGTAAGGTTTTGAAAACAGTAGGTTTATTGTTCCTAGAATTCTTGGTATCCAAATATTCAATAGAACGAAATCTTTGTTCCAAAAAATATTGAAACTGCTCAAATGTAGGCAATTCTTCTGATATTTCCCATACTTTAGCTTCCCATAATTTACGCGTTTCCTGATCTAACTTTAGACTTAAAATATGTATCACTATAATATCCCAATTGTCAATATTAATTCCCAAATGTTCCAAAGATTTTAGACAATCATTACTAGTGTCTAACAACTCTTTAATTGCACTAGATGACTCAATACTAATATTTTTCTGTGAAAAGAACCGTTTCAATATACCTTGCGCCATATATTTTTTATTATTATAACGTTTATTTAACTTTTCCCAACAAGAAGTATAATTGACATTAGTTATAGGTGAATTTCTCAAGAGTTGTTCAGCTTCCCCAGTTAAATGACTCTTTAAGTATTGAAGTCTCTCGACATCATCCAATTCTGGATCATTGTGAATTAAAGAAGTAAACAAGTCTCGGAAGCTAATCCACTCTGAGTATTCTCCTGAAAACTTGGGTAGTGAAATTTTGGGTAATTTAACATTTCTAGACTTAGTACTAGATTGCACATATGACGTATTAGATACCACTTTATCAAACTTTCTTAATGCCTCTTTCAATTCGGTTTTGTGAGTAATATACATATCTTCAGTTGCATCATACACTTCTTCTTTACAATATTCAGATTCTACATAGTCTACATCTTTCACTGTACTAATTATAGTACGATGAGTAGTCAGAAACGACTCCCATTGCTTTTCTAAGTTTTCTAATCGCACTTCTACATAAGCTTGAGTAATACGTTCTTTAGGTGACTTTTTAAAGTTAACTCTAGCTCGTGTAATAGTGTTGTGTGTGTCTACCTGAATTTTATTTAACGCTTCCATATTGTATTAATTAAAAATAATATTTAACGAACAGATTAACAGTCTTAACCTTTAACAAGAAACAACAAAGCCACTAAAGTTTAAAGGTTAGAAAACAAATTTTAATGTAATACTATTATAAGTTCTATAGTCCAACACTTGTAATTTTTTCACGATGCAACTGGCGAATTTTTCTTTTTATTTTAATACTCGAACAAAAATTGGGCATAGGTTCCCCGTCACTTCACTTTTTATGAAATTATTCTAAGTCTTTTAAACTTGTAAAATTTTTTAACTTTAACGCAATCACTTGAAACTTCTATTTGTTTTAGTTCTACGAAATAAGGTTCAAATTACTCACGATTTTTCTTCATACACTTCACCTTACACGTCACAATAATATTGTAGCTCGTCACTTCACCTCCGCTTGTCCGCGAAGGCTCCAGGTCTACCGTCCGTCACCCCAGCTCCAAGGTCTGCTTCTCCTGGAACGTTGCGCCCTTGACAGCAATCCACTGCCCGTAGGTGCGCCGCGCCGCTCCACCGCTTCTGGGTTTCAATATTAGAAACCCTACGGCTGACCTGGCTACTGCGACTGGGAAACAGTCGTAATTTCGCCCAGGATCGTTAGTCCGATCCGGCTCGAAGGACCAATATGTTTGGGCACTCACTCTTTACCACACCACTGCAATCCTCAGTTCCTACTCACTTGCAAATAAAACTCACTAGATGGAGCACTATAATAGTATTTATTTAAGTATACAAAATTTACTGTTGCTTCAGATGTTAAATTACAGAGGAATTATCCGGCCTACATATACCCCGATTGTGAACGAAACCATATCGCGATTTAACTTAACGGTACAACGCCATCTATCGAGGCTTGCTGTAAACTTTTTATAAACTTATTGATTAATTGAATTATATTTGTTTTACTTCTTAACAGAAGGTGTACATCAACGTGGCCGTTGTACACGTCCACCAGCGTGTTGAACAACATATCCTGTATCCTCCTTATGTTATTAAATAATAGGAACGCCGATAGTGCTGCCGAGTTAAAATCGTTCGTAGTCATAATTATATCGATGCCATTTTCTATTATCAAAAACCTTTCATTGGCGTTTTTTATAAAGTTGTTTGAAACTTTAAATTGAGAGTTTATAACCGCTTTGCTCTTTTTCAGATACTCATTTTCAATTTCCATGATAGAAGTATGGTTTTTTACCAGTTCCAGTAGATAGTTTTCATTGCCCTGAATAGCTTGTATGTCTTGATGGTATTGCTTAGCAAAGTTTTAATTTAGGATCCCAAACAAACTGTTAGCAACGTAGCCTACGCCATCGACTAAACCTCGCTTCTTACGATTAGATAAGTGTTTATGTGGCGATAAGAGGATGCTGTTGTAGTTCTCGATTAGTTCCATCTCGTGACGTAGCTGTTTTACTGTGTTTTGTGAAAACACAGTGAAACAACTACAACACTAGCTTGGATCAATCTTGTTACACAATTCTGATATACTCGTGACAAATGATTGAATTCGCTGAACTCCATCCCAATAAGCTGTCAGATTGTAATACGTGAGCAGCTTCCATTCGTCGTGCACAGTCTGTAATCTTCCTATTGTGTCATAATAAACTTGACGGTTGAGGCCCAAACTTGTTATTTGAGCACTTCGGTATTTGGCTCCAGCTACGTTGTTACAACACGACTCACTTATCAACAATAAAAACATTAGAATTGTTGTAAACATATTCAAATAAGTATTTGTTTTTAGTTGTTCGTGTGTTTTCAACGAGTCTTGTTTAAATGAGTCACTTGATACGTTGCTGTTTTTATTTGTAGCACACTTGACGGGCAGTAGCGATAATTTTAATGTAGGACGTTTTAATGTGCCAGCTTGCGTTTTTACAGTGCAAACTCTGACTCGTTCGTCACTGCCTGGGTGTAGTTCAATGACTCTGCCCATTGCTCACTTTCCAGGTGGCAGGTTGTCTTCTTTTACTAATACTAAATCTCCCACTTGAAGGTTCGGTTTAGATGTTCGCCATTTGCTTCGCACTTGTAGTTGAGTTAAGTAATCTGTAGACCAGCTCTTCCAAAATCTGTTAAGCATGTGTTCAGTCATTTGCCATCTCTGTTTTAGGTCTACAAACCTCATGTCTTCGTAGTTAGCTATTAGTAGGGTCATAGTTGGATCGCAAGTTAAAAAGTGTCCTGGCGTTAAATAACTGTAATAGTCCTCAGGGTCTTCGTTAAGAGGGCAAAGTGGCCTTGAATTCATAGATGCTTCTATTTTGTTAAGCAAAGTATAGAACTCTTCATAAGTTAGTTTCTGGTCTCCGAGTACACGACGCAGATTATACTTCATGGAACGTACCGCAGCTTCCCAGAGGCCTCCAGCACTTGGCCATGCTGGCGCATTGAAGTGCCATTCCACCCCCAGTTTTGCCAACTCATCAAAAAATACTGGCGAAAGTTCTTGACTGAACGCTTCGTACTCGTTGCGTAAGATCTTGGCAGCTCCGATAAAGTTGGTTCCACAGTCTGAATATATATGTTTAGGTGCTCCTCGGCGGGCACACATTCGTTGTAAAGCTAAAATGAATGCGTCTGTGCTCATGCTGGAAACTAGCTCTATATGCACAGCCTTGGTCATCATGCATATAAAAATGGTTATATAGCCTTTCGACGTTCTCACGCCTCTCTCCTTGCTCATTTTTAGGTCTACATGACCCGTAAAATCAACGCCTGTGTGAGTAAAGAGTCTCGATGGGTTTGTTCGGTAGCTTGGTAAATCAGCCATGATTTGATAGTTAGTTCCAGGTTTGTATCGGTGACAGCGTACGCAGTTACGTAATTGTTTTTTCACCGCTCTATTACCTCCAATTATCCAGTATCTCTGCCGAATATATGCAAGAGTGAGTCTTGCACCGCCATGAAAAGTCATATTATGAGCTTGTGGATAACCAGTTGTGTCAGTTTGCCGTCTTTTGACAAGATGGCAGGGTTCTTCATTCCATCTGGTAAGTAACTCTTGTTTAAGCGGCCCCCGACACGCAGAATCCCACTCTCATCAAGATAAGGGTTTAGTTTGAAGATAGCACGTTTGTTGATTAAAGTGTGTTTGTTAGATAATAATTTGTATTCGTGTTCAAATTCTTCCTGTTGTGTTTTGAATTTTATAACTATATGCGTTGCATATTCTAGTTCACTTGTTGTTAGGTAATACGAGTATGACTGTATCTTTTTTGCCTTCCTCGCATTTTTCATAAAACGACACACCCAACCTATGACACGGATTATTCGAGTCAATGACTGTGATTGTTTATTAATTTAATTATGATATTTTGTTCTAGTTTTGCCAGGGGTGTCACATGTTTTCTTTCTTCGGTATGCGTTGTTAATAAACAGTTTTCGTGCAGTTTTTCAGTCGTTATTTCATTGTCGAATGTTTTCAAAAAATGAGGTCCATGCCACCAAAGGCCAAAGTTTGTTATCCGGCTCGAAGGACCAAAATGTACCTACGGGCCAGTTAACACCGTACATATGAAGTTGTTTTGGTTGGAGTTAGGTGAAGTGACGAAGTGCGAAAGTTTACTTTTAAAGTTTATTTAAAATACAATATAAATATATTATATAAATACAATAAACTGCACGCAGTCACAGGTTACAGTGAATGTGTGCAGTGTGAGTGTGAATGTGTGTGTGCAGTATAAAATAAGTGCCACTATTTAAGAAGTGGTCGCCGCGTTCCGCTATCTGTAACGGTTGAGAGCCTTCTGGCCTTCTGCTCACCGACAGTCCGCGTAAGGTTGTGAAATCCATCAGAGGCTAACAACCCACACCACACAAAAAAAAAAAAAAAAAGTTCCGCTATCGTTATTGACTTGGCTCGCGTGCTGCGCGCACGCGCCGATGCATTTTTAGGGCTCTGCTGCTGTCTCTGTACGCCACAGTATGAAGAAAAATCAATTAATACTTTACGTTATCGTTTCATCACAGATTTAGTAAATCCATCGAGTAATGAAGTGACATTACCATGTCCGTATTACGTTCCGTGTCCAGAGTTGACAGTTAAATAGAAGTCATTCCGTGGATAAGGATAAAGAAGCTGGATTTATAAATTTATCATTCTCCGAGATCGCTTCGAGAGCGACTGAGTGAAATTGAGCCCGCGGAGTTAGGAATATGTTAAGCAGATATAAACATGTTAATCGGAGTTACTAAGCCCAAAGCAGTATGACGTATTATTAAAGCGACTACTACAAATTGGTGTTATGAAACAGATTAAAAAAGCTGAAAACTTTAAATTGAATTTTAAAATTTAGTTTGCTATTTTATGAACTAAAAGTAAAATTTTCCGACAGCTTTTTGCCTAAGCTATCTCAATAATATATTTTAGATTTTACTCATAAAGAGTAAAATACCCTATTATATACAATAGCTACTTACCACATTTAACAATACAAATATTTGGAGTAATACGAAAATAAATAAATTAATCGATTACGCAAATCGAGTATTAGTAAACGTAATACTATTTAAAAATGTAAGAAAAATCGAAAGAAAAACAAACAATTTAACAATGTATTGATGTCGTTATTTTTATTTTTTGTTTTTATCATCCTCGTCCCTATCACTCTTAAGAGCATTAAACCAACCGGAGAGGCCACTTACAGGCGTACCCCTCTGCCAAAGGTACCAGCCCACCGGTCCGGTCATAGCCGATACAACTAGTTGACAGTGCTTGACACGCGTTCCGCTCCACAGAGTACATTTTTGCGTAATATCGTCTCAATAAAAAAGCTGAATTGCAGTGTATTTTGGTGTTAAACGATCAGAAACATTAAATCTACAAAAGGATAACATTAAATTCCATCTGTAAGTATTATTTTGTTCGAATATTATTAAATAATGCATTAAATTAGCAATTTAACCAAATAAAATACTAATCAACAAGTGTTGCCAGGTTTATCATCAATACTCTAATCTGGGTTAATATTTTAGGTTGAATGAACTTATAAACTAACCATAAATATTTTTTTTTATTTCGCCTTCTTGACATAATCTACTATGCTTAATTTTGGATGTACATTGTTGTGTCACCGTTCCCATATTTATTTATTTTTAATTATACCTAGTGTTTTTTTACCAAGTAATGCACAAAATAATATTAAACGAACAAGTAAAATGATACTATAAATTTAATTATACAAGATTAGTGCACTTTATTCCGAAAGATAATTGCTCATTTCCCACAAAAATAAGCGTATTTATTTTTAAGAAACTGGTCACACTTTAACATAATTAGAGATGAGACAGCTTAATCACAAATATCGATATTGGTTTTCCTGTATTAAATTAATATTTTTTTTGTTCGTTTTAGATTTCCAAAAGAAGCAGCAACTCGAGTCGCTTGGGTCCAATATTGTGGGAACCATATGAGTGGGTTCCTATACGTACAAGTATCTGACTAGCAGCTTAAAAGACAGTCTTCTGTGCTGACAGCACAGCTACTCCTCCCTACCCCTAAGCGGCGGGCAACTCAGTTTTTAGCAAGTAAACTCGCTGTGCGCTACCTCTCTTATTGCATTACCTAGGATTAGTTAAACTAGATTTATTAGGCTAATTAAATTGCACAGTCTTTTTTAGTATTTTATTATATCTACTTAAACAAGACTTTCTGAAATATATTCTGTTGTTTTTTTCTTATCTGTACAGATAAAATATCTCTCTAATAAAAATCTACTCATACATTCTCATGTTACCGTCTTGTTGCTATGTAATCAGAACTAAATCCTTAAAATACAAGCTCTGCTTAGTTGGAATGAAATTTAATAGCAATAGATAATTAATTCAAAGTATTATTTGGTTTGAATATACATACATACTTAGGAATAATACACGTAAAATTGACACGTAATAATCAATTACTATCTTTAATTCACACTAGAATAAATTTCAACAGGTGGTGGTTATTGAACCTACATCCTTGTGCGCAGTAGTAAAATGAAATAAATAAGACGGCTAAATGCCAGTAGGACTCGCGCGCCGAGGGTTCCGTACTATCAGGGATCGGAAGTATTGAATAAACATTATTGAAGTTCAAACATAGTAAGAGAGCCCGACCGCATAACCAGATTTGTTTGTCGAACATAACAAATAAATTTAGCCTGACTGTATGACGGGCTTTTTTGATAATAATTACAAAAAAGTGTGCTATTTAGAAACACTGTTTTATTCTTCCTGTAATATTGAAATAAACATGAATTAACTAGAATTACTTGTTTCATCTATTTCAAAGTGCTTAAAAATATCCTTAAAAATTATAATAGATTATTATTAACCTAAAACTATTCTATATAATATAAGATAATGCTCATTTTAATAAGGAAACATAATAATCATGAAAATGATAAATCTTTCGCGTACTTATAAGAAATCCTAAACACCGATACTAAATATCGACAGAGTCAAGCTCTAACTGTTTTACGCTAAGGAAGCGTAAACTGATAGATGTCCCTGTGTGTGAATGTGATTGTGTGTTTTAAGTTTAAACTAGTGTGTAATAATTTTATTGTGTGCGTGTATTACGACGCGATTTAAAAATGCATTAGTAGTTAACATTGTAATTAGTGTGCGTTGCTCGCGTTGCCCCGTCCCCCGCCGAAAGTGGCAGACTTTTGCGCAAAGGAAATAGCGCGCGTGTCCACTCCTGTTGGTTTAATGCTCTAAGCTATCACTAGTAGTAAATTCATGACACCATAGACTAGAGATGTATATTAATTAGGGTCAGTTTTAGATGTTCATAATATTGAGAATATTCATTACCTCATATTAGGATATCATACCTATTACTTCACATTAGTTTAATATTAGTTAACCAGCTAAGTCAAAATTAGCTAATCGAATATGAAATAGGTACCTGCTGACTCCACCTGTTTCTTTTCATTTTAGGTTTGTATTTGGTTTATTAAATATCAATATTCTGATGCCAAAATTACTTTGTGGCAGTGGCGGATCCAAGGTGGGGGAAGGGGGAGTCGCGGGAACCTATTGCTTTAGGCAATCGGTTCAGTAACAGCAGAATTAATGTACTTATAGTGTTGACCTTGGTACTACCCGATGATACTCAAGCCTCCTCCCAAATCCAAATCTGTCTCCCAAGCCTTTCCCAGACTTAAATTCTGGATCAAAGTCGCGAAAATCGCCATAGTTACAATTTAATTATATTACACACAAAAATATACATAAAAACAACAAATAATACAAATACAATTTATGTACAAAGGCAAGCTTAACTAATTCAATATTATATTATTTATCTCACCAGTAAAAATAATATAATCATTTTTATTGGTGAGATACATAATATATTATTATAATTATTATGAAATCAGTGTAACTATATAAAATTCTAAACTAATATCCATATTAGGATAAAAATCATAATAGGTAAGTACAGATTAATATGAATGAATAGAGGCGACTTTCGCTCGGTCTGAATATTCATATTCGTTAACATGAAAGGAATCAGTAATCGTTATTTGTTACGCGTCCTGTATTTGATACTAATATTTGCCTAATACGTGATAGCTTAATATACTATATTCGAGTATCCTAATACGGACTTGTGTGGCGTGTATTATAATATATACGGTATATACACGGTAGTAGATCCACGCTGGTTTCAGCACGAATGGGTTTGATCGTCCGGGGAAGTACTACCCTCTCATAGAAGATCGACGTAAGAATAGTAGTATCCGTACTACTGCGTTCCATTCGGTGAGTGAGAGCGCCGCGCCGGAGGCCTAATTTCTCCCCTTTCGTCTTTCCCCACCTCCCTCATTGCCTTCTCCTAACCACATTCCCAGCAGCCATAGTGGAGGCCACCAAACCAGCAGTTTCAGACGATGGCTTTTGGGTATGGTGGCCACCACTTCTGGATTCCACTGTCTGCTTACCATCAGGCGGGGTGAAGTCACTTTGATAGGCTAATATATAAAAAAAAATTATTTTGATGTTTCTCTTCGCAATATTTATTTTCCAATTTTCGGGGTCTCTCTTTAGTTTTCGAGGAAACTGGTCACCCACCACTACTGGGCTACTGTTCAGTATCGAAATTTCGATGAAATTATTTTAATTTATTGGTTATAACTATGCCTTCTTTGAAACCAAAGTAAGATTTCTTGTTACATTTGCTGCATTTGCAACGAAAATAGCTGCATTTGATTGTAAACTGTCAAAGAGACCTGTTGGGTTTTCAATTTTTTAGTGTTGGTTATAAAATACTTGAAAGTATTTGTCGTCCCACCTGCTAACGGTTGGGTTCGAGTACGGCAACGGCAACTCTCTCCCGTGAGTGCTGGACGCAAACGACTTATCTAAAATACTTGCATAGGAATTCAACCTGTATTATCGGTAATGTAAGGAGCAAACCCGTATAAATAAAAAAATACTTGAAGATAAAAGTATTTATTATTCACAAAGTACGAGTGTGTTTCCTATTGGTATGGAAATATGAATTGTTTTTCTATGCTATCGCGCGTTGCTCGTACCGGGTTTTAAAACCTGGTAGCGTAAATACGTCTCATCTCTACAAAAATGACAGATTGCCACCTTTTTGATTTTATTAAACTCTACTCTTTGATTTTATCTAAGCCTAGGCCATCAGTCTGATACATTTATTTTACAAAATTTACTTACATTTGTATCACAAAAGTATTAAATGTAAAATTCTGCCGTATTCAATGTCGTGTCAAGTAGAACAAATAGCGGACTGTGGTGATATATCCAGCTTAGGAAGGGCTTTGTTTATAACAGATAAAGAAGGTAAATGTTTTATAATAAAAAACATAAAACATATACCATAAAATTATTCTTGTATGGTCAACCTTGTTTACAATGACTAATTAATGATTTTAATTTCAGATGCAAATTGGTTGCCTCAGTGTGCTATATCCTTATCATCTTGTAGTAATTTACTAGCAATTGGATTTAAAAGTCGTCTTTGTTTACTCACCAATCAATGGATTAGCTCAAAAGACACTAACACATTTCTGATATCATGGAGTGGATCATTACCTTCAGATATAACAGTAGTTCTAGCTCTGCCTATATGTCCATCACAGCAATCATCTCAGGTAGTGGTATAATAAATAATATTCAAGTAATAGAGTGGTTCCAAACTACACAGATTTATATAATGCACATTATATGGAAGCAGTTGTATGTTAAATAGTTATTTAGCAACATGAATACTGCAAAGTAAAATTTGAAAGGGTTCATATTCTCTTTAATCTATCATGTGTAAAAGATGAATAGAAATCTAATAAGCAATCCTTATTTACAGAATGGTCCTGACTGGTACTGTATTATTGTTGGATTTAAGAATGGCAGTGTTGGGTTTTACACTAATACTGGACACTTACTGCTGCTGGAGAAGTTGGATGACAAACCGGTGATGAAAATATCTTGTCATACAGGAACATATGGCACACTGCCAGATGATGTTCATATTCTATTTGAAAGTTGTGAGTGCATCATCTCTGGGTCAAGCTTGTTCCTAGTACTCAGAAGTGCTAAAGCCCAGCTAGCTAAAGGTATGATTATTAATACTTTTACTATATACAATAGTTATTGTTAAAATATTATTTTATTTTACTTATGAGATTTGCTAACCATTCTTAAGGCTGCTAAAATCAATAAAAATAATAATAATATCTCAAAAACTACACACAACACTATCTAGACCCAAAGAAGCCATATATTATAGCTTGTGTTATGTGGATATACATACATACTTCAAGGCATATATTATAGCTTGTGTTATGTGGATATACAAAACTAGCTGCCCCCTGCGGCTTTGCCGCGCGATTTTTGGGATAAAAAATAGCCTATGTTCCAAAACCAAATCTATCTACATACCAATTTTCATTGAAATCGGTTTAGCGGTTTAAATTTAATATGGTGGTTAAGTATTTTCTTAGTTTTTCTTTCATAAGAACCTTCTCCTGACAACAACAAACACAACAAAAAAAGAATTAACGAAATTGATCTAGCCGTTCATGCGTGATGCCATGACCAAGGGAAATAGGGATTCATATTTATATAAATAGATATATTTTAGATATACATAGAAACACCCAGACCAATGCAAATAGACATGTTCATGCACACAAATATTGCACTGAGCAGGAATCAACTGCGACCTCTGTGTGGAAGTCTTTACACATTACTTTCGAACCACGAGACAAGTCAAGATACTAATTTTTTTATTATATTAGTTTAGTGTCAAGTAGTTCTATAATTATGTTGTGGTATGGTATGGTGTGATTGAGAGCGAAAATGAGAACATTGTCTAGCCTGCATTGGTGACACTACTTTTAATAAAAACACTGTTATCTCTATGGTAGTTCTTATAACTTAGCATGTATCATATTATGTGATAATTTTTATAATTTTAATTTTTTTGTAATTTTATGGTGTTCTACAAACTTAGTTAAAATATTGAATTTAATTTGGAGTGTTTCTGGTGGAGGTAGATAGACGGGAAGTCAGGACATATAGATAAATAGTAAAAAGGACTGGACCTAATACCAATCTCTAAGGCACTCTTGGCTTTATGGTCATACCAATTAGATATCTTTTAACCTAGTCAGTTGCTTAAATTATTATAAGATAGTATTTGTATTGTAGCGAACATCACTGGCCGTACCATGAAACTTAATTACGAAGTTTTGGATCGAAGTTTTGTGCAATTTTTCTATGAAACAAACATTTGTTTTTTCATTAGTTTCATGGTGGGCCCACTGTTCTCCTGTTTGTGACTGTCATCTGACAGTTACTCCAAGTAAAACATATATTTTATAGCAACTCACTAGACCAAAAGCTTCCTGCAATCTAATTGATAAAGGCTGTATGAATGTGATTCAAATCATTGTTACTCTTAAACTGATTGAGTTTATTTTGATTGTTCTTATAGTGCGCGCAGGTATGCATGATGACTATTCAGTGGACAGCCGAAATATAAATATACGCAAGTGGATGTTTACTGATCAAGAGATCATAAATGATGCTGCTGTTGTAGGACTGGATTTGAAAAATACTTATGACCATCTCTTAGCAGCTTCTACATATGGAGGATATGATGTGTGGTAAATAATAATAAATTCTTTATCATTAATTGATGCATTCGAAATTATTAAGGTAGAATTTCTATAACTGGGAAGTGATCATTGCCACGCATTCAATTAGGAATTTTGGGGACTAAAAATTGGAATACGAAACTTATTGTTTATTCAAATGACTCATAAACTCTAGTTTTTGAGTTTTATTTAAGAATCCGGAACTGGCAACTACTTAAATAATATTTAAAAAGTAAAATTATTAAAAAAAAATGGAACTATTTGGTTGTGGAATGCAGTTTGTTTCATCCGACTGTCAATTGTTTTCATTGTGTGGCGCGATTTTAAAAATTGCGTGTGATTATGGATGTAGTGGATTTAACTCGAGAAAATTTTCAACGACTTTTGGCGATGATTTATTATTATTTTCGACGTGGTGTGACTCAACAGCAGTGCATCGATCAACTCAGTTCGACTTTTGGGGATCAAGCACCATCGAAGACCACTGTGTATATGGTTTAGTAAGTTTAATCGTGGACGTCGTATGCTCACTGACTAAATTAAAGATGGTCGGCCTAAATCAGTTGTTGTGCCACGAAATATCGACGCAGTGCGTGAACTAATAGTGCAAGATCGTCATGTTACTTATAGAGAGACAGAGGTGCCTTTGGGCATTAGCATGACGAGTATACTTATGGTATTACACGAACACTTGGCTGCAAAAAACGTTTGTTTGCGTTGGATACTGCACAACTTGACAATAGATCAAAAACAGGCTCGTGTCGATTGGTGCACAAAAATTGTAAAAAAATACAATCGTGGTGTGTCAAAAGCTTTTTATAATATCTACACAGGTGATGAATCCTGGATTTATGCATATGATCCCGAAACTAAGCAACAATCAACAATTTGAATGTTTTAACATGAGCCGAACCCAACAAAAGTTGCTCGTGCAAAAAGCACTCTGAAGCAAATGGTCGCCTGTTTTTTTTTGTATTAAAGTGCACACGTGGCTACTGTACTACTAGAAAATCGTAAATCTGTTAATTCACAGTGGTACGCGACTACTTGTTTGCCAGAAGCCTTGCAGAAATTAGAAAGAACAATCCACAACGCAGAATCATTCTACATCACGTAAATGCAAGCTGCCACACTTCGAGTAGATATTTGGAGGATGAAACGGTGGAATTAACGGGCCATCCGCTATAGACCCCTGATTTGGCACCCAACGACTTCTTTTTATTCCCAACCGTGAAGAATAAATTATGTGGTCAACGATTTTCAACCCGAGACGAAGCCATTGCATGCATTGAGACATTCAAAAATCATGTTTTGGAGATACCGCCTTCCGATTGACAAAAGTGCTATGAAAACTGGTTTCAAACTGGTTTCACCGAATGTAAAAGTGCATCGATCATCACGGCGAATATTTTAAAATGCAATAAAACCATATTGAATAGTCAATGATAGTTATTTTATTTTATTCCGGATAAATAAATAGCAGCTCTCGAATCTATACCTATCTATCTAGATTGTCTTTTTACAGGTACCGTTCTGTTCCACCAGTTAACACTCTTATCCTTGGAGCTGGTGCTAAACCTTATGTTGGATTCCATTACGCTCTAGAAGGAGGGACAGCACCGCCATTACAGGATGTCGCAAGGGCAGTAGCTAATAAAATAAAATCAGCACTTCCGTAAGTAAATTTAAACTTTTTGTTGATACCTTATTCTGTATTTAGATATTGCTTTCTTCTTTATAGGTGGTAAGCATTCCCTTTTGAATTTGGTTACTAATTACTACACAATAAAAGCGGTTGCCCTTATTTCTCAGAGAAAGCAGAAAGAAATCACCTACTCAGATAGTGCTATCGGAGACGAAAACACTATTTTTCACTAAACAATTGCTATAACTATAATTGTAAGGTGCCAAATGGTTTTTTTGCAACTACAAATTCGCTCCTACAAAAGATCGTTTTTATTTTCTTTCTTCAAAATGTTTATTAGGGGTTGGCTTGGAGGTGGTAATACGGAGAACTTTGTAGCGGCTAGTGAGCCGCTAGTCCGCTCTGAGAATTTATCAATGCGTAACGGAATTTATGACGGGCAGCGTCATGGAAACGAAGTAGCTGTGTCACCTGACCGTCGCCTAGCCGCTATAGTCGATAACTTTGGTCGAGTCGCAGTTCTTGATGTCACGAGAGGCCATTTAATCAGGCTCTTCAAAGGATATAGAGACGCTCAATGTGCATTTGTCCAGGTATGTCTTATTTCTTTTTGGTAGCCTATACTATGCATTGAACTGCATTGCACATACATTGCACATACATTGCACATACATTGCACATACATTGCACATACATTGCACATACATTGCACATACATTGCTATACTGTTCGGTCAAGTGCCTTATTTTGCCAATCCTAATTAAATTGTTCAGATCGATAAGCAGACGATGAGGATGATGATTTGAGAAGTTATTAACATTATACTGTTAAGTTATTTATTTGCCATTACTATTTTCAGATTTTCGAAGTAGATGACAAAAAACCACAACTGTCAGTTGTGAAAGAATTAAAAAGAGCAATATTTTTAATAATCTATAATCCTAAAAAGGGACTAATAGATATAAGGCTAATGCAGAGAGGGAACAGAGTAGCAGCCTTTACTGCAACGAAGAACGGCCTTCTTTTATACAATACTTGTGGACTTGTTGGTGCAGAAAAAAATTATTCATACAAAAAACTGAATTTACCTGAGTTCCAATGTGTATTAATCGACCCAGACGGCAAATTAAAAAAATTCACTATTCCATTTTATTACGCTTTAGAAGGCGAACATTCTCAACGAGCCAAAGATTTACACGCTTTACGAGACTTACGTGAACATTTTAAAAAGATTTTGAACTCTGAAGATTTTGTCGAGGAATTAGTTAAGAAAGCTTCTGAATTAAAAACATTAGATCTTAAAAAACACTGCCTGGATTTGATGATTAGAAAATATGAAGTACCACCAAAAATCGTCATGGCCTGTTTGAATGTATTTTGGGACAGTATTGAGGATGATAACTTTAATATACAGGACCTCGATATCAAACATTATTTCGCAAAACTTGGTTTAATTACACTATTCTTCAGACATATCAACAATGAGGATATCGAAGATATGCAAGAATTAACTAATAAAATACATATATTTTTGCGGATACATACAGAGGCAGAAGATACAGATAACGCAGACAGAGATGTTGATAACTACACTGTAGAAGAAACACCAGCTGATGAAAAGCAACATTTACTTTTTGAACTATTAGAAGATGATAATTGCATATTAGAGAGATTGTTAACTCTAGCGCAGGAAAATAATTACAAGGAACATAAACACGCTAGAGTTACATTTGCCGATAACAATAGTAGCATTTACAAAGAATTTGTTTTATGCTTCAAATTAGATGAAAAATTACAATATATTTCCTTAAAAGGTGATGCATCTCCAGAAAAGATCGATAACTTAGCACATGTTACATTTAAATCTATCTTTAAAATGAAAAATATCACCATGTTAACTAAGTTCGTTAAAAAGTGTAATATTAACCCTAAAGAGATAGTAAAACTATTGATTATGCAATTAATGAATATGCCATTAGAAGATATAAGCATCGGACTAATTGAACAATTTATAAAAGTTTTATATTATCTGTGTAGTGTCACAAAAGAAGCTACTTGTATAGCTTACAATGAGAACTCTCCCTGGTGGCAGAGCATTCGAGACATACTCGTAGATATGTCATGCCCTTTAAGAAGCATGATAGTCGCAATGGCCTGTAAAGCAGTGAGCAAAATTTTCGAAACTAAATGTCAGGAAAAAGAGGAGGATATTTGGGAGTCTGTTACCAAAGAGAATGCTAAATGGGGTATACTCATTGGAAAACTGGAAGACATATCAATTCTTAGTATTATTCTAATGTTTAAAGACTCTTTCACTGGAAATTCATTACTAAAACTTCAGATGAGTGAATTTAATATTAATCTAAAATACATATACACAAGGGGCAAAGGATCTGTCACGGAATTAATAGCAAAATGGCTGTGTGGAATGGGAGTTGTGCCAGAAGCTATTGTTGCTAATGAATTAATTGAAAAATATTCTAGTCTTGGCGAGGAACAACCTGACAGTAACGATGACGACGATTCTGAATATCTGTTTATAGAAAATAATCGCATTTACGTAGATGAAAATCCCAAGATATTTAAGTGGCTGTCTCTGTTACGACAACAGTTTCCGTTGAGTTCATCGGCCGATTACATCATTGCGAACATGTGCTGGGAGTACGCTATGGCTTGGCAGAAATCAATGCAAAATTGCGAATACCTCAAAACAGTGCTTCGGTGCTTAACATGTATAACAAACTTGCATATAAGATTAGGTTTGTTTTCAATTATATGGTCGACATATATCAAGCGTGTTTTTGAAGTGAGCTGCCGTTTAGTTAACAAAGTCGGCAGATTACCTAAAGATCCGTTGTGCCTTCAAGATGTTGGCTTCGACTCTACAAGTATGATCAAATTTCTTAAAACTACTACAAAGTATTTAGATGAATTTCTAAACTGCTCCAATAGTTCAGGCAATCAGAAGAAACAAGTCATACAGTTTGAGAAAATTTGGGATGAAAGTACACCCTCTTTAGTCGAAGTTGCACAAGATACTAAGAACGTCAATAATAATGTATTAAATTTAAATAATCAAATATCGTGTACAGTATATTATATGTGTTATTTCAATGTAAAAATGTCGAAACCACTTGACAGCTTGTATGATATCGACTACCACTACATATTGGAAGCGTTAGCAGGTAATGTGATCATAAGAGAAGTAAACATGAAAGCATCAGACAAAGTACGAAACCCTAGAATGAAGTTTATAACTAAACTTATAAGAGCCGCTGTAGAAACAATCACCACTTCTGAAAGTGATATTCCATACGTGACATATAATTGTGAAGAATGTTTAGCTTGGATAGAAAAAGTCACTTTACTTTCAGAATTGTGGAACATTGATAATGATTTTGTGAAGCGTCAGCAGGTATGTTGTTTTATTTTTTATAATAAACTATTTATGTCTGCCTACATTAAAGATAATAATGGTTATAATCTTGAAGAATTGACGAATTTTTCTTTAGTTTTAAAATCAACGTAATCTTTCAATAAATAAGGAAACTGACGACCTAAGCAACGTATAATTTTGATTACTGATCATCTACCAACATGTCACTGTGATTCAATCTAAAGGTCCGATCGGGACGTACACACCTACGTGACGGGATATTTCATACAAAATGTATACGAAAGAGCATAATTATTATTTTACAAGGAATGTGGCACTCACGGGCAGGGCTGTATATAGCTTTAAAATAATATAACGTCATCTATACAGCTGATAACGTTAATAATAAACTAACGTTATAAAATGTAACGTTTTCTTAGTTAGGTCTTATCGGTATTCTTTACTAACGTTAATTTAATGTGAATTTATGTTACTTTGATAATGTTAAACTTGCAAGTATATTAATTAAGTGTGGGATTTGAACATTGCGTTTGTTGATGCATTGATGATTCAGTTACCTGCTCTTAACAAGATGAGTATGGGCAGTAATGAAAGTAAGTTATTATTTTATGTACACTGACGGACTCATAAACTGCATCAAAGTAATAGACGACTTTGAAATAAATATTTTAACCAAGTATGCAAACGTTCTATACAGATTAAAATTGAAATCTCTAGATTGGTTCGTGAACTTTAAAACATATAGGGTCATATCCTTAAGTTTAAGTTTGTGTACTGGAAAGGACCTTAAGACTTTTTTAAAGAAAAACAGAAATTTAACTTGAAAACATTGGTTCAATAAAAAAAATGGTTTTAACAATAGACACAAACTTTATGCAAGGATTTATTTATGTTTTAATAAGGTGTATTACCTCCACGTGCCCTTATTACGGATTCTAATCGGTTCCGCATAGATTTTATTAGGGTTAATAAAAGATCTTGCGGAATATTGGCCCATTCTTCTGAAAGTGCTGTTCTTAGTGCTGCCACCAATGAGTATAAAACCACTTGAGTGACGATGATATGATTTCTAATACACACGCGGACTCAAAACTGCGGGTCGGGGGACGAAGAAATTATCGCGGCAGTGATTGGTTAATGCATCAATGTCAATCATATTGCACCGCCCCATTGTTCACTAAGTGTTGTACCACATAATTGTGCCAAAATAAATCGTTATCAATAAAGTCAATTTTATTCTATGTCCGAATACATGGATGTCAGAATTATTTAAGCAATATGAAAACAAAATAGAAAGAGGCTATTGTGTCTTACTAATAAATTTACATTATAGGGATATTTTGTATGTAAATGGTTTATTATAGAATTTATAAAAGCTATTCATAAATTGATGAGTATAATAAATAAATAAATATTTTATTTGCATTTATCTTTACAATTGATTTAATATCTTCAATAAATGAAAGGTAAGACTATAAAATAATTTTACTTACTAGTAGGTAGTACATAATGTGTGTTTTCTTAATGGATAAATATTTCCTTTTATCTCCCGAAAAAAAATGTCTGGATTAATAAATAAAGTAAATAGAGTAAAGGAAAGTGATTGACACGAGTGAAATAGGTAGTTATAGGCGGTTTATGAATCATGATACGGTAGGTACGCTTGAGTTAAAACCTCGGGGCATGTGTACTTTTTTTTCTTAGTTTGTATAATACCAAGTAAAGACGTGGTATTTTATTATTAGTAATAGTTGTTTATTGTACTGTGTGTATAAATAATACTAGAAAAAATCAATTTTGCAATTCCAGTCAAAAAACAATTCACAGAGTATTTTGTTTGTTTATATAAAAAAGTATATTTACAATCACAAAACTAAATGGAAAAACAAAGTAGGCAAATGTAATTAAAGTGCTGAAGGCCCTATCGCATGTTTACGTACCGCGCGGGTGTAGGCATTTATTTAAAAAAATCGGTCGTGTTACAATACTGTATAGATAGTATTACCGTGTTATAGCCTCTTATTACATTATTTAAGAATAATATTAATAATAAGAGTTTTAAAAATTACGTATTTCGGCAAAAATAAAATTATTATTTTTACATCAATTTTTAAATATTTTATAATGAAGTAGTAGTAGTAATAAGCGTAAGTACTAAAACAGGTAAAAACATTGTCGGCGTTGCTGAACTAAATAAACGCCGTCGCGCGTCGGTTATTTAAATTTTCAAAAGAATCAGCTGTGAAATGCCTTGAACAAATAACGCTGTATTTGTTAGGGTACCAATTTTGTCTGTTAACAGCATTTATCCATTTTTCTATTATTTCTGGGCTCTTCGAAAAACTAAAATTTTAGAATAACTAATTAATTTTAAAATATTGTTAATTAATATTGTTAACCGAATCATGAATAGTAGTTTTCGATATCAACTTTATTTCCGATTTGTCTCAGCACTACTGTGACAGAAAAAAACAAAAAGAGACAGAACTATTGACAATCGTCTCGCGCGAAAAAGAGAGACAATCAGTGATGGTGACGTATTTACGTCAAACAACCAATATCACTTGAGCCCTGCAATCACAATAAATATTTATCATAACACAACTAAAATCTTACTTTACCGGTGAAAAGTTATACCATCCTTGTTATAACTTGATGTTTTAGTGAATTTTCCACACCATTTAACAGAGCAGGAAGGCATTTTCGTAAAAAAATTAAGAATGTAGCGTATTGACATGTGCGCACAGATCTGACACTTGGTCAGAACTAAATGAGTAAACTCTGTCGCGGTTTGATACAAGCGCTAAATACCTTATGTTTGGCGAGCGTTTGTACGCTGTATTATCAGTCAAGTGGATCTATCGTCTTTGGCTGCCACTGTCGTGGGCACAGGATTTCTCGCTTATACAGCTCTTTTTAAATTGTCCCAAACATGCTCAATGGGATTAAGATCCGGGCTGCGTGCTGGCCAATTCATTGTACGTATCCCAACCTCTTCGCAATATTGTCGAACTTGTGCAGCAGCGTGCGGCTGGGCATTAACCTGCATTAAAGTAAAATTTTCGCCTATGAATCCCATGTAAGGCACTACGTGATCTTCTAAGATCTCTGTTATGTAGCGATGTGCAGTCAAATCCCTTCTATTACCGTTTTGAAGGACCATGTCTATGAACATAAGTTCTGTTCGCCCGTTCATCGATATGCCACCCCAGACCATACACGAACCGTCTCCAAAAGGAACACGCTCCTCAATGCAACTTTGAGCATATCGCTCCCCACGTCTACGATAGACTCTTCTGCGACCATCTGCACCATATAAACATGTCCTACACTCGTCCGTAAACAATACGGAGGCCCATTGCTCTTCTGTCCAATTTAGGTGATCACGCGCAAATCTTAAGCGAGCTTGTCTGTGAGCTACAGACAACTTTGGACCATTTGCTGGTCTAAAAGGGGTGATATTCGCTCCCTTTCGCCTTCTTATTGTTGGTGCACTCACATTTACTCCACGCACTTCATTAAGCTCTGTTTTGATGTTAACTGACGTAAGGAAACGATTTCGCAGGGAAGTTGTAACAATAAATCGGTCATCACGACCGGTGGTTGCTCGAGTCCTGCCTGTACCACGTCTCCTTCTGTAATAACCTGTCTCCACAAACCTTCTGTATTCTAGAAACCGTAGACTGGTTTAAATTTAAATTTCTACCAATCGTTCGTTGATCCAAGCCCTCCCGCATCAGTGCTACAGTTTGAGCCGCTTGTTCGGACGAAGTATCCATACTATGGTTCAAAAACTCCTGATGAGTTAAAAAACTAACCCAACAATTCTGCTGGTAACAATGATTCAATTGACAAAAGAATAAAAAATCAATGCGAATCAATTTAAAACTTTGCTTTATATAACACGCAAATCTGATACTACGAGTAAATTTTCTTTTCCCGGCTATATTCATTTGTTTTACTGCAGTTCTATTTTTAAATTTTGCTTTTTTTTAAGATTAAGAGCCAGTCTCTCCATATTTAAATAATTTAATCTAAAAAGTTTGCATACTTATTAAAAAAAATCATTTCAAAGTAATCCTGAACTTTGATGCAGTTTATGAGTCCGTCAGTGTATATTGCTGTAGATTTTTATTCTGAAACTTTGTATTTATCCGTGAATTGATAAAAAACTTAGCATTATTATTATAGGTGATCTTTGTTTTTCTCAATAGGTGATCTTTGTTTTTCTCAGCTTCTGGGCTGGTTATAACTACATTTACGGGCTTGCAACCAAGTAAATGCAGTGTGTGGTGTGTAGTGTTAACTTGTGTTATTATTATCCACCATTTAGCGCGAATCGACGCATAATAAACGTAAAGCACAGAACGTAAATTTTTATGTTAATTGGTAACGTTAGCAAGCCCTGCTCACGGGACCGAGCAAACAAAACAGTCACGTCCCTGTCCCGTTCACGTTCCGTCCAAAGTGTTATTTTGTTACGTATGCAGTGTTCTTAAGTCTCCGTTATTTCCTCTACTTACAGATTATTTCTTTGTATCACCTGGGATATGATTTGGTTGCTGAAAACGTAATTGGCCAAATTGAACAGCCTGATGTAATCCTACCACCTATATTAGCTATAACAACACAACGATTTAAAAGATGTTTAGAACATTCAAGCAACCAACCAGAATGGATAGTTTCTTTGCCGCCACAACTTTACAAACGTATGAGCATGACTGTAAGTTTAATTGAGATATTAGTATTACATAACGATTACTAAAATATTTTTTTCATATAAGTAGATATTTATTTGTCTTTCCTACTTTTTTTCAGGATCTCGATACTTCGATTCCTGCTCATCCATCTTTAGAAACCACTAAAATGGTACTTCAAAAAGTACTCCTGCAAATGGATAACAAGTCGAAAAATAGCCAAACAGACATCCAAAACCTAAAAGTAACAGAATTGTTCATAGAAAGTTGCGAAGTATTGATAAGACGTAAACTGTAATATTAGATATAGCTTAAAATCAAAAAGGTAAACACTGAGAAATAAGTAACACAAAATATAAACACCGATAATAATTTATAGAAAATTTCGCAGATAATTTTCATGTTAATATAACTATTTTCATCACATCACACACAAAAAAGGAGAATAAAAAAACTGCCTTTGACGTAATCAGGTGGAAAGCTTTAATTTTTTGTTAATAATTCATTATTATAATATTTCATTAGTGTTACATTTAATATCATTAGTGTTACTTGAAAAACTGACACAAAAGAAAGTAACACTAATGTTATTTGGAACAAACATATAATTTTTAAGCTTGTGGAACTTCCTAGACGGCAATCGAATACATTTAAAATATCCATCGTCTTGTTAGCTATATGAAACTGTTATAATAATTCGATTACAATACTTTTTGCAATTATGGTCAGACTGAATTACCCAAAAATTAAGGTACCGTTAAATTTCGATATGACGTCATACCGTTAAATAAGGGTTACCGAAATATTTCGATATCATTTCTTTTTTCTGTAGCGGTTTTTTAAGGTTATACATGCATACCGGTATATTTCGGTAACCTTTATAATTATATCGGTAGCAATTATCCTAAACCTTAATTAATAACGGTTTTATTTGATGCGCCCCGCCGCGTCCCGCTGTATCGACCCCTTGCACCCCGCGCTGCACCTTCTCGAATGATTTCCGATACCGAAAAATTTTAAAGGTTAAATAACGATATAGCCCAACCTTTATTTAAAAAGGTATCGGTATAGGTCAACCTTTATCTTAAATCGGTATTGATATATTTTTGAGGTAATTTAACCTCTTGCTTGCTACACTAATGAATAGATAAACCATGATCAATGTTTAAAACGCTAGGATAAAAGTATTCTATTATTCTCAAATAAAAAATTTATACTATTTTTGAATGCTTGCACATCATCATGATATAAAATATTAAATAAATAGAATTTCTACGAGTAACTTCGTTTTTATTCGACTTTATTTACCAAAACCCGGCAAACCATAATCCGAGCCGTCTAGTTATAGGCCAATAAGTCTGCTTAAAGGTTTACACCCTTTTATGTGCGCAATGTGGATCTCCACATTGATCTCGAGCTGCCGACCATCAGGCAGTACATGAAAGAGTGCTCTCTTAGCTACTTTGACTCTGCTTCGACACACCCCAACCCCTTATTGGTTGCAGCTATAGAATACACTCCTTCCACGATCAGCAAGATCCGAAGGCCTAGGCATATACTCAACGAACCTGACGACGAGATAACCATCCCTCAGAACACGGCTTACACAGCTCGCGCAGCTATACAGAAACATCCGCGGTTACGCCCTCGCCGTCGAGGGCGGAATTCGCGCCGGGTCGCTCAGAATCTCTCTCCATCCTTAGGTAGGGCCGTAGATGTAGTAGTCGCAACGCCCCAAGCCGAGGTCGTACCCTAGCGGGTGCCCTTGGGTCAACGTTGCTAGTTTTTAGGTTTAAACCGGTCGAGGGCCATCAGCCCTCACCAACTGCCCGCGTAAAGCTATCAAGGCCATCAGAGGCCAATAGCTATCATCTCGAGCGAACATCTAACTAATACGGAAGTTTACGAAGAGCGATCTACGAAGCGATAAAGTGCAGTATAAGTGTTTATTGCGTTAGTTTGTTTACTGTTAAGTGTATTGTGTGAGTCTCGAATAAACTCATCATCGCGTAACTGGCATTTTACCTTTTATTTTTATTTTTTATTATTTTTATTCAGTTCAGGCAATTGCTTAGTCAATGACAAATGATTTGCATCTTTTTAATAGTAGACACAAATAAAAATTAAATTAAGTACTTACAATAAAAATAAAATTTGTTTTGGCACTCGCTCGGCTGCTGCCGCGGCACGCTTGCTTCGCTCCCTCGGCTCGTGTTTTGTATGGTCGCACTGGTTCTAACCTAACCTACATAGCCACAGTTCTGGTAGCAGTAAATTTTTGGTTCGACGTTCGTAACTTCAGAAACCCTATACTAACCAACTAAACGGATACTGCCCCAAATAGCTTATTGTCTTTATATTTTTTGTCCTAACAAATCATTTGACTAAATGTTTATTGTCTAAGGATTGTTTGCCGTAACAAATTATTTGGCAAAAGACCAAATGCCCAAATGTCATTTTGCTTAGTAATATTTTGCAGGGTAAAAAATTGTCCCAATGAAAATTTGGGTAGATATTACATTTCCAAATGTTGCATTGGTGTAATAAAAGGTTGGTTGGGTAATGAAATTTTATCCAAAGAGTTTTGGCGAAACGGCAGGATCCCATTGTGATTTTGTGCTAGGTAGTTCAATGGTAGCTTTAGGTACTTTGCAAAAAAAATCCATATCTTTACATTTTGCTACTAAGCTGATTGGATTCGACACTTGCGTGCAATAAGACCACTTCTCATCATTCCACAATGCGTAATAAATAAGTTTTTTTTATATAATACTTAATATTAGTTTAATTATTCTTTTATTAAATAAATACATTCATTGTATTGCATACCTACATAATATAATTGCCATTATTTTTGTACTACAAATTCTAAGTACCAACACAATTAAAATACCTACCTAAATAATGTCATTAATATTAGCTTATACGATAACTTCTTAAAATTGGATAAATTATATCTAATGCTTCATGTATTTCAGCCCTTGTCTTGCCACCTGCAAAAATAAATAAATGATGTACAAAAACAATACGTACATTATAGTTGATAAGGCAAATAGCAACTTAATGAGAGTCATAAATCGAAAGAGCGGGGTTTAGTACATCATATCACTGAAGTGCCGTAAATATGGATTATTCCCGTTCGCCACCACATAGTTGGCCACCACTGGTGGACACAGGGACGTTTTATTACTTTTTGTCCCAAAATGCCACAAGTGGTGGAAACATTTTCCGTTGACTACCACCTATCAGGCCACCACTGGTGGACATGGTGGTGCTTTATGTCTTCAAGGCCACCACCATGCACAAATAATACAAGTAGGTAGATGGATATGATAAAAAATCAGCATTTATTAAATAAGTTCTTATATTTTTCAAAAATAAAGTACAATGATATAGTAAAAATAAAGTGTAGTAATATTTCGGTAAAATCAAACTATTGTTACATTAGGTTTTTCTTTAACTAAGCTTATAATATGTAATTACAATATACACGGCCCAGAACACCGGCTATGTGGTGGCCAATGGGAATAATCCAAACTCAACTAGTGATATTTACTGATTATTGCCATTGGCCACTACATAGTTGGCCACCACTTGTGGACACAGGGACGTTTTATTACTTTTTGTCACAAATGCCATCAGTGGTAGTCAGCAGGAATAAAATATTGAAATGTTCGCGAGCGCGATAAGTGTAGCCAGTGTTCAGGACCGTATATATTGTGAACCAACTTGTGATTGATGATTACATTATATTATATTATTATAAGCTTAGTTAAAGAAACACCTTATGTAACAATAGTTTGATTTTACCGAAATATTATTACCTACACTTTATTTTTACTACATCATTGTACTTTATTTAAAAAAAATATAAGAACATATTTAATAAATGTTGATTTTCTATCATACCGGTACAGATAGACGGTAGTAGATCCACGCTGGTCAGCATGAATGGGCCGAATCGTCCGGGAAAGTAATACCCTCTCATAGAAGATCGACGTAAGAGTAGTAGGATCCGCACTACTGCGTTTAGCTTTTTCCTTACCTCCCTCATTCCCTTCTCCTAACCCCATTCCCAGCCGCCATAGTGGAGGCCACCATACCAGCAGTTTAAGATGGTATGGTGGCCATCACTTCTAGATTCCACTATTCCACTGACTGCTTACCATCAGGCGAAGTGGAGTCACTTTGGTAGGCTAATATAAAAAAAAAAACACCTATTTCAACCCCTTTAAGCCATTTTTCGCGATAAAGGATAGGTCTATTCTATCTCTAAACCAAATTCATCGGTTGTGGTTTACAGTCCATTCCAAATCTAATTTCGGACAATGTAAACAATCCTCCATATTGCCATTGTCTATGGTTTCATGAATTTACTAGTGATGGGGAAAAGGATGATAAAAATAAAATTAATGTCATCATACATAATTAAATAATAATTTCTCATTCTTTTTTTCTAACATTTTTAAATAATATTACGTTTACTAATACCCTATTTGCGTAATCGATTAATTCTATTTGATTTGTTATTTTTATTACTCCAAATACTTGTATTTATGTTAAATATGGTATTGTATTTTATTGTAACCGTTGACTTACAAACTATAAGATACTATGACAAACAATTTACCTAATGTATAAATAAATGTAATTTAAATTAAGCATTGACCTCTAATTACAACTATTTGACCACGGACTGAAATGGAATACTGGGATACTTTTGAATATTTTCCCGCCTGATAAAAAATTGTGAAATATTGATTATATGGAATTTGTATGTATGTTTCGATTTTATTATACTATATTACAATAAAACAAATGAACTCAGACTTGCGAGGGCAAATGACAAAATATTATGTACCTATGATATGTATTGGTTAAACTTATTTCTTCTGATAAATTACAACATTGGTTTTCAAAGACAATATAGAGTACAGAAAAAATAAAACTGTCAATCATTTTGACGTCTTAATTCGACCGCAAAAAGTAATTCGTAATTTTATTAAATAAACTAGATTTGATTAATAATCATTAGTAGAAATAGTTGCAAAATGAAGTATATAGTGAACAGAATGTGTATAAACCCATGTGTCATCGTTTATGGAGTTTTTGATAGAAAAATATTGAAAAAACTGTTTGTTTACATTGTCCGAAAATGGATTTGGTCGATACTGTAGGCGTAAAAGCATGACAGGCAGACAGGCAGACTGGCAGACAGGCAGACAGGCAGACTGGCAGACTGGCAGACAGACAGACAGACAGACAGACAGACAGACAGACAGACAGACAGACAGACAGATAGACAGACAGACAGACAGACAGACAAAGTTACTATCGCATTTTAATATTAGTAAGGATGTTACCCACTCAATTTATTGATTTCTAAAGGTGAAAGAATTTTTTAAATCGGTAATATAGACTTTTAGTTAAATCATTGCAAACATACAAAAAATCCAATCATTTCTCTTTATAATATTAGTTTCGATATAACATACTGGTTGTCTTATTTGTAAATTTAAGAAGTTTCGTAGGTACCTGTGAATACAATCTTGCCATTGACGAATATCAATAGAACCACTCTAGGCCGCACCATTCTGTATACCAGACCAGGAAACAATTCTGGTTCATAAGATGCAAACTGCCCATGTGCCTGTTGAAGTGCTTCTAGTCTTATAGGAAACCTCAAATCAGCTGTAGCTATAAAATTTTGTATTTTGAAATCCAAAAATTTGGCCTGAAATGTCAAAAGATTTAAACAAGATTTATTTATTTTGTCTAAAGAATATAAGTAATCAAAATATGTTAGTGTGCATACAGAATATCCAAGTTTTTGAATAATTCTCGCAAATTTTCTTGCTGCTATATAAGAATCGTGTTCATTTCTTAATCCTGTACAGAGAACTTTCCCAGATCTGAAACAAAACAGTAATTCTTAATGTTTTTGGATGTTAACTTTACCACACAATATAACTGCTAATATATTTCATAATTTCCGACAGACAGGGTTTACTTTGGCCCTGACTAACAACATGTTACATCAAAAAGTGTGTCAATAATCACTTGATTGGAATATAACATACTGTATTTCCGGCTTAGTCATAAAAGAAAACAGTTTTTTTTTTCACAGTGTAACAATAATACCCACCTAAAAACCAGTGCTGTTGCTCTTGGATCAATGATTTTCATGACCACACCATGAAACCTTGCTGGGTTATACTCAGAGAAACGAGTTCTACAGTAAATATCAAGCAACTTTAGCTCACAGCCTAAATGCACAGTTGATACACAATTTCTGAAACAAGGCAGCAAATCTATTAATTATGTATGATAGAAATCCCAATAGCTTTTTGGTTAGCCTAATCATTATTATCATATCAGCCAAAAGACGTTCATTGCTGGCAAGAGCATGCTCGGTCTAACATTGGTCTAATGGTAAGCAGTTACTGGCCTATGAATGCTTGCAGCATCATCAGGACTACCAGTTCCATGTTAACAACAAAGGAGCGGCAATACGTTATATATTTTTTTGACTTATTCCACTCTGACCAACTAAACTGATCAACTGAAAATTGATCAACTATTTTATTTCCTAACGGCTCAACCCTTTAGGTGCAGAAGTCTAAGTCACAAAATGTCCAGTGATTGCAAAATGACCAGGTTGCAAAATGTCCAGGTCACAGAATGTCCAGGTTGCGAAATGCCCAGGTAGCAAAATTTCCAGGTTGCCAATGTTGCACAAAACAACGTTTTCAGACTACAATATTTTTTTTATTTCATAAGCGCATAGCAGCTAAACCTTCTAAAACCCGCCTAATTTGGAAATGTCAATAAGGTCGAAAATCGCTTGAGCCTATTTTTTATGCACTATCGATGTCTGATCATTTTCTGATAGTCTTTTGTTTTGGCGACGTTCACATGTTTTTTGATCGCTTATTTGTAATATTAGTCTAGGGTAGAAGGTGGTAGACGCCCTAAAAAATGATAAAATTGGAAGAAAATCATAGTAGCATGAAATCCATTGAAAACGGAAAATAATATGATAAAATGAAGGGAAAAATAAATTATGGGCGAACTGAGTTCGGAAAGTAGGAGGGGGTGAGTGTTTAAGGGTTAAATTCGGTATATCACATAACCTCAAAATTTATGTGAAAAATTCAAATAACCAAGTTTTTGGTTTTTTATTTTTATCTTTTACATTTAAATTTATTTTTTCACGAAATTTGGTGGAAACTTACCTTTGTATGTTCCAAATATACGGTAATTTTTTTAAAATTTATATATTAATTTTTCACCTAATTTTGACTAAATATCGAAAAAGCACCCTAATTTTCCATCAAAAAATCTCACGTCAAAATTTCGACTTTTCAATAAAGTTGGTGAGCGTTTCTTTCGTTGAAATCTCTTTTTTTCGATGGTGTAAAAAAAAATATACACTATCATGGTAAAATTTCTTAGGAAATGCAAAAAAACGAAAAACCTCGAAACCTAAAATATTATGTACCTACAATTTTGAGCTATTCATTAAATTTTATACTTTAATTACCCGAAAAACGTAAGATTCCATGTTACATTGATAAACACAAAAATTACAAATCTATAAAACATAAAGATAGCAAAAAACATGCAAAAATAGTTTGTCTACATATTAAAGATAGGATTTAAAGACGATTTTGTCTAAAAAATGTTACTGCTGGAATTTTTTTCTAGTAAATAAGTTGATTTATTAAATTCTAATTACATTTATGTCATGACATGGTCATGACTTTAGTCTTGTCCATGTTAATTTTAGGCCCACTTGTCAAGAGACTCTACTGAGGTCATCGAGCATTGCACTGACGGTCTCCATGGTCTCAGCCATGACCACGATATCATCCGCAATTCGAAGGTGAGTGATGTACTCGCCGTTTATGTTGATGCCAAGTCCATTCCAAGTCAGAAGCTTGAACACATCCTCCAGTGCAGCGGTAAACAGTTTCGGTGATATCTGGTCTCGATCGATCGTTGGTGCCATCAGTGGCACAAAAATTACTTTATTTTATATCATTTGTAGTTGTTCCATTCGGAATTTTATATGAATCTATTAACTTAATATGGTTTACTCAAGTAGTTGGTTTGATAGGAAGAAAACCACATACTGAGTTCTAATCAGAACAACTAGTTGATAAGTTCAGTTGGTTGGTGTGGAATAAGTGATTATTTTGTGTGCGTCAAAATGGCTGGTTGTCTGTAGCGTTGGTCTATGAGAGTTGATTCAAAAATTGCTATATAATTGCTTATATTTGCTACATATAATAAATAATTGCTACATAGGATATATACAGTCGTGGTCAACTAATTAAGGACAATCTCTAGTTAAGCCAAATTGAGACTTCATTTTTTATTTTCCAACGAGTCTTAACAATATTCCATATCTTTTACATGTAAGTATAATTAGTCATTGATGTGCCCGATTATACAAACAATAACAACTTCTTAAACATTAAACCTCTTTACAATATAGCTGATAGATTATCATAGTGATATTTGTTCAAAGAATGCTGGCTGACCATTTATTTGGAGACACTGAGATATATTTCGTCCTATTTTCAAAATTTGAATCTCAATACTTTTTTATTTCTTATCTTATTGTTTCGTGGTAGTTTTGGCTGCAATCCAGATTTTAAATTTTAAGTTTCAAAAATTATTTTAAAGAAAAATGGGAAAAACTAAAAGTTGCGATCCAACACTACAAAAAATTATCATGAAGTTTATCGAGCGTGGTTGGTCATACTGAAAGATAGCAGAATATTTAAATTGTTCAAAAACTATGGTATGCAATGCAGTTCAACATTTCTGGCGCAATAACACAGCTTTAAATAAACAGCCCAGAACAAAAAGATCGAGAAAAACAACTCCGCAAGAAGATAGAATGATAACCAGGTTAGCTAAGAAAGATCCGTTTCTAGGCTCTATTTTAATTGAACACGAAGTGTTTACGGCAGACGAAAGAGCCAGTGTATCAGCGAGGACCGTTCGACGACGTCTAGTAGAAGCAGGGTTGTTCAGAAGAGTAACTGGCAAAGTACCGTTGTTAAAGAAAGAACATAGAAATGCTCGTTTGGCGTTTGCACGTAAATGTGGACATTGGACCTACGCCCAATGGCAACATGTATTATTCTCTGACGAGACCAAGGTTAATTTGATTACTTCAGATGGAAGGCAATACGTACGGCGTCCTGTAAAAGCGGAAATGAATCCAAGATTCACAAAAAAGCAGGTGAAACATGGCAGTGGAAACATTAAAATGTGGGGTTCATTTTCTGGACGTGGAGTGGGACCTGTGAGAAAAGTTCAGGGTAACTTAGATCAACATCAATACAAGGCAATATTGGAGGAAACTAAGCTTCCCTATGCTGAAAAGCATCTCCTTATTTATGGACGTTTCAGCATGATAACGACCCAAAACATACCCCCCGTTCAGTCAAGTCGTTTCTAACCAGTCAGTCAGTATCGGTGCTAGATTGGCCAGCAAATAGCTCGGACCTCAACCTAAACGAGCACCTTTGGCACAAAAACAAGGAAAAAGTGGCCACTTATCGTACCACAACTTTAGATGAACGTAATGAAGCTCTTTGTGAGGCATGAGCAAACATTCCTGTCATGTCAGAAACTGATATGTCTATGCCACATCGGTGTCAAGCGGTAATTACTAACAAAGATTTTGCTACTGGGTACTGGATTTTACACGTAACAAAATGAAGCTGTTAAAGATATTATAATACTGCAGATTATTAGTTTTGTTCAACTCTATTTTCATTACACTTTACTGTCCTTAATTAGATGTCCAGCTACAGAATTATACCTTAAAATTGAATACATGTTTAACCTTTGATATTCAATACTTTTTTCTATTTATTTAATATTTTATTTACAGCCAATTACAGCTTAAATCGGACCAAATTATAAGAATAATAGGTGTTGAGAAATTAATAGAGTTTTTTATTTAACTGTACATAACCGGTTATTGCTCTTCACTATCTTGTATGTCCCTATTTAGTTGACCACGACTGTATTCAGAATGAAAATATTTTTTTTGACCAGCAATCCAGACGTTTGTTTGGCTGGTCACCTCCTAGTTTAAAGTCAAGCATGCAGAGTTTCCCGAAATGTATTGCGTCAATAATTGCTACATATTTACTTCATTTATCTAATTTAGGTGTAACTTCAGCAATTATTTAAAATATCCCAAGGAAAAGTGCCTAATAAAATAATAAAGGCAAATACTTAGTTATGTACATAATTAAATATTGTATTTTTACATAAAATCTTCGGCGTACTATATAGTAAGCGGTAAAAGTACAGTTCTAACTAACACCTGTTAAACCTCATGTGAAGTACCAATTGGGTTGGTAAAAGCATGGATACGTTATCGTTTAGGCTATGGTAACAGCATAAGTAAGGCGATTCTTGCGTTAAAAAAAAAATATGTACCTGCCCTCAATAATCCAATAAGTATCATAATAGGTACCCCAAACCGAATGGGTTCAGGCTAGAGATGGGCGCCTACCCGGTAGAAATGGGTATAATTAGAAAATTTCTATTTATACCCATTTTTACCTACCCATTTTCAATTTATACCGGGTATAAATTAAAATACAGACAATGAACAAGTTTGCTTAGTTATTTAACATGCTTATAATGTTTTTTTACATTTTCTTAAAAGCTTTTTAAATAAGTGTTTATTTATTTTAAGGCTTAAAGTAGATACACATATATTTTATTAAAAAAAATTGTAATTTTAATTTTGATAATCTGCTATTTTTGATTTATTCTATCAAATATAAAATAGAATACCTATTGAAATAGATATGTCTTAAATAATTACAAGAAATAAAAAATATATAAATTAAATAATGAAGTAAATACACAAATTTTCGTAAATAATTAACAATGGCAACACAGTACTTGGCCGTTTTCAATTAAAATGGCAACCCAGACCGATTGAACGAAGCTCCGCCATTTTATTTAGTCAGTTACATTTAAAAGTGATGCACATTGTTGTTTTAAATTAACAGTTTTTATCTGTTTGTGAGTTTGTTTAACGCACTACAACAAAGTCAATGGTAAGTATTTTATAATTAATTATGATTTTACTTTTAATTACTCATTTTGGTGACACTAACATTATTGATAATTTTTAAGCTTGATTTGGGCAGATAACATTTAATAACAGGTGAGTTAACGAATTATTTCAACAAAACGTCAAATATCAAAAAGGTGTTTACTAAATTTCTAAATTAGTAGTTGTTAATAGTTATTATCGTTTTGTTATCTAAAACAATTTTTTTTTCAATAACTGTTTATTTCAATAACTTTAGTGTCTCACAAGATATCGTGTAATTTTGTGCCTTATAATAATTATATTATGTTGTATATATATATTTGTATAAAATAAATTATACGTAGTTTTTTGCTGATAATTGTAATTGTTTTATTTAGGTAAACAATGGTTGGAAGAAAGAAACGAGAGGATGTTTGGCAAAACTTTCGCTTAGGTCCTAACAAATCAGTGATTTGCAAGCATTGTGATCACAATTACAAACTTGCGAATGTCACCAAAATGTGTGCTCATTTATTAAAATGTGACAAGTGTCCAGTTGTTTTAAAAAATGAATTGAAAAAATAAAATGACGAAAATACCATCAGCCCTAATAAGTCAGCTAGTAGTAATACAATTATGACATCACTGCTTTCTATTGACACGCAAAATTCAGAAACAAGTGACTACAACCTAAGCCAGCCCTCAACCTCAGCTAATTCATTACCTGAAGAAGAAAACCTTAAGAGTCTTACGACGAAATTTGCAAAAGCAGTGTTTATATCTGGATCGCATTTGAGCCTTGTCGAACATCCATTATGGATAGACTTTTTTAAAGATTTGCAACCATCATTTAAATTACCTTCAAGAAAAAGCCTAGCAACAACTTTTCTTGATAAAGTTCATACAGAAATAAAAAAAGAAATCACTGACAGTTTGAAGTCAACCAGCTATTTGCATCTCCAGTGTGATGGGTGGACCAATATCAATACAGACGGAATAATTAATTTCATAATTTCAAATCCAGAGCCCTACTTTGTAGAAAGTTTAGCCACAGAAGATAACAAGGCATACAAGTTTGTATCTTAGCGAAGAAATAGTGAAAATTATGCGTAATTACGGCGAGGCTAAATTTGTTGTTTTGATTGGAGACAATGCTAGAAATCTCCAAAAAGCCTTTGAAATAGTAAAAACAAAGTATCCACAAACAGTACCCCTCAACTGTGCAGCTTACTTTAAATTTATTAACTGGCGATATAATAAAATGTGAAATCATTAAAAGAATAATTGATTTAGCAACTGATGTAATAAAAACAATTAAAAGAAGCCAAGTATTGAGCCCATTATTAAATAAGCTTATAAAAGAAAAGAAAACTGGTGAGACTCTTAAGTTGCCAGTAAAGACACGATGGAGTAGCCATGTAGCTTCTCTTAAAAAGTTTAAAACGCACAAAAGTATGTTTGATGGCTCTAGCTATTCATGAGAGAGCGGTGCAATTACCTGCTGAAACTAAATCTACACTACATGATAATTTTTGGCGTTTTGTAAAAGATTGTATCACTATTTTGGAACCAGTCACAGAACCTATATTCAAATTAGAATCGAATGAATGTAATATTCATAATGTGTACACCATATTTAAAGATATTAAATCAAAGTTAAAGTTCAGTTTGCCAAATCTTTCCATATTAAACGACGAAGACAAACAATTTACAATGCAGTTGAAAACCGAACAAAAGAGTGCGTAAAGCCTATACATTTAGCTGCTTACCTTTTGGATCCAAATACACAGGGATTAGCTTTGAATGAAGATGAAGATCTTGAGGCGATGAATTTTATAGACGAAATGTCTCAAAATCTTAATATTGAGGCTATGGTAGACCTGGCAAATTATAAAGCTAGAGAAGGATTTTGGTGTAAGCGTTTTATTTGGGAAAAAGTAGGTGAAGTAACTCCTGTAACTTGGTGGAAGGGACTCTGCTCGGCTAAGAACCTAAGTAAAGTAGCAGTGCGTATTTTGACTGCCCCATGTACGTCCGCCGCCACAGAACGTTCATTTAGTAAGCACGGTCATATACACTCAAGAAAAAGAAATCGTTTGACACCAGAAACGGCAGCAAAACTCACTTATATATCGTATAACTGGGATTTGCTACACAAATACGAATGTAATGAAAGCGAAAATTCTGTCAGTATCGAATCGCATGAAGATAATACCCTAGATATTCAAATCGATCTCATATCAGAAGAAAATATAGCAGGTACAGATGCAGATTTTGATACTGAATTTATTGACTGTGATACTAACTATGAAAAAATGAAAAAATGTTTCAAACTCCGAAAATATTCATTTAGTTTCATTATTAACAGCTTATTCTCACCTCAATGCACATTATAAATAAGCATTTATGTATGATTATGTTGCCATAAATAGTTACTGATTTAGATATTTCAGGTAGGTTTGCCCTTTGTCTTAGTTTTTCCTAATTTTTTTTTTAATTACGTGAATGTTACGAGTACCTCTGGAGAACCAAATATTTAGTATTCAAATCGATCAAACCATTTATAAGTTTTAGTATGTCTACAGAACATCATTGCATTCGTTGTACATTTTATTGATACGATGTGAATAATTTGAATTTAATTGATATGAGTAATTTGATTGTATCCTAAAGGTTTTATCAGCGTTTTTATTGTTTTCAAAGAAATTTATGCGAGTATATGCTAGTTTTTATAAGTTATATAAAACAAAATGTTATTTTTTAATTCGAGGCTGGATTTTGTTCATGTTGTTATTGTTTTTTAAATAAATTTATGTCAGTATTTTCTAAGTCAGTATTATGTAAAATAAAAATGCTTTTTAATATGGGCTGATATTAGCCTACTTATATCTGTCATTGAAATATTATGTCGTGAAAGTATGCCATTTAATAATTGTGATAAATATTTTTAGTTTCTATTTTATAAAAGGTACATAATATATTATGAATAGTTTGATTTTATCCATGTTGTTATTGTTTTCAGAGAAATTTATGTGAGTATTTCCTAGTTTGTATGAGTTATGCAAAATAAAAAATGCTTTTTTAATACGAGGCTGATGTAAGCCTACTTATATTTGTAATCAGAAAGTTATGACTGTAAAGAAAACTGTGCCATTTAAAAAATTATAATAAATATATTTTTAATCGTCATGCTTTTGTTTTATTTGGGTAAAATATTTCCACTGTTGTTGATTACGGCGTTTTACAGAATTCTTTTAACTTTAAATTAACCAAATCACGTACTGAGTAATTATACCCGGTATTTTTAAAATATACCCGGTAAAAATGGGAAAAAAATCATTTTTACCCTTTCTTACCCTGTCCACCCATATTTACCTACCCGAATTTTTACCCACCGCCCATCTCTAGTTCAGGCTAATACCTAGATATTGAAATAAACAGTTTCAATAACTGATATCGATATTTAAAACGATAAACAGATGGTATAGCAGAAATGCGTACCGATCCACCGTTTGAGACCACAGACTAAGTAAAGCATAAGTAAAGTTACAGACTAATTAGAGAACAAGCAGTGTGACCATCTTTAAATTAGAGATCCTGCACAGCCTAGGCAAGAAAACTGACAAATTCTGCCAAACTCTTAAGCACAAAATGCCGAAATAATGCTGATATATTTTTTTAGCTTTTAGCCTTTTTAGTAATCTTCTAGTAAATGCGTTTTAAAAAAATTTTGCACCTAAAATTATAAAAAACAATTTAATACCTACTTACTAATACTTCCTAGTTCCTACAATGTTCCTGTTAAAATGTTAAAAAATAGAGTCACCGATGACTGCCCACTGTATCCAATCATGTTATTCTTATGCTTAGTAGGTAGTAGTTGCATGTTCTTTTGTATTAGACATGTACATAATTAAATATAGCATTTTTACATAAAAATCTTCGGCATACTATATAGTAAGCAGTAAGAGTACAGTTACTAACTAAGCACCTGTTAAACCTCATGTGAAGTACCAATTGGGTTAATAAAAGCATGGATATGTTATCGTTTAGGCTCTGGTAACAGCACAAGTAATGCGATTCTTGCGTTAAAAAAGATATGTACCTAACCTCAATAATCCAATAAGTATCATTATTACAATTATTCTTAGTCATTGCTAGTGCAGATATCATATTTGAATCACAGTCCAGGCTTATTTAATTTTACTCGACAATTTATTATTCATAATTGAATATTTTTTAAGTACATTGTAATATTATTAAACTGAATCTTATGAACGACCCACATTTTGTTTTTATTTACGATATCCTTTTAATGTGCTTATTATTTACTTACCAGTGGCGTGCACTCCATATAGGCAGGAAAGCACTGCCTACCTTAATAATTGCCTGAAATCACAATTTTAGTAACATAATCAAATAGTGACTACCCTGTCAAAAATCTATAATGCATGCCACTGCCACTTACCTAATCATAACATAACATGGCATTTAACAATTTAAAATGCCTGCTTCCTAAAGTACCAATATCGTTGAGTGAAGACACACTGCAACTATTCACCTTTATTATTTTATTAGGCACTTTTCCTTGGGATAATTTAAATAATTGCTTTTATTTAACATATGTTTGAAGTTACAACTAAATTAGATAAATGAAGTAAATATGTAGCAATTATTGACAGAATACATTTCGGGAAACTGCATGCTTGACTTGAAACTAGGTGACCAGCTAACCAAACGTCAGGATTGCTGGTCAAAAAAAAAATTTTATTTCTGAATATAATGGGTGGCGCAAAAGTAAAGACCCTATTTGGTTCAGCTATAACATTTTTTCTAAATTAGAAAACTAGATTTAGATTTTTTTAAATGTATATTTGTGCCATTAAATTTCGTACCATTAGGATTTAAAGATGATATCTTTTAAATGGTGACCTCCAGAGTTGATACACTTTTGAGCCCTATTTATGACATTTTGCATAACTTGCCGTAACACTTCCTGCGATATGTTCGTTATTTCTTGACGAATGTTTTCTTTTAGAGCTGCGAGAGTCTGTGGCTTGTTCACATACACCCGAGATTTCAAAAAACCCCAAAGAAAGAAGTCTGGACTGGTCAGATCGGGTGATCTTGCAGGCCAAGGCAAATCGCCAAAACGAGAGATAACTCGGCCTGGAAAAGCGTCCCTCACTAAGTCCATAGTGTCGCGCGCTGTGTGTGCCGTAGCGCCGTCTTGTTGAAACCAGATGTGCTCCAGCCCCAATTCGTCCAAACTGGGTATCAAAAACTCACGTAACATGGTTCTGTAGCGTTCTCCAGTGACAGTAATCGCATTGCCTCCAGCGTCTTCGAAAAAATAGGGTCCGATCACTCTGTCAACACAGATGCCACACCATACAGTAACTTTTAGTGGGTGTAGAGGTGTTTCTTGAATAATGCGCGGATTATCAGTGCCCCAGAACCGAGTATTCTGCTTATTGACATGCCCTGAGAGATGGAAATGGAAACGCAGGAAGTGTTACGGCAAGTTATGCAAAATGTCATAAATAGGGCTCAAATGTGTATCAACTCTGGAGGTCACCATTTAAAAGATATCATCTTTAAATCCTAATGGTACGAAATTTAATGGCACAAATATACATTTAAAAAAATCTAAATCTAGTTTTCTAATTTAGAAAAAATGTTATAGCTGAACCAAATAGGGTCTTTACTTTTGCGCCACCCATTATATCCTATGTAGCAATTATTTATTATATGTAGCAAATATAATCAATTATGTAGCAATTTTCGAATCAACTCTCATAGACCAACGCCACAGATAACCAGCCATTCTGACGCACACATTATTTTCTAAATGAAGAATGAAAAAGTAATTTATTGACAGATTTGTTGCTGTGATAGATAACCCATTAGAAAAACCTTTTACTTACTGCACTCTTATGCTGTTTTTAGCTTCATTTGTCCCACTGACCATAGGAGTTAGTGCAGTCATAGAACTATGTGGATTTATAGACTGTGGTGTAAATGCACTGTGTGTAGGTGTAAGTGCTACTTCTCCGAGAATGCGGTTTTGAGCATTTGGAATTGGTGTTGCTATTAAAGAGGAACTGCTGGTCCCACAACGTGATGGGGTTTGGACTGCATTGGCACTGCTAGTGTTACTTGTTTGCCCAGTATTGATTACAGATACTCTGTTAGATGAGCTATCTTGTGGGTTATCTTGAACATTAGGTGGTTTTATACGGCAGTTATTATCTATTGTTTCCATGTTTTTAAAATCCATCTGAAATAGAAAACATAAATGAAAGAAAGAATACTAAGTACATAATTACATTTTAATCTAAAAAAATCTTAATAATAAAGCAAGGTTGTAACAGAATTTAAATTAGAACAATAATCATCACTTATTATTACATTCGTAGTGTTAGGTCCTTGCTAGAGAGTACAGTTTTCAGCTCACATAAGAAAATTGCTGATAATGCGGAAATAAGTATTTTTTATTTGAATTTGATTTATTCCTAGCACTTTTGAGGTTCATAAGCAGCAATAATCACCTACAAATGAGCTTTTGTCACCCCATTGCTGGAAATAACTTCACCTTCGAACATTCTCCTACAATTACAAAAACAATGTCATTTAAGTACTTACCTCATAATTTTCGATGGTCCAGTCAGCTATGGGAACCGAAGGAGTTGCGAACCGATCTCTTGCGGTTTGTGGCAAAGATTCATTACTTTCCATACCAAAATCGATGTCAATGTACGATTAAAATTGTTTTAGAAATGTTTAATTGGTATTTGGTAAGTAGCAGGTACCCCTCAATGTTAAATTTCTACAGGAAAATTGGGAAAGTTTAATGATCTAAATACAAACAATTACCTACAAAAATTGCTTCAATGAGGGATGATCGATATTCATCGATGGCGAATAAACATCGATGTTTAACTAGAAAACATCGATGTTTTGACATCGATAGGTTGACTTCAATCATATCGTTACATCGATGTTTTAAGAGTAAAATATCGATACGCGAACTATTACTTCAATTCAAGCGCCGCCCGTCTAGTGTGCATTAGTAATTTAAGTCTACTAACTTAAATCTTGCTACAATTATTTACGATATTCCGAATGAAGTACTTAAAAAAATCGGTACTAAAGGGGTCCAATTTAAAAAAAAAACTTAATTAATATCCACAATTTAAAACTTGTTTTTAATTAAATTGAAAAACTAATTTAAATTAAAAAACATATTCCAGTATAGTTTATAACCTTAACTATATTTATTACCAATTTTATCAATAATAACCCCTTTTTCGGTTCATTTTGCGGCAAAACGATAAACAATTTTATATATCTAGCAGATATCTAGCAAATAGAATGGTTCTTTATCTTGTGGTGGGATGGGTTTTTTCTAATAATATTTATTTTCAATGTAGTAAAAACCGTTGTTCTTTGACTCTTAATGCAGAATTTACGAAATCGTGTTGATTTCGAGACCTGTTTTTTTCTTATTATATTCAAAATATTCTAAATTTGAAAGTACCAAAAGTTAGCAAATATCTTCAATCGTCTATTTTTTTCATACTTTACAAATTAACACGAAAATCAATGAAAAATAATATCGTCGTTTTCCATACATTTTGCTATGCAGCGTGAATCTTGACACATTGTAATAAGACTTATTTTGTTTGGTAGTTGTTTTCATCGCATTGAACAGAGCTTTGTGAAAAGTGTGACCATATGTGGCCGGATCCTGCTTTTTCGGCAGGTTTAGCCCTTTAATTTACTCTCTGGCATATATGTTTGACGGTTTAGAAATCTGGCACTATTTGGCAGTTTAAAGAATTTAAGCTGGCAGACTTGGCAGAACAGCTTATAAACGGAGTTTGGTGCAGTATCGACAAAAGAAATAGCATTAAGGAGGAAAAAACAATAAGAGAGAGACCTTTAGTTCGGGGATTTCCCTTATCATCTCTAATTAAATTTGTAGTTCATTCCATTGTGAACCTTAAAGTGCTGAACAAAATATTTATAATAATTGTATCTTTAGTAAAGTTGTCAGTTGTTTTTCTAATTAGTCCGACTAGAAAAACTGTAGGAGACGCAAAATTTTCATTCGGATTTTGTGCGGTGTGAATGTTTCAATTCCTGATTTATCATGAAACGTAAATATAAACGATTATATCGCCTAGAGTGGGAGCGGGATCACTTTCGTCCTGGTCCTGATTAGCAAAAGCGAAAGAAGCAGATTGAAGATCTTTCATGGTGTAAAGCTTATAACACTAAGTTTGTGCTTAGGTTGTCTATTTTAAAAGAACATGCAACTACTACCTTTTTTTTTATATTGCCTACCAAAGTGACTCCACTCTGCCTGATGGTAAGCAGTCAGTGGAATCCAGAAGTGGCGGACACCATTCCAAAAACCAACTACTGGTATGGTGGCCTCCACTATGGCGGCTTAGTGAGATGTTTTTTCACGTCCTGCTTAAAAGACCCAGGATCAAAATTAGATGGGAAGAAGTGCGCTGGCAAAGAGTTCCAGGCTTTAATTGAGCAACAAAAGTATGAAGTGCTGAACCGTTTGGTTCAAGACCCTTTAGATTCCACTGTGAAAGAGTGGCACTTTAGTCCCGCACGTGTCGTCCTGAATAAAAACGGAGAGGGTCGGATTAATTCAAAGAGGTCTTCACAACACTCTCCATGCTAAAGGCTTTAGAAGACGGCCATTGAGACGATGTCTCTTCGCAGCTGTAAAGGCTCAAGGGTCTTAGTAGCCTCCGGGCTTCCAATGATACGGACTGCTCGCCGCTGCAACCTATCATCGAGTGCATCCAGTAAGTACTGTGCGGAGCCATCCCAAGATACCATACTAAGCATAAGAAGAACATGATCGGATACAGTGGGCAGTCATCGGTGACTCTATTTTTTAACATTTTAACAGGAGCAGTGTAGAAAGTATTATTAAGTAGGTACTAAATTTTTTTATAATTTTAGATGAAAAATTTTTTTAAACGTCTTCACTATAAGATTAGGTAATGTAAAGGCTAAAAGATTTTTAAAATTATATCAGCATTGTTTTGTCACTTTGTGCTTATGAGTTTGGCAGGATTTGTCAGTTTTCTTGCTTAGGCTAGGCAGGATCTCTGATTTACAGATGGTCACACTGTTTGTGTACAAGAATCAGTCCGCGTGTATGATCTAGCGGTGAGTCGGTACGCATTTCTCAATACCATAACTGTTTATCGTTTTAAATATCGATAACAGTTTTTGAAACTGTTTATTTCAATAACCAGGTATTGGCCTGAACCCATTCGGTTTGGGGTACCTATTAAAAATGCGTCGAATAGATACCTATTCGAAAACTGTACAGACAACGTATTTGAAACCTTACATGATGACAACTAAGATATTGTTGTGTATATAAATAAATAAATATAAATAAGTAAATAAATAAATAACGATTTATGAGTTTAGTTAATAAAAAAAATGTGTAGACGCAAATAACTTTAAAAAATTTTATATTTATTGTTATTAGTATGTAGGTGTAATTAATATAAGTATTTGGTTATGGTTTAACAATAATTATTTTGCATTATGTAGACAAGTGTGTTTCAATAGATGTCTCAAAAATGTTATTTTGGTGTGTTTAGATTCATAGAGATGTAGTAAAAAACGGTTATTTCAATATTACAAACAGACACTCCAATTTTATTATATGTATAGATGATTATACTATTGATTAGAATAAACAGTTTTGATTAAAAATGTGTGTTTTATTTGCATTATTTTCAAAATATGAAGCTCAAATTTTTGTAGAATTTTGGTATTAATGGCATTTTCTTTACTTTACTTTTAGTAGATTTCCAAGATATCTTTGATAGGTTTGTAAAATTTAAAACGGTCACACTCATAGATTATACTGGTCACACTGATCTCTATATTTGCATTATTTACATTACAATGAGAACTTGAGAAGTTTTTGTTGCTGTTTGTTGTAAATTATCTTTTACCACAAAATAATTGGTTGAGATAAAGTCAAAGAGTAAGGCTTGCGGCACTTGACAATTGACATTATACACATTGTTAAAGTATTAGAACATAACAAGAATCTTCTTACCATCCCAGTAAAATACATATTATTTTAATATGAATATGCAACAAAGAGAAGAAAAACAATTAGAGACAACCATTCAAGCAGTGTTAAACAGAGTGAATGATTTAAAAGGAGCAATACAGGCACTCATATCAAAATTGGAAACTGAATATGAAACTATCAATTGGCCCACATTTCTCGATAATTACGCGATTTTGTCTGGACATGTAAGTATTACTAAAACTTCCTTCTTAATTTTTAACTGACTGAACTTATATGATTAAAATAATTGATAACATTATTACCTACTGATTTCAAGGCATTTAAAATGGATTAATGGGTCAGGATGTAGCAAAGGGGTTGCACTGAAAGTTTTCATAAAATAACTATTACATGGTTTTAAGACAAGACTTAAAGTTAAGAAAAAATTAAATTTTTATGGGATGTGAAGGAGCTTTGACTTAAAATAATTTTGAAGCAGCTTTATATGTATGAACTGGTTAGGTTAGGGTTATATTTTTTTTCTGCAAGAGACCCAGACCTATGTGGGACAGCTAAATAAGAGAAAAAAATTTAATGTGTTTTTTATAAAATTTAAATTTAATAAGATTAATTAATTTTAATAAAATTTTTAGTGCACCTCCTTTGCCAAATCAAGCACACCTTGTCTGATTCATGTGACTTCATTATTGGTATTGGTATTAGTCTACATTATTTCTTTAATGGATAATGTCTTAGTGCATGGTTTCCTTCATCAAACATTGCAATAAAATATAAATTTTGTTTGTCATTTTAATGTATGTTAAATATTTTCAGCTAACTGGATTGAGTAAAATACTTCAAGCAGAATTAGCAGCATCACTACGATCAAGAATTGTCTTACCACTACAACTAAGTTGTGAACGTGATGAATCTCTAGCCCGCTTAACAGAGGGACGAGTGCCAGCATGCACACATGACTTAGTCCCTGATTTGTTACGTACCAAGCCCGAACCACAAGCTGAACAGAGATTACAACAGTTCAATCATAAAGCTAGCACTCTTAGCTATGATACTGCACAGGTATATTAATTATTTTTTCCTTACATACAAAACTTAATAATACTTGGATGTCGGTCCTACTGATTGCATATTAATAGTTATTATATACAGTCTTGGTCAAGTAATTAGGGACATTCAAGATAGTAAAGAGCAACTACTATATAATAACGGAATAACCGGTTATGTACATAAAAATATACAATCCCATTATTTTCTCAGCACTTATTATTTGCATAATTTGGTCCGATTCTTATGCTATAAATAAAAGATTAAATCCTTTTTGATCGAGTTACCTTTAACGCAAGATGCCAATGAAGGCGTTATACCTAAACATGAAATTTGCCTAAAAAGCTGTTTGCCCTAAGTGAAAGATTGAAGCAGTATACCTGAAATGTAAAATTGACTTAATAGAAGATTGCTTAAAGTCAATGTCTACTATTTGCCTAATTGGTTAAATGCCTACAAATCAAATTGCCTAAGTGGTTAAATATCTTCAAAACAAAATACCTAAGTGGTTAAATGCGTACAAAGCAGTGCCTAAATTTGTGAAAATTTTTAAATGTGTTCGTGTGTACCTAAGATAGCGTTTTGTGGATAGCTCATTATAAGTTAAATTCACCTAAAGTTGTGGTACTATAAGTGGCAACTTTTTTCTTGATTGCATACCAAAGGTGCTCAATTGGGTTGAGGTCCAGGCTATTTACTGGCCAATCTAGCACTGATGGTAAGATGAGCTAACTGACTGGTAAGAAACGACTTGACTGAACGGGCGGTATGTTTCGGGTGGTTATCATGCTGAAACATCCATATATTAGTGAGCTGCTCCTCAGCATAGGGAAGCATAGTTTCCTCCAATATTGCCTTGTATTGATGTTGGTCTAAGTTGCCCTGAACTTTCCTCACAGGTCCCAGTCCCACATCCAGAAAATGAACGCCACATTTTATTGTTTCCATCGCCACGTTTCACCTGCTTTTTTGAAAATCTTGGATTCATTTCCGCTTTTACAGGACGCCGTACGTATTGCCTTCCATCTGAAGAAATCAAATTGACCTTGGTCTCGTCAGAGAATAATACATGTTGCCATTGGGCGTAGGTCTAATGTCCATATTTACATGCAAACGCCAAACGAGCATTTCTATGTTCTTTCTTCAAAAACGGTACTTTGCGAGCCACTCTTCCGAACAACCCTGCTCCTACTACCAGAGCCCATTTTTATTCAAATTAAATCTAAAAACCTAAAATTAAAAATCTGGATTGCCGCCAAAACTACCTCGAAACAATAAAAGAAGAAATAAAAAAATATTGAGATTCAAATTTTGAAAATAGAACGCAATATCTCAGTGTCCCTCATTAAATGGCCAGCCAGCATTCTTTGAACAAATAGCACTATGATAATCTATCAGCCATTTTTTTTTTTTTTTTATTTTTTTTTTTTTATAATCAGAACGACAAAATTACAGTCAATTACACTGATTATTACACAGTAAAAACTTAAAATATATAAAATAACAACTTTTACTCTGACGTCTCACAATACTTCATACATTCAGACAAGATCAACTTCCATTCATCAGCAAACAGATCCAGCCCATGACTTGACGCCAGCAGAGCGTTGAGCCCCTTTAACATACGCGGTACTGGAGACATGGAACGCGCAACCGTGCGACAGCGTGGTACCGCAAACAAAGGATGCTGCCTGGCTCTGTTGTAATTATCGGGCACAAAAAATTGACACAGCTTGGCATGTAAATCAGGTGCATCAATAGCTCCATGTAGGATTTTACATGCAGGCAAAAGTTGATCGAATGACCGTCTTACCTGTAGCGAATTGTAGCCCAAGTAACCCAACAAAAAGTTGGTATAAATGGTAAAAAATAATAAATGGGTAATAACCGTATTTACGTTTATAGAGGTACCGTAAAAATGCCTTTTGAACTTTTTCCAACATCAATGCATACAGTTTTTCATGTGGGTTCCATAAAGTAGAACTACACTTAAGTTTACTCCGCACAAGCGTGCTAAAAAGAAGAGTGATAACTTGGTGGTTGTTAAACTCACGACAGTTTCGAAGAACAAAACCAAGTCGGCGAAAAGATTCCTTGGCTAAAAATATAATGTGTTCATGAAAGGTAAGTTTGCAATCAAACGTAACACCAAGGTCCCTAATAGAAACTACTCTTGCAATTTCTACATGATTGATAATGTAAATGTATTGTAAATGATTTCTCATTCGCCCAAAACTCATAGCACAACATTTAGAAGGAATAAATTCCATTTTATCTGAGACTGACCATTCCATAAGTGCATCAATATCCCGCTGAAGTGATACACAATCCGATTGTGACTCTATCTCGGTATACAGTTTCAGGTCGTCGGCAGTAAACACTTTGAATTTCGTAGGACCTGTGGAAGGTCATTTACCATGATTAGGAATAGTAGAGGTCCTATTTTTTTTTTTTTTTGTTCTGTGATGCGGCTGTAATGTCACTGCGACCATGAATGGTCTATTGTGATCGCCGCTTTATCAAGCTAGAGTTCACCACTAAACCCTGCAGCTATGATATACTGCAGTATTTGCTTAGGGGTGAGCTCCTTAATTTCTTCAGGGCCCAGAGTGTGTTTCCCTAGAAGAAACTGACGCCTGTGTATGAGCGGGCCACATTCCCCCAGAAGATGGAGGGGCGTTTCATCTGCCTCTTTACATCGCCTGCAGGTGCGTGTTTCGCTTAGCCTTAGATTATGCATGTGCTTGTTTAAGCAACAATGACCTGTCAAGGCTCTTGACACAATGCGTAGATTGTTCCTACTCAACGCAAGGATAAGGTTATTGTACCTTCTGTTAAAGCCTTTGATCAGGGCTTTAGAGTGGTTCATTCCTGGCGATTCCGACCAGAGTTTGATGGCTGTTTCGATGCATGAGTTTGTAAGGGCATTTTTGGTATTCCACAGAAGGGCTCTGGGCCCTGCTGAGTTCCATTAGCTCCCGCTCTCGCAAGTTCATCGGCGCACTCATTACCGATGACACCTGCATGACCTGGTACCCATCTGAGAACTACTCTATTCATATTACCTAGAGAGTTTAAACGATCCATGCACTCTTCAACTAGTTTCGATGTTACTACGTTCGAATCCAGTGCTAGTAGAGCGGCTTGGCTATCAGAATTTATATATATAGTCTGATTGGTGTAGCGCTTTTGCAGATTGGCTTCCGCGCATTCCACAATGGCGTATACTTCTGCTTGGAAGATGGAGGCGTTTTGTCCCAAAAACACGCTTTTTTTGAGCTTTGGTCGCTCCCTATATATATTGCACAGCCTACTTTTTGTCCTAGAGGTCCTAAAACAGATCCCTGACTTACTCCAGAACGTGTATGAACGTGCCATACTGTAAAGAGGTTTAATGTTTAAGAAGTTGTTATTGTTTGTATAATCGGGCACATCAATCACTAATTTTATAGGTACTTACATGTAAAAGATATGGAATATTGTTATGAGTCGTTGGAAAATAAAAAATGAAGTCTTAATTTGGCTTAACTAGAGATTGTCCCCAATTATTTGACGACGACTGTAAATATATCCTTAAATGTATTGTTATAACTATGAATTTTAAATAAAAGCGTTTACGCGTCATGAATGGCAACAGTGCAATTTAGGGTCATATTTCATGGTTTTCAATTTTTTTATATTTAAAAAATATGTTCTGTTTACATTTTAAAATTAGGTGAAGCTGTATAAAAAGTAAGATTTCATGGCGCTTACAGTTCTATTTATATGCATATAATACATTTGAAACTTATGTTGCATTATTTTCATAGTAAAATAGCTGTAATCATTACGGTTACTTACTTGCAACGTTGCCACTCATGAGGCTTAAATGCACTTATGGAGGATATGAAAACGCTGTACTGCCTTCTTTCTTTTACAGAAACAAGTAGCCCAATTTACTAAGGTAGTTAGTCATGTGTGGGAGATAATATCGAAAGGGCGAGAAGATTGGGATGGGGAGTCAATGCGTTCAGCTGGTGAGCTTTATCTGAACTGGTTTATTTAATATGGTTTAATTTAATACTTACTGTTATATAAAGTGGAAGAGTTTGTTTGTTTGAAAGCGCTAATCTCTAGAACTACCAGTCTGATTTAAAAAATCTTTTTGCGTATGATTGCCCAGTTCTCGAGTAAGCTTATATATATATATGTAACATCACGCTACTGGTGACGGGAGCGGAGCAGCAACCAAAGACTCGAGTAAAACCGCGCTGCGGAAAGCTAGAAATAACATAAAGCCTATGTCCTATTTGTAGGTTTCTAAAGGTGAAAGAATTTTTTAAATCTGTTACGTAGATCTTGAGTTAAATCAAAACAAACAAACAAACAAACATATAAAATTTCAAATCTTTACTCTTTATAATATTAGTTTAGATTAATAAAAAAGAAATACCTACCTAAAATTTTCTCTTAGATTTGTTTTGTATGGGAGTGTACCAGGTCTTTTACGTGTGCGTCAAGATGAACGGACCAAGTCTTAGATGTCTGTCATACATAAACAAAAGATTAATACCATTAATCTACTATTTGCTACCTTTGCTATAATTTTAGCTACCTCTTCATTAGGCATATTATTTAACAAAATCTTTGGTCCCTTCAGTAAGACGTCAAGTTGGACGGACCAAAACGATAGACTGCTGATATACCTACTGCTCCCTGGATTGTTCTACCTACTTAGTGTTTTAATACAATAACCCTACATTTATAATATTGATTTGGATTGAGTGATATATATATAGTTTTAAAAATATCGACTAATACAAGTTGATCGTATGGCTCATCTTGGCACAGCCACCATCGCGAACTGAAAATCTAATTACATGACGAATTTGTCGGTAATTAGTCGACATTAAACCCAAAATTTCGGGATTCTAGGGCCCTTCGTTCAATAGTTATAGGGGGATATTGATGGCTATGCTAAACTCTCTCTCGAAAACCATAGACAGCGAATATCTGATTATACCCAGAGTTAGTCGAATTAGTCGCAAAATTCCAGAATTGGTCAGTCCTTCTGAAGCGAGATATTTGAAATATTTTTTTTCCATTCCTTTAGCAATCCAAGTACAGTCAGCGCCATTTTGATTAATAGAATGAATAAAATCAATGAAAATACAACGTCTAACTGTATATTTTGAGTGTCTAATATTTAAGAATGACCAAATGTAGAAAATAATGAAATGAGCGTATAACTTCGATACTATTACTTTTATTAAATACGTAAATCTGACTGTAAATGAAAATGAAAATCGGTTAAAAAGATTACCGACTAATTCGTCATTTAAATAGATTTTCAGTTCGCGATGGTGGCTGTGTCAAGATGAGCTATACGACCAACTTGTAATAGTCAATATTTTTTAAAACTATAAATGTATCGGGAAATCGAAATCCATATTATTAGGGTAGGATTAAGGTATTAAAACACTAACTAGGTAGAACAATCCAGGGAGCAGTAGGTATATCAGCAGTCTATCGTTTTGGTCCCTCCAACTTGACGTCATAATGGAGGGACCACAGATTTTGTTAAATAATATGCCTAATGAACAGGTAGCTAAATTTGTTTTTATATTAGCCTACCAAAGTGACTTCCCCCCGCCTGATGGTAAGCAGTCAGTGGCATCCAGAAGTGGTGGCCAGTATACCAAAAGCCAATGTCTTAAACTGCTGGTATGGCAACTATCGACCCATAGCAGTCACCTCAGTTCTCTGTAAGGTGCTTGAGCGGATAATAAATTCCCTACTAGTCCGCTACCTAGAGGGTCACTCGTTAATTAGTGACCGACAATATGGCTTCAGGTCAAAACGGTCTACGGCTGACCTTCTAGCGTATATCACGCACCAATGGGGTGAAGCTAGGGACAGGCATGGAGAGTCCTTGGCCATCAGCCTTGACATAACCAAAGCCTTCGATAGAGTCTGGCACCGTTCACTTCTGTCCAAGCTTCCAGCATATGGTCTGCCACCCCAGCTGTGCAACTTGATTGCCGCATTCCTGCGTGAGCGCCGCATTAGAGTCCTTTGTGACGGATTGGCCTCCAATTATTTGCAGGTCAACTCTGGGGTGCCTCAGGAGTCCGCTCTGTCGCCCACTCTGTATCTTCTGCATGTCAATGACATGTTGTCCCTTGGCAACATTCATTGCTATGCAGATGATAGTACAGTGCATGGGCGATATCTCGGACATCCTGCGGCTAAACAGACTGACATCGAGGCAAAACGCCTAGAACTTGTCGCTGAGCTCGATCAAGTATTATACCGCATTTCTAAATGGGGTTGTGAGAATTTGGTCAAGTTCAATGACAAGAAAACACAGGTGTGCGCGTTTTCTGCAAAAAAATCTCCGTTCCTTCCCCTTCCCTCTCTTCAGAACACTGCGTTACCACTACAGGATAGTCTAAGTATCCTGGGTATGGACATCAGCCGAGATCTCAACTTCAAGAACTACATCGAGTGCGTCATTAAAACCGCCTCCTGTGAACTCGGTGTCCTGAACAGGGTGAGGCGGTACTTCACGCCCGAGCAGCTCTGTCTTCTTTATAAGACACAGGTTCGTTCCTGCGTGGAGTACTGCTCTCATCTTTGGGATGGCTTCGCACAGTACTTACTGGATGCACTCGATAGGTTGCAGCGGCGAGCAGTCCGTATCATCGGAAGCCCGGAGTCTACTAAGACCCTTGAGCCTTTACAGCTGCGAAGAGACATCGCCTCAATGGCCGTCTTCTATCGCCTTTACCATAGTGTTCTGAAGAGCTCTTTGAATTAATCCCACCCTCTCCCTTTTTATCCAGAACGACACGTGCGGGACTAAAGTGCCACCCTTTCACAGTGGAATCTAAAGGGTCTCGAACCAAGCACTTCATACTTTTGTCGCTCAATTAAAGCCTGGAACTCTTTGCCAGCGCATGTGTTCCCATCTAATTTTGATCCTGGGTCTTTTAAGCGGGGCGTGAAAAAGCATCTCACTAAGCCGCCATAGTGGAGGCCACCATACCAGTAGTTTGGCTTTTGAAAAAAAAAAAAAAAACTCAAACTCAAAACGTATATTTGCTTAATATGGGTATACATAAGTTGTTACAATATAATAGTTCCGCCATATTCAGCCCTTCAGCATGCAAAAATTTATACAATATCGAATGTCGTTATTAAAACATATTATCCAATTGTAAACATAATTATTATAATACATTACATTTTATGTAGTACGGTCATCTAAGTATTCCATAACAGAGTAGTATGCTTTTGTGGCAAGAAAGAAATGTAAGTTTTTTTTAAGAGTATGACATTGTTCTCATTTCTGAGCTCCGTAGGCAGCTTATTATAAATTTTAGGAGCCATGCAGAATATACTTTTATGAAAAAGTGTTGTATTTTAAGCTCGAATTCATAATTTGTCAGAATGGCGCTTTCTTGTACGATACTCAAATAAATTAATGTTAGATTTATTAAATAACACAGTCTCATAAATATATAAACAGGGTAAAGTTAAAATATTTAAAGCTTGGAAATGAGGTTTGCACGAGTCCAGTTGTTTTAGACTACAAAATGTAGTCTAAAACAACTGGACTGCAAAGGTGCATTAGAGCAATAGCTCTAATGCACCTTTTTTGAGCCAGAAATACTCGCTCTATTTCCGTGGCGTTACCCCAAAATATGAGACCATAGCGAAGAGTAGACATAGATAGAGATAGAGTAACCACGGTATGATATTAATGCTGCTGACATATCGACGACTTTGATAAGGTTCCGCAATGCATAGGAATAACTATTCACCTTTTTACACACATACTCAGTGTGTTGCTTCCATGACATTTTACTATCTATATAAAAGCCTAGAAACTTAGTTGATTCAACTTTCTCTATTTCTTCATCTCAGTAATTTATATTTATATTCTGTATAGCTGTTGCCCGCGACTTCGTTCGCGTGAAAATTCATATGGGTGCCTCTATGAGAATATTGCGTGCCTGATTTTACGGCAATCGTACATTGTATCAGTAATAAATATCAGTATTATCCGTCTCTATGGCGAATCCAGTTTAAACCCGCTACCGCTAAAACTGACAAACCACTTTCACACAAACCGGCGACTCCTATTTGCCCACTTAATAAGTGTGGTTTCTGAATATTAAAAAAAGAGTATTTTCTAGTAATTTGGTAATCCTACTATAAAAACTATAGAAGTTTCATACAAACTTTGCTACCCCTTTATACCCCCTTAGGGGATGGATTTCGCAAAATTCCGTCTAAGTGAGCACCTATATCCTAATAGGAACGACCATGCAAAGTTTGTGATTCCTAGCACTTGTAGTTTCTGAGATTTCGTGATGAGTAAGTGGAGTGACATTTTGCTTTTATGTATATAGATAGCTTTTGCCCGCGGCTTCGCTCGCGTGAATATCGTTTTTCCAATAGACATTTTTATATTGTTTAAATACTGTTTTTTATACTATTTTAAATCTTCCTTTCATACAAATCCTCTTTCACCTACCTAAAGATATCCCTCGTAAAGCAATATACAATACACAAAGGCTAATTTTCACTACAATAACTTTCCCTTGCCCCTTCTTCCCTATCGCCCTTTTTCTCCACTCTCCACAGTTTCCTCCTTCCTCTCCTCCCCTCCCCTTCTCCTCTTCACCTCCTTCAGCATCCCTTGCCCCTCCTCCAGCATCTCTTGCCCTTTCCTCCACTTCCCTCTACCTTGCCTCCTCGCTTTCCCTTCTCTTTCCCCTTCCTTCTTCTTCCTTTTTCTCCTTTCCTCTCCCTTCCTATTGCTTTCTATCCCTTCCCCTCCCTTTTTCCACCATTCGAAAACTCCTTTCTTTCCTCGTCCCTTCTTCCTCCCTTTCTCTCCCGTCTCCCTCACTTCCCCTCGTTCATCCCTTACTTTGCCCTCACTTCCCCCACACTCCTCTCCTCACTCCCCCCTCACTTTCCCATCACATCACTCTCACTTTCCCCTCCCTTCCTCCTTCCCCTCAATTCCTCTTTCCCTCCCTCCCCCTCCCTGCAAATTTCAAGTCACTAGCTTCAAAAGCACCAAAAATTTCACCTCTCTAAATCCACCCTTGTTAAAATAAAATTGAATATTTTTCTTGAAATTTGATATGATTAAAGTGTTCAGGTGGACGATTATATTTGTGTTCGTTTATTATTTCCATGTTGTTTTACATTTATTATCTGCATTTTTTATAGCATAGGTATTTTGCGCTTTTTGTGTTAATTTTATTATAGACTTTACTTTTTTTGCATATTGTTGGAAAAGCTGCTTATTTTTTAAAGTCCGATGTTTTCTGTATTGCCTCAAAAGAGATCTACGTTTACTACAAGCTTTAATACCTTTCGATACCCATTTTTGACGTTTGTGTTTAGACATTTTAATTTTTTTCATAGGGAAACAAACTATAGAAGAGCCTAAAATTATCATAAAATTCATCAAATGCTTCGTTTACATCACTAGAACTGTAGGCGCTTGAAAACTTAATTGACTCAGATATTATTTACAAATTTTACTATATTTTCGTCAGAGTAGTCGCGTTTAAACTCGTACCTACCACCAATCTATCTCGTACACTTGATGTAACTTGGCGCAGGTGAAGCCGCGACGCGGAAAGCTAGGTTATCTTAACTAATATTCTATAGAGGAAAGATATGATTTTTTGTATGTTTGTTCGTTTACAACGATTTAACTAAAAATCTACGTTACCAATTAGATTTGAATAATTCTTTCACTTGTAGAAATTTATAAATTCAACGGGTAGCATATATTATCTTATTAAATTAGAATTTCAATATTTTAAACGCCTTCGTAAATTTAATGATGCAATACGACTAATGATATTACTACTATTTGCGTCATTATGCGTGTATTGTGTAACCCATATTTTTGTAAGATCGAATGAAACTTTTGATACCGATGCGAAGCGAGGGCGGACTTCTAAGTGTTATAGATAGTAGTAACTATATTCACAAATAAATCCTTCAGGTGTATATACCTATTATGTTTTCAGGAATGCAACCAACACACAGTATGACTGATACCCATGCTTTAGTAACTGCAGTGGGGACTGGTAAAGGTTTACGTCCCGGCATTCCTTCAATAGTCCCACCAGGAGTGGGTGCACCAGGGATGGGGCCATCGCGAGGTCCAGCACCTCAACTTGGCCCAGCAGCACCTTCCTTGCCAAAGGCACCATCCGCCATTAAAACTAACATCAAAGCGGCTAATCAAATCCATCCTTACCAACGATAATTGTTTATAGGTTTATTAAATACAAATTAATAAAACAAAAAAATGTATTATTTATTTATTTGGAAATAGATCAAATAAATATGCACTTTACTATTATAATACTAGTTAATATTGAAGTTACACAATGCATTATTAGAGAAATTAGGTTTATTCGTAACCAAGTGTACACTGCTATTCAATAATACAAAAGTTTATTTTATCTTATAAAATGTCAAGCACTCGAGACCAGGTGATCATCTTAACTGATGACTAGTACTTGATATTAAAGTATGTTAAAATTATAACAAAAGTTTAATATTGAGACAAACACAATGCTTAAAGCAAACCATTAGGACTCCTCATTATCTTAATGAGTTCTTATAAAACAAAAGAAAAATAAGCTTGTTATTTAATAGTCGTCGTTAGTTAGTTCATGGTATTTATCTGTAACAAAAATAAAATATTTTTAATATTATTCATCAAAATTTGGCTTCATTAGGTATGTGTTTTACTGCTTATAAGTTTATGCGCAATAAACGACCTATGCCGGCAATTTTTGTCGGGGGGCTAGTTGGCGGCTTCACTTATTGCAAGTCAGAAAAGTCTGTCGACGCGCGAGCCAATTGTAACAAAAAGATTCTTTTCTTATAGGCTGCCGGGTTTTGACGGCGGCCCTGCGAGCCCAGTGTGTATTGCGCTTTAGAGAGTGGCCCTGCGAGCCCAGTGTGTATTACGCTTTAGAATGTGGCTGTAATGAGCTATACTGAATCTGGTTCTACTTAAAAAATTATGTAAAGCCACTATGATATGATTATGATAGTGCCTTAGATTAGTAGACCCGGACACATACATCGACGCATTAAAGAAGTCTAACGAAATTTTCTTCGTGCAATAACTAAAAATATAATAAAAATTTGCCTTACGGCGGAATATGTCAAAATGTCAGTGTCCTCATCATCGTATTGTACTAATCTCAAAAAAAAAGCATTTACCAAAATGACTGATAATTTAAATGTATTTGTTTGTAAATGACTGAAATAAAACTGTCAAACTAGTGTACAGTCAAAAACTAAATTTAATTGCAAACCTAAACTTAAATGTCGTAACTTAACCTAAACTTATACTCGTATGTAGTAAAAAAACAGTTGCAAAAGATACAGGTCAAGAAGTTAAATTTTTTGAAAAAATTATGTACTAACAATACTAATTAAATAAGTGATATAAACATCATTACTTTATCCTTACTTTTATTGTTAGTATGTTTTTGACTACTGACAGTTTAAAAGCAAAACAATTGAACGTTCACAAAGCAAATGAACGTTGGCAAAACATAAGACTATCGGAAAATGATAAGACATCGATAGAGCTTGAAAAAAAAGGTGCAAGCGATTTTCGACCTTATTGGCTTTAATTAAAAATTGTTATTTTAGTAGTAAACAAAAAAGTTGAGCTGGTTTATGCAAAAAAAAAAATAAGCAAAAAAATTAAAGTCAATATGGTCAAATATCGCTTGCATGCTTTTTTTCAACTGCCAAGGCCAAAGATAGTCCATGAAATGGTTGCAAGGAATTTTCGACTTATTGGCAAATGTCTATAACTGTATTTTTCGTATCAGGTAGTTGATACTATGTGTTTATATCTAGCGGGCCCACTTTAGCTAGAGCGATGAAAGTGATGAGAGCGGTTAACTTGTTCAATGTACCTACCAAATATAATGAAGTGGTCCAATGTACCTCCGTTGTATCCACAGAAATGACCTCTGAAGTCGATTTCCATCCAGCGGGGCCCTCCGTCGTTATGAGGCCGAGATACCTAAAAATGGTGTCAGACGAAACTTGGCCCAATGTACCTTCCTAGTCATGTATTTGTTCTTAAACATTTTTGATGGTATACCAGAAATTAAGTTTCAAAGTTTTGTCTAGCCAGCAGGGCCCTTTGTTATTTGAATTAACACGTGCGGAAAATGCAGACCATTCTTATGTCTTCCCAATGTACCTCACAGTTATTCACTATTTACCAAATTTTTCACGGTTTTTCTACCTAAACAAAAAAAAAGAGCCTTCATACATAATAGTCTGTTTGTAGAACACGGGGCAACCACAAAAGTATGGTCAGCACATCAGGTCTACAAACAGACTATTTTGTATGAAGTCTCTTTTTTTTGTTTAGGTAGAAAACCGTGAAAAATTTGGTAAATAGTGAATAACTGTGAGGTACATTGGGAAGACATAAGAATGGTCTGCATTTTACGCACGTGTTAATTCAAATAACAAAGGGCCCTGCTGGCTAGACAAAACTTTGAAACTTAATTTCTGGTATACCATCAAAAATGTTTAAGAACAAAATACATGACTAGAAAGGTACATTGGGCCAAGTTTCGTCTGACACCATTTTTAGGTATCTCGGCCTGATAATGACGGAAGGCCCCGCTGGATGGAAATCGACTTCAGAGGTCATTTCTGTGGATACAACGGAAGTACATTGGACCACTTCATTATATTTGGTAGGTACATTGAACAAGCTAAACGCTTTCATCACTTTCATCGCTCTAGCTAAGGGGGGCCCGCTAGATATAAACACATGATGATACTGACCACTAATATAGAAGAAAAAAGAAAATTCGTAGTGTCATTAAGGTCCTAAATTTCTTGCACCTTGCGTCATAAAATATTACCTAAAGCTATGTTCATTTGTTTAAAAAACCGGCCAACTGCGAGTCAGATTCGCGCTCGAAGGATTCCGTACCGTTATCTATAAAAACGGCAACAAAATCACGAGGAAAGTGAAACATAAGGTAAGGTAGACGATTCAGGAAAGTGGACTTGTGTGTGATTTGAGTGTTCCTGAGCCAAAATAGGGAAACAACCAATTATGTGAGTGTATGTATCTATTCCGTCAGAATATTGGGACATTTTTATAATAAGAAATTTAAAAAATCAAGTAATATTATATATATTTACTAGCTTTTGCACGCGGCTTCGCTCGCGTGAATATCGTTCTTTCCAATAGACATTTTTATATTGTTTAAATACTGTTTTCCATACTATTTTAATCTCCCATACATACAAATCCTCTTTCACCTACCTAAAAATATCTCCCGTAAAAACAATATACAATACACAAACGCAAATTTTCACTACAATAACATTTCCCTTCCCCTCCTTCATTCTCTCCCTTTTTCCCACTTCTCCCTTTCCGCTTCTCTCTTTCCTCCTCTTTCCCTTCTCCTCTTCACCCCTTTAGCATTCCTTGCGCGGTTGCCCCCTCTTCCAGCATCCCTTGCCCCTTTCTCTACTTCTCTCTACCTCGCTTTCCCCTCTCTTCCTTAGCCCTTCCCCTCCTTTCCTGTCGCTTCCTATTCCTTCCCCTCCCTTTTCCCTCCATTCGAGAACTCTCTCCATTCCCCGTCCCTTTCTCTTCCGTCTCCCTCACTTCTATTTCACTTTTCCCTGACTTGCCCCTCAATTTTCCCACACTTCTCCTCACTTCTCCCGCATTTCCTCCTCACTTCCCTCTCCCCCCTCCAAATTTCAAGTCACTATCTTCAAAAGCAAAGATCTTTGCATAGAATATTTCATCCCTAATTTCACCCCTCTAAACCCACCTCTTAAAAAAATGAGGATATTTTTTATTTAAATAGAAGTATTCCTAAACAAAATTTCAAAACTGTAATTTAAAAAACGAAGAAGTTTCATACAATCGTTTTCATCCCTTTTCACACATTTAGGGGTTGAATTTTAACAAACCCTTTCTTAGTACACCTCGAGACATGAAGATAAACACACCCTCTAAATTTCAAGTCGCTACGACCAGCGGTTTAGGCTGTGCGTTGTCTGTCAGTCACTCAGTCAGTCAGTCAGGAGAAAGCTTTTTATAATATGTATGGATATCAGTCATTTTAGGAAGTTTTTTTTTTGGAGATTAGTATAATACGAGAACTACATTCTGACATTTAGACTTATTCCGCCGTAAGGAAAATTTGAAACCAAACTCTCGGTGTGGACAAGATACTCACAATGTCATCTATCTTGAGTATGGCGCGCACGGTTTCGGTGGCGAGCGCGAGCGCGGAGGCGGTGACGTGCAGCGGCTGCAGCACGTGCTCCTGGCGCATGTCGGTGACGCGGCCGCGGCGCACGTTGACGCCCGCGCCGGAGCACGCGCCGCCGTCGGCCGCCGCCGCGTGCGCCGCGCGCAGCTCCGTCACGGTCTCGATGGGGTTGAGCCCCGCGTTCTCGGCCAGCGTGGAGGGCACCACCTCGAGCGCGTCCGCGTAGGCGCGCAGGCAGTAGTGGTCGGCGCCGGGCGCGGCCAGCGCGGCGCGGGCCAGCGCGGCGGCGGCGGCGGCCTCGGGCGCGCCCCCGCCCGCCAGCAGCGCCGGCCGCCGCGCCACGCAGCGCACGGCGCACAGGGCGTCGTGCAGCGAGCGCGCCGCCTCCGCCACCACGGCGCCGCTCGACCCGCGCGCCAGCACCGACACCGTGCGGCCGCCGCCCTGGCACCCCGTCAGCTGCGAATGCAACGCGAGCGCAACACGTTAGACGGGCAGAAACGTTCTTGTTCGTGCACACACACGACGACTTCCATCGAGTTAATTATACCCTCTACTTTTATAGCGCGGAAAATTTGTACTTATGATTAAGGCCGAGCTGAGGTCGGTACGAAGAAAAAGAAGACGTCAACGCAAATTTCACAAATATTGGGTTTACTATATAGACGCAAAATAATGTAAAAGCTGGACTTTTCTGTACTTCCACTACGATTTTCTGGGTAAAATTTTCATACTATGGTTAGTTTAAAACAGACTCCGATTCGGACAACGACATAATCGCAATGGTGCGACAACACAACCACTACTTACAGCGCACAGTGTGGGAATTTCGCTATCTAGGGGGATTTTAATTTTTTTTCGTAATTGATAATACAGTTATAACCTTTTTATATGGATAATTTAAATCTGACAGGAACGAGCAAAAAAAAATTCCTAACATAACCCTATTCCTAACGTCATCGTTACCCAAACTTCTTTAAATAGTTTTTTTCTGTTAAGAGCACTTTATCACGTTGATTTATACTAATAAAACAAAAGACAGTCTTCATTATATAGTATAAAACAAAGTCGCTTTCCGCTGTCTGTCTGTCTCAATGTATGCTTAAATCGTTCAAACTACGCAATGGATTACGATGCAGGTTTTTAAATAGAGTGATTCAAGAGGAAGGTTTATATGTATATAACATGCATAATATAGTAGAGAAACACTTATAGTTTTAGAGGTTTCTCATGTGATGTCGTAAATAACACTTTTTTTATTGCGCTTACATTGCAAACGCTGCCTGAACCCTACGAGATAGATCGAAATAATGTACTAAAGTATTGTACACCTTAGGAATAACCCACAATAACCATTTTAATTCAGTATTTTTACGAGAAATGCTTCTTTACCAAGCGATCTTAAACAATACAGCAATAATCCATACCTAAATAAGTACCTTAAATACATTGTGCATTTAATATCAATCAATCAAATGATTAATATGGCTTCATACAGCATGTAATTTAAATGAATATTTCGAAGATAATAATACTACAGATTTAAAATGCGAGGCATGCGGATACGGCGGTACCGGCCGAATAACAAAAAAGCTGTGAACGTTGTATGTATAGACAGTCTGTAGTATATTAAGTATCAGCATTGCACTCGTGCGTAGCCGGGGCAAGTCGCTAGTAGAAGATAATTTTAATGAGTTTGTTGAAAAAATGGGTGCACACTATTTTCGACCTTATTGACTTCTCATATAAAATCTTTATTAAGCTATAAGTAACGTAATACATCACGTATTAAAAATATACAAGCAAAAAGTGTGTCAGTAAGGTTCCAAACAAAATCGTTTAAATTGTATCTTTACGACTGTCTTTTCTATTCGATATTCTTGTTTTTTAAAACAAATCAATTGCTCTTAAAGGGAAGAACCTATCTATAAAGCAACTCGGGTTACGTTAGGAATACATTAGGATGCGTCGGGTCAGGGTTAGGAAGAGGGTTACGTTAGGAATGTTGAAGTGAGTACATATTAATCGTTGTACCCTTACAATACGAACAACAACATTCAAGTGCTATTTTCTTTTGAATTACTGATCGGTTTTTAAGGCCTAGCCTTAGTGTGAAATTGGACAGTGCTCTCTATTCTCACCTTGATGTACTTGCCGCCAGGTTCGTTGATTTCCTCCACGAGGTCGACGTTTACGAGGTTCTCAGCAGTAAAGTGATCGAGTGAAGCGATGGGCCGACAGCCGAGCGTTTTGCACACGAATTCGATATCTTCACGTTCTATATCTTTAATTACCATGGTCTTGATCTTGTCCAAGAAGTGCACTGCCAGATCGCTTAAAGCATCTCTGTGAAAGTAAACATAAAACATTAATATTGAATGAACTTCTTGTAATATTTTGCCAAGATAGTGTCTTTAACAAGCTAAATATATTATTAAAAGACAAAAAGCCGCCTGCCTAAAAGAAACTGAAAAGAAACCCTATTTTTTTAATGCCGACTCTATCTTGCTTTATTATATACCCTATGTCATTCCCACAATTAATAAGAATCTAATGACAACTCATATAATTATTTCCATTAGGCCATTTACGCAGTAGAGCGTACCAAAGAAATAGACATACATATTATTGAGACAAGTGTATTATACATACGCTCGAAAAACATTACTCTCCATGACTTCGACTGTCGGGCAAAAAGTCGGGTAAGTGAATTCTTACCTTAAGATAGATTTTTGAACAAGAAGTACATTGCAACCAGCTTTTTTAATTTGCTTGACAATATTCAGTATGTATTGACGCTCTTCTTTCAAAACACGGTCCATCGCAGCATAGTCTGACACAATTACATTGTGATCCATCTATAAACATTTACTTAAGTATACTGTACATTGTGGTAATTTTGTTAATACTGATAGTGTTGCCTCTAACTAGCAAGCATTAAAAAATGAAGTTCGGAGAACTTTGAAGTTATAGAATCAGATTACAGATGGTAGAGAATTTATATCGAATCTAATAAGGTTAACATACTGTTAACCCTATTAGATTCGATATTAATTTATAATTAACTAATTACAAACAAAATTAAATTGTAAAATAACTTAAATTTTAAGATCTAATAAAAAGAAAAAATAATTGTAAATTGTATAAAGATTGCCAGTCTATTTTATTCACTTACATCAGTTTTAGGTGGTGAAATACAAAATTGTATGAGTCCAACTCTAGCTTTTTCAATCCTGTGTGGTCCACTGACATTGGCTGCACGATGTGGGATGACAAGGCCCTGCACCAGTTCTGTGT